>VZRO01008494.1:1334404-1509690 GCA_013397915.1 Daphoenositta chrysoptera | reverse complement strand
CGCGGGGAGGGTCGCGCCCGCCCGCCCCTGCGGCCTCGCGGCGGCGGCGGAGGGGGAGCCCCGGCCTTCGGCTTGCCGGGAAAAGGCTCCCATGCGGTGGGAAGGTCCTAGGACGGAGACCCGGGAAGGATGGGGGGAATTCAGTGCCGCCCGCCCTTCAGTCACTTTCAGCCGTCACGGCAAGCCGCAGGGTCCCGGTGCCCCGCAGACGTGGCCTCGGGTGGCGGTGGCGTGTCCCCAGTGCGAACGGTGCCAGACTCGGACAGGTAGCAACTCTGGCAGCCCTTTGACCTCCCCTTGGTTTTGGTACAGACACCCGATATGTGTTCCCTTAAAAAGCAAGACAACATCCCACAGCTTCATAAAACTTAATCGGAGGTACGATAAATGAGCTACAAATAGCGGGGGTTGGTTCTTATCGTTGTGCTGTACGAGAAGAAACTGGGTCCAGTCCGCCCACTGTGCCAGCTCCTCTGGTGTGTTATGGAGAAGAGAGGAGGAGGTGAGAGACAAAAAACTGAGGCAATGGGGACGTCCCCAGCCTGAGGAAGTGGGATGAGGTGGAGTGGCAAAGAGGTCCAGGGAGTTTGATACTTCATGGCAGGGCAGGGACTAACGAAATACCAGGGCAGCAGCAGTATCTTACAGCTCCACTGCCCTTTGGTACAAGGTACACTCAGATGCTGCTGTGATGTAAGATACTCTTCAATGCGAATTCACACTGAGAGATAGAGTATGATCCTTCAGGCTTTGGAACTGTGGTTTGGTTGAATGCTGACAGACAAGTTCATGTTCATTTTCGGCTGCGTGCATGTGTTGTGTGTTCATAGTGTTTGGTGGTTTATATATTCATTTCATCTTGGAAACAAATTCTAGAACACCAGTCTTCTGACTTGTCCTGTTGTAAGTTTTTTCAGAATTGTGGAGTTCCAAATGTATCTCAGCAGATTAAAAAGCCGGTTAACTAAAAATTTTCCTGACTTTAGCAGATTTCATCATTTTTAAGACCCTGAGGCATATCTGAGGGTTTGCAGTCATCAGAGCTGTGTGTCTTCTTCCTCAGACATTCCTTTTTAGTTGCAGTGAAATACTTAAAAATGCCATTGTATTAATCCAGGAAAATCTAATTAGTGTGTCTCTCATTAAAAGTGACCCAAATCTGAGCAACACTGCTTAAAACCATCAGCTGTCTAACCCTCCTGAGATCAAAATATGAGACACCCTTATTGTGCAATACGATGCATGGAGGGAAACCATAAGAGAAACTAATGCTTCACTTGTACTTCTTTAAAAATTTTTGCAGGTAACTGAAATCCCCAGCTTGGGAATCCCAAGGGGTTTCTTAGCTACTAGTCCTGTAAATTCATGGAAAAGGAGTAATTCAGAACTGAAAAGCATTGCACTGTAAGACATTACAGAGTAAAATATTACTCATTTTAGAAGTGACCTCTGCTGTGAAAATTTAGTGTTTCAGTTCAGTTTGGTGAGAAAGAACTGTCCACGTACAATTAAATAGCTGTGGCAGCTAGAATAAGCCCTCATCCATAATCAAAACATCAAGATCACTGTAGTTCTGCCAAGGGGTGTGAAGAGGGTTACAACAATCTTTTTTAGTTTGCACTTTTCATGTGTGCTGGAAGTTACTGCCTCAGGTCAATTGCAGATGAAAAAAAAACCCACCCCACACACCAAAAAGCGTTTTGAACTGCAGCACGGGCACTTTGAAATACAGGGAACAAACCCTGAAAGGTCCTAAGTCCCCTAAGAATGCTGAATGCTGTTCTGCGTCAACCATTTAGAAAGTCCAAGAGGATGGATTAAGTTCTCAACTACTGAAGGAATCTCAAAGAGCTAGAAGCTAAAACATGTTTAAATTTGATGTCTTATATATAGTATGAATTACGTCAATGCAAATCCAACTGGATGATATTTACACATAACGTACCCAGTTAAAATTATAATAGATGTATCTGTAGATATTGGCATCTCAACTAACTGGAGAAAGAGGGTGAGGCTGAACAGTTCCCTTTAATGTAGCTCTATGAGGAAAGAGGAAATTAATTTAATTTTCAGAATGTGCAAGCCTAGTCTATAGTGATATGATCTTGTGTTGGAAAAGTAGTTTATTAGGAACTGGAGGGATTTTCAGTTTTCAAGCTGTCATGAGATCCTTAAAGAGCTCTCGCTGCAGCATGGTCATAAGTGAGGAGAAAGAATGCAAATACTGTTATATTTGGAATTGGTAATGTTATACTCCAGCTGGATACAGCTGTCCAGCTGTTATTCTTGCTGGTGGGGTGTAATTGCTGTTATTCCATGACGGTAGGAGTGGCTCCTTGACAAGTGTCTTCAAGTGTCCTTTGTAGGTATTAGAAAACTTGTAGAAACAACTGCAGGCTGGAGAGAGATGAAGGCATTTGCAAGTACTTACAGGTTTGGGGGGAGGGATGGAGAATTCATAAGGTAAGCTTGGAGGGCTTTTCACTTGGAAAGATTTCAGAGAGGTTCCTAATACTATGGTAGTAAGCCTACAGAGATAGATAGATGATAGATAGATAGATCGATAGATAGATAGATGCTCAGCTACATTTCTCCTGTTTAAATTGTGAACATTCTGTACATATGCTACAGTTCAAAATGCATACTGTGTGTATGTTTCATACTGCCAATGTTGTAAGATGATATAGATCATATTTTTTTGTCTTATGAAAATGCAGAAGACTCAAAATAAACTTTGAACAGTATATACTGCAATCTGTACAGTATTTTACACATCACAGTGTGATTTTGCTATATGCAGCACATGGACAAATGCCTGTTCTACTGGGTAGCTTTCATGTGCACAAGGATTTAAACTCCCAGTCTTAGACAAGAGCAGATTCTCTACCATTGAAACACCAGTGACATATGTGTCATAAGCAACAGCAGGAACAAGGCTTACTTTTCCACTCACCCAGCACTATTCATTCAAAGGTTATTTTCAACAGCTTATAGCTTTGATCTGCTATAACAATTGCAGTTGCAATACTGCAAGGCCGTTCTTGCCTTCAGTTTAAGCGTGAATGAAGTATTTCAACCAAAAAAAAAATTACGTATTTTTGTGAACAGTGCTAAAGAAAAATACCCATGGTAACATTTTTTGTGATTTTGAGAAATGGCAGTGGCATTCAACTTTGAAACGGGGTCAACAAATTAACCTCTGTGTCAAAGATAATCTGTCCAAATTTATTTAGGTTATAAGCCCCACAAGAAAAGAGGTTTTGTATACTCTAATGACCTGCTGGACCTCTGGGGCTTCATTCCATGAAGATGCCACTGGAACTGGGTCTGCTTCCAGCTCTTAGCTCAGCAGCTGTTTTCTCTGGAAGTGAAGCTCTGAGCTAATAGAGATCAGGCTGAATTCAGGGCAATGAAACTAAAAGCCTTTTTGTTTCCTGCTCTCCATCTCCCTTCCTGCTAGAATACAGGCAAAGGGAAATGCGGTGATTTAAGTGTAGGACGAAAAAGCTTACAGACCTCTTACATCTCGCTTGATTCAAGAGTAATAATTTGATTCTCACTTTGTGTTCTCTCCCTCAAGTACACACCAATCTGCATTTACTGCTTTTGTAACACAGCACTGCCGGCTCTCTCCCATGGCCTCCTGTGTCAATCACAGCCGATCAGCCTGAGCTCTGAACAGGATCCCACGCTGCGATGGCCGAGCAGTCCCACTCCTCTCTCCCTGCACATCACATGTCTCGGTCCGACTTCCCACCGTCGTGTGGAATGCCATGCCGAACACATACTTGCTACATACACCAACACATGGACTCATCAGAAAAAAAAGCTGAGAGTTCTACAGGGACAAGGACGGGAACTGAATAGGCAAAGAGATCATGAATGGGAGCCGGGAAGGGGAAAAAAGGAGGATTAGGAATGTATGAGGGGAAACTGAGGATGAATGGGCATGATGAAATCTGGGACCCAAAGGAAATGAGATGACAGTAAGAATAGGAAAGATTTTGAAGAGAAATATGACAGACTGGCAGCTGCCTCAGCATAGAGATTAAGATGTGGAATTGTGATATGACTCAAAAGTGAAATCCAAGAACAGAGGTGGAACTGGAAATGAGTGGGAATGACAGTGTGGGAGAGGAGAAGCCAAGAGGACTTAGGTAAAAAACCTCTGAGATGGCTCCTGCAGTTTGCAGGCTGAGTCTGTCTGGGAAAGAAGAAAGGAATTTGGGTCAAAAATTGACCTTGGGAAAACATAAAAGTGATGGGCAAGGCAATCAAGATAAGAAGGGACCAACAGAAAATGCTGTGTCTTCCTGGCTGCACTTTAATTTTTTACAATTGCAGAGCCTCAACAGACACGGTCCTGTTTCTCTGTACTGCCACCTCTGCCACAAGTCATGCAAGCCCATCTTTTCCCTTCTGTTATAGCTATCATGTGGTCACAGTGAGAACTGGTTACTTCCAAATCTGACATAAAACTCATTCATTGAAGGAGAAGGAATAGCTAGCATGCCACCAGATAAGCCATTGATTTCACTCATTCTGAAGCCATATTCTTTACCTTTGCAGGAAAATTGACTGGCGGTCTAAGATGTGAACTATGGGAAAGTGAGGCATGCTATTCTGGGACTTAAATAAAAAGGGAGCTGTGTTGCAGATGCCATGTGGAAGAATTTTCACATTTTCACTCTGAGCTTTTAATGAGAAAATTTTAATATATACATGTATCTACAATAAAGTAATTTAGGAATGAGCTTTACGGAGAAACGTAGATTATGTTGTCAAAGAGACTGAAGAACTTCTGCTTCTTCTTTGTTGTAGATGAAAACCTAGTGAGGCAAGGGGATGACTGCTGAAGCAGTGGTTGTCCTGGCTAAGTTAACAAAAGATTCTCCTTGATAGTTATATTCCATCCATTTCTGTGGATAATTTCTATACCATCATGCCATGGCTAATTATATGATAGACTCTCATTTTCTGCAGATCAATTTGAGAGCTTAGGTCTGATTTGCCAAAATGCTAAGCCCGTCAAAAGCAATACATATTAATAGTATCTAGCTATAAAAAAACAGTGGCCTTTCAGGTCAGTTCAGGACTTGCCCTTTGAACATGTAAAGCACTCTTAGCATTAAAAACCCCCAGCATTTAACTTCCCTACTGATGAGTATCCATGAAAATATTAGTGCTGGTGTACCCTAAACAGGATTTATATTTACAATATAGTAAGGTAGTAAGTTGTAAGCTCTAAGTAACATAACAAAATTTTGAAGAATGCTGTATTCCCTGCACAAGATTATATATTCAGAATTTGGCAAAGTTACTGTGAAAAATTAATGTAACAACATGATACTTACCTTGATTAAAGGCCTACAATTCTGGGATTTTTTAACTTTCTAATAGCTGACTTTGTAACCTTCAAAATGTACTTTTTATTTTTCGTTGCTATAATTCAGTTTAATTTGCCTTGGGAATACTGCAGTCTTTGCTAGCAGCAAATATTTGGGGCAACTAAAGAGTGTTTGTACTATTACAAAAACAAATATCACGTATTAACTCATTAGCTGGCAGGTGTATGTATATAAACAACATCTGGACATTTTTCATTTCTCTGGAGTACTGAACATAGCTATAGCTCAAATTGGAAGATAGGAGAGGGGAGGAGAGAAAAAGGAATGTGTATAAAGAAAACTTAAAAGATTCAATTCTCGCAGTCCTGTTCATTATAAGGATGAATCAGCAGTAGGGTGAATATCCTGTTTTGTGAACAGAAACAGTTCAAGAGAAAGTCTAAAGAGTACATGATTACCCAAGTGAGAAGAATGAAGCATGAAGATTGTAGATGAAAAATCCCAGAACTATTAAAAGGTGTGTTATTGATGGGCTGTGATGTAAGAATATTATATGAGCCAAATGGTTAGACATAGAAGCAGTGAAAAAGGAGACAGTGAAATCCAGACAAGTTTGTCGTCATGATCAGGTTTGTCAAGAATGATCATACAACTGTGATTCCACCCACAGACATTTCTGAAACCCCACAAAGGGAAATGCAGGAAATACATGATCACAAACCAAAAAAAGTCAGTGACTGGGATATTGCCCTAAAATGAGTAAGCATTCATGTCATGAATTGCAAAACCGGGCAGATACATATGGGAAATACAAAGTGTTTAAACAGGAGACCTCTTAAACTAAAATAAAATCAGTAAAACACTCAAAAACTTGTGAGCTGTCTTGGCAAGCGCAAACAAGGTGGAGCAGTGCTGATCAGATCAAAGTGCAGTAGAAAATGTTTCAAGAGCAGTGCTAAGTTACTGCGTACATAGAAGTTAATTAGCAATAAAACACAGGGTAATTATCAACTAAAATAGTGTTTTATGTAAAAAAGTAGACATATGCACCAGTTCCAAATGCATATTTGTGTTTTAACATTCACACAGAGAAGAAATTCAGTTAACAAATAAGGTTTGAAGGAGGAAAAGCTCACATACACTTTAAATGTGACTTGAATAATATGACTAAGTCCCACCATTTTCTGCTGTGTTAGACTAGAGCTAAGAATAATTCCCAAGGTGCTAACTATACTCATGCACAACCATTTTTTTCTTCTTATTTATCATTTCTGTACCACAGGTTATCAATATATTGGTACTATAGCTTTTTAAACTATGCCTTTAAATTCGTGTTCTTTGGGTTTCGTTAACTTACTGCATTTCTTGTGCCTCTAATATTGCTTAGTATTAGTGGTCTTGCTGATGAGTCACATCATTAAGATATTATTTAAAAGATTTGGATATTTTATTGTAGTTGATAATTTGAATTAAGCCTAACTGTGAAAAGCAAAAAGCAAACATTGTAGCACAGTAAATTTGAAATGTATCTGCCGAGTCCAGAACTTGGCTTAGGAGACAGTGGTTCAGAGTTAATGTGCAATCAGTTAAGTCAAAGGTACTTGATATTACTCAGCACTTTTTATGATTGACTTTTAAAAACCAAATCAGATGTACTTCAAGATGACTTGTATGTTTCTTCTTTTTTTTCCATTATTCTCTATGTTTATTATCTTAACTGTTTCTTCTCCTTGGGAATGTCTTGATTTGAAGCATATATAGAACCTTTTGAATCTCAAAGTTCGCCAGCATATTAAAATATGGAGCTGTTTTCTTCCACCTGTCTGGAACAGTTTTGACTGACCCTCCCATTCCTGAGGTGGAGACATTTGATTTTCCCATTAATCAGCTCCTGATCCGCCAGTTTTCAATTGCCCATATCAGAGTAAGCAGAATCCGAATGATTCCTTTGATATTTAATGAGCAAGGCTCAGCTTGTTCATGGGGCATGTACATTCCTGTGCCAGAGATCTCACGGCAGGCCTGGGGCATAGGCTAATGGCCCATCATTATGTTACTCAGATTGTGATCTTGTGCTGCAAATCTGTCAATGCCTGAAGTTGTAGAACTGTTGGAGTTGCTAAATGTGTGACTCCCTGTGCGTGGGGCACACCTATGGGAGGTGGTGTGATTAAAGGAATTGGGCGGAGTATGGGATAGAGTCTGTACTTTGGACTGTATCCTAAATAGATACTTTCACTAAATTAAATGTTCCAGGGAGTGGATGGAGACTAAGCTCAGGCAGCTCTAAAATGGGAACTCAGAAGTTACTTTATCTCAATTTCTCTCTCCCTAAGGAGTGAAGGAAGCACAGATCCTTTAAAAGGGAAAGTGGGAAATAGGTATGCATCCAGCCTATGCCCACAGTTACTTTCCAGGTTTGTTACAGGCTAAGTTTAAACTGAGGCCGTGTGTACTTTGTTACTGAAGTCTCTTGATTGCCCTCAGACTGCTCTTTTTTATTTCACTGCTGCCAGTTAGAACAATCAATAGCAGAGAGTAATCAGAGGGCCTTAGTAGACAGGAGAATTTTCCAGTACTACCCCTTATCCAAGCCCCTGGGAGACAGCAGACTTCCCTGTGAGTTGGGTCTGGGCTGCCCAAATATATCAGACCCTCCATTTCCCTTAGAAGTGAGTCTCCTATTACAACTACCCTTCTTTTCCTGTTAGCAGAGGAAGTCTTGATGCAGGGTGCAGGTTGTGTTATTTCAGGAGGCCCCACCATCCCAGAAGGATCTTCCCCCACCTCATCAGTTGTTTGGCTTTCCAGATCCAGAGCCCCATACCTGTTGTAAAAGGTACCAGTCCTATTTGTCAAATTCAGAGGAGGAACCTTCTTCCTGGCACGTTCTGTGATGTGCCTCCAGCCTTCATCTTCAACAGACCCTTGGCTAACAGTCCTTTGACTAATTACCCTGCAGGGGTCTGAGTCCAGCTGCTTCTTCCCCACAACAGAGTTCAAGACTCCTGGGAGTCTGAGACTGTAGCGTTGCTGAAAATAACCAGTCTGTCTCTTGCTCATTCACTCCAATACTGCAGAGCCTGTTCACTTCTTCCTGTAGCTCCTTCACCTGGCAACACTGCTCCTCAAACACAGCACACCTTCTGCAAAATAACTCTTTGTTGTCCCAGCCTCACAAAGAAGCATTAGGCCCTCCTGGCAGCCTGTGACCTGGAGAGGTACATCTACCATCAGCAGGTCTGGCTGGCTGGAGGCCTCTGACATGGCTGAGTCAGTAACCCTCACTACAGGGGATCGAGCTTGACGGCGTGTCAACACCACAACTAAGGAAGCCTAAACTTCTATGCTAATAACACTGGGGTTGAAAGGATCTCTTTGCTTTTCCTTACCAGGTATTCAGTCCATTTGCTGCCTCTGCTGGCTCCACCTGAATGGTTGGAGAGGAGCCCTTCCTGTGTGAACTGCTGTGCAAACTGGTGGGCCACACTCCAGGCTGCTTATGGGCCCTGGAACCATTTAAATCTCCCATGCTTGCTCCTGGCACCTCCCGTTCCTCACCTGGTTGGCTGCTGAGGGCTTCCAGATCCTGACAAGGCTCAAGGCTGCTGCAGGTGTCCCTGAACAGGGGAACCTGTGAGCTCAGTTTCACCCCCTGGACTTTTCTTCAGTCATGGCCGCTTTGTGGACTTACCCACATTTTAATTCAAATGATGATTTCATACTTTGAGTTATACTCTGCAAAAGGTGGAGGAGTCAAAATAATATATTGTCAGCTGCAGATGCCAGTGTTTTAACCAAAGCAGCAGAGTCTTCTGGTCATATCCCATGTGAGTGTGGAAAACCAGGCCAAAATGGAGCTCACAAACAGCAATCAAATAAATGGCTACTATAAATTAAGCAAGTGGGAATAAATAAAAAAAAAAATCAAAAACCAAGCAAGTAGTATTTAAAAAAATAAAATAATTGTTTGCCTTGAAAAACATCTGTAATCTTGTGACTTTTCTTTCCTTATGAGAAGGAATATTGATAGTGAATGGGTTATGACATTTCCTTGATGCAAACCTTTTCTCTACAGAGAGCAAAGGTCTGATTTCCAGCTCAGACTAAAATTGGGTGTTTCCATTGTTTGCATTTCCAAACCTTCATCTAGCCATTATTTTTTTTCTTCTACCAGGTCCACTGTTCCCTTCTTTTTCTCTCCTTGATGTCCTGACTGTTTCTCTTTTGCAGATCACAGATTCATAGAAAGACTTGAGTTGGAAGGGACCTCAAAGATCATTTAGTTCCAACCCTCTTGCTATGAGCAGGGACACCTTTCACTAGACCAGGCTGCTCAGAGCTCCATCCAATCTGGCCTTGAACACTTCCAGGGATCACAACTGGCCTCTGCTTCCAGAAACACCCAGTACACAATGGCATTTTCCTCCCCACTTTCCCCACTTTTAATTTCTGGGTGAGCTGTGTTTTGGGCTGTGACTTCTTTTCTCTCCTATTACTACAGATAAAAGCATCACTGCTCCAGTATTTGTAGGAGGAGAACCTGTGAAGGTCAGTAACCAGTTGCATCAGCTTCAAAGATGTGCCATCCCAGCATCCATTATGTCCTTGTATTAAATTCACAAGCACTAAATGGATATATATGTATTTAACAGGCCCTTTTAAGTTTCAAACTTGTATATATTCAGAATATAAATTATCATAGTTCTTTCCTTATTTTGGAAAAGGTCCCATTTAATTGAAAAACGAGTCTTTCCCATTGTTTTTTCTGATAACTTAGAGATTTTTCTATCACCTCAGACCGAATTTTATATTACATGACATAGGCAGGTTGAAAACATAATGATACGATGATCATTTTCTGTTGAATTCTTTATTCACTTCTGTTACACCTATTTACATTTCTGTGGTATTATATTGGAATTATCCTTAGAATTCCATGCATTTTTTTCCTAGGTAAATTACAATTTACTTGTAAAAAGTAAAGGAAATACCCAGTTAGTGGTACTGAATAATTGATAAATTTTGTGGTTCTTGAGCGTCTCTCAAAATTAGAGTTTACTTCAATTTGCATTTAGATTTCTAACCCAGTGCTTGGCCTTTGGAGGAGAACAAAAAATATTTGCTTAAGGGATCTGTTTATATCAGGTTACTTGCTTAAATATCACAATAAGTAATTTAATTCTGTAAATCTTTAGGTTGTATTTTTCACTATATATATGTTTTAGAAAAGATTTGGTCTTCGTCCCATCTATCACTACCATTATCTTTAAAAGCCTGAATGCTCTCATTGAACTCAAACTGAGAGACTACTGAAGTTCAATGACATAGTGAGAGGCATCTGCTGGAAACTTTGCTCTTGTAACAGATACTGTTTCAGCACTGAGAACAACACCAAGGACTTGAGCCTATATGTCTTTCACATTTAGAATTCCTACCAAAGTCAGGGGAAATCTTCATGAAGCAGAAAAGTGTAATAGTGTAATTATTCATCTGCTGGAAATGGCATATTATTCTAACACCTATTAAAATTGATACCTTTGTAAGTTTGTATCTCAACAATTTTGAAAGCAGTAAAATATGTGCAGGAATTGTTAAGTATTTTTTCTTTTCAGAATCATAAAATTTTGCCCTTAGAAGTTTATAGAAAGTCAAATACTAGGCAAATACTTTCTCCATACAGTGGTATCCATCTTCCTACACTGTTTTTGTAAGCAAAAACTTAGGAAATGATAGAAAAAAACTACTAAATAAAATTCAGTGTGTCAATTCACTTTTATTTTAAAAAGAATTTTAACTGACACTAAATCAAAGCATCTGATGTTGTGATTTAATGGCAGTGTGACGTGTTGAGTTTCAAGTGAGCTGTTTGTCTCCTGAAATGGACAGGAGAAAATACACTCTGAAATTACACCCAGAAGATGTGAATAACTCTGCTACTTCTCACTCCTTCATTGCTTAACAATTAGTTTTAGTTATTGCAGATATGAAAATAAGGACTTGTGTTTAAAGTGTTTGCAAATAACTTTTCTATTTTCTGACTAATATATCATCTCTAGATGACAGCAAATGGAGTGAGGCAAAAACCACATCACTCATCATCTGCCATGCATGAGAGTGTCTCTCTCTCGTCACCAACACAGGTATGCCAGGATGGGGCTATAACCCAGAATTCTGAAAAGCAGGTATCATCATACTGGCTATCACAAGTAGCCCACTCTTTTTCTTAGGAAGTAATTTCTATCAAAAGCAGTAGTGTAAGCAACTAGATCCTTGCAGAAGCTGGTTACAGAATAATTTGTGTAAAGACTGTTTCCTATATCCAGTGGATATTGTGCTTCTGCTTGGAACAATGAGGTGGTGTGGTCCTTCCCAAACACCCGATTTTACTGTAATATTTAGTATTGTAACTATGGACTTAGTTATTATTACCCTATTAGTGTCCCCCCATATGCATTTATAGGTCTTGTTTATGTATAATAATGATTTGAGTTAGAAATGTCTGATCCTGCTAAAGACTTGACCCTTAGCCTTCACCTTGGAAGGTTTTTTCATCACACTTAGCTTTGAGCACGTGAGTCCAAAGTGTACCTGTATTGTGGCTCCAACATCTTGGCAAAGAGCTGCTCCAGCCTGCGGGCTGGGTGCCTCAGCTCCACCTTAAGTCTTTGGGTCTGGTCCAGCGCTGTGCTTTGGAAAGGTGCCAGGTCAGGGTCCCTCAAAGCTGCGGTTCTTCCGTACATTCAGGAAAAGGTAGTAACATGGGTCATAGCAATGCCAGACTTTCCACACATCTCAGCAAACAATGCTGTGCAGAAGGAGCCGTGTCTTCCCTGACAAGGCGCTTCAACCACTGGGTCGTTCAGATTGATCCAAAGCGTCAGGAGCCCCAGTTCTTCAGCTTAGACTGAGCAGTCCAAGTCCACTAATTTATTTGGTGTTACACCTCTGTAAACAGCTGCCTAGAACAGATAGTGCTTGTTTTGACCAAGAGGTAATACAGGTTCAACAAAACATGGAACTAGATTCCAGACTACTCAAACCAGTCAAAACAAGTCAAGTGTCTTTCGAAAGCCCAACCCGCACTGTTCTCCCTTGCTAAAAGGCTTCTCAGTGCTGCAATTTGGCAGTCAGCAGGCTATAGCACGGAGAGAGAATTTCAAATTCAAAGATCATCCTGATCTTAAAATGGCAACAAAACACCTGCTCTTCCAGTGTCAGGAGGCCACTGATGAACCACAAATGCTATTTTTAATTATATACAGATTACTATATGGGAAGTTTAAATCACCTATGTCAAATTTTTGGTGTAAACTTACAAAGCAGTGAGTGCTTAGTTTGCCAAAACACTCAGGAAATGCCTTTTAAGACAAGTTACAGGTGATACTCAGCAGCATAGACCCAGCAGTGCCTTGCTGATTTTCCTGTGACAAGCCGAGTATTGATCCCCAACATCTCCACTGCCTCAATCAGCCTCTCTTTTAGATGTATGGCATTTTAAAAAGCAGTAACTAACAATAGGTCAAAACCAGATAGTTTATTTTCTCTGACAATCCCTTCTGATACCATTCACAGGATGGAAATGCTTGTGGTGCGGGATTATCAAGAAGCACTGCATGCAGGAGTCTTTTGTTCCAGTGAGCAGACAGAACCTGTGTCCCTTAGGTTCTACCTGACTTTTGTTGATCAAGTGATCTGATGCTTGAATTGCTCTTACAGGGTTTGCTTTTAACAAAACAAAATAAAACAAAAAACAAAACAAAATGTTTTATTGAAAGCAAACAGTAAACTCAAGCTGTGGCTTCGGATGCCAGGTTGGTCTTTAGGAAACAGGAGAGTAATGCAGCAGTGGTAAAGGTTGTACAGAGAAATCAGTTTATCCCACCCATGGAGATTTTGAACACCTCTCTGACCTGATCCTGAGTCGATGATGGTCCTGTTTCAAGTGAGAAGCTACATTAAAAAATGTCCATAAATAACGTCCAAACAATGTGAAATGTGTGTCCTTCATGCTGCATTCCTAGGATTACTGAAATTAACATTCTGATTTGAAAAATAAAAGCAATTGTTAAGCCTGGATATTTAAACTGAACAAAAGTGTTTTTACAGTAGTGACTAACAAAAAGAGAAGAACAAATATAGATTTTAGTACTGGTATATTAAAATTAAACCAAAAATATACATGGCCGCAGAGAGCTACAGTGGGAATGTCTCCCTCTTCACTGGTCCACAGAGGTTTGCACATATGGTAGCCCACTTTCCATTGCCTGGAAACTTTATCACAGCATTTGCAAAAAGTGATTTGTGTTTTGGGACAGTAATTCATTTTTTAGAAACTTTCTTTTTATTCACTGGTAGAGATGGGCTGAAGCCAGTTGTGCCTGAAATGAAACCAAAAGCCTCATGAGCAGATGGCCTAGCATGTTCAGCGAAAGTGCTATCTGGAAATGTGATGTTTTCTTCACTAATGAAGAACCTTGAGGACTATCCTCTCTGTTTACCATCAGCCTCTGACTGTGTATCATTCCCTTATTCTCACAGGCACTGCTGCAGATAAGATATAAGAAGTAGGAGTAGCACTAAGATTTTAAAGTCACAATGTATTTTTTTTTGTTGTTCTATCTTAATTATATTGGCTTGTTTTTGTTTTTGTTTTTTTTTTTGCTTCCTTAATACCTAGCAGCACAAATACTTCTAAGGGTTGACTTGTCTATATATATGAACTGGAATATATCTGCATATGTAAATTGAAACCACACTAAATGGACATTATGATATCCCTTTCAGTGTCCTTAGCGTTGGCTACCTCATCTGATTTTTCTCCCAATTTATTCAGTTTAGGGTGGGGAGGAAGAGTTCCTACTTGCTTTCAGCCATTCTCAAGGTTAAAGCTTCCTTCTCCCTCCACTCCTTTCCTCTGGTTAATGTAATGTTTGCCTGGCTTCCCGTGTCAGATCTCAGAGCAGCTCCTGCCATATCATCGCCTGCCATTTCAACAGAGCCTATTATGTTCAAGATCAGGACACTTAACTGTGTTTAAATGTACAAAGATGAATATGTAGGTGTCTACTGATAAGGTGGATAGTTGAACTCCTGTTATGGTAAATGGTGTCCTTGAATGGACAGGCATTACCGAGTTCTGGACTCCACTCAGCATAACTCTTCAGTAAGCACCAAGGGGACACCGAAAATCAGATGTAAATACCTGCAAAAGAAGTTTAAGGTGTTAAGTATGGAACTGAATGTCACCCTGGCTGATTGCCAGCAGTACTTTTCCTTTCTCCCCAAAATTGTCACTCAGTCTTTTCGTATTTCCATTTCACTTGTCTACCTGCTCCCCCTGCTCCTACGTGTCTTGTTTAATTCCTTGTTTTGTTGTCTCATATCATCATTTGTTCTGGAACAATGTGTTCAAAATCTGCTCTTGAACAAGACAACCTTTGTTTGTACCTGGTTGAACTGTCACTCTGATAAAGTGCCTTCCTCCTCCTGACAGTAAGTTTGACACAAATCATTTATCCTCTCACCTCAGCTTCATATTTAATGTACAAACATGCTTGTTTGTTTGTTTGTTTGCTTGTTTTCTGAGGGAGGAAAATTTGTCATTAAATTTTGGTTCTGTTAAAGAAAAGTGAATTTTTAATGAATGATACTGTTTTATCTATCAGTTTCTAAACCAACACTGCCTACAGTCTTCTTAACTTGCCTGATCCTCAGGCATGCTAATTTTTAAACTCTATACAGTCAAAGAGAGCCATGGAAGTTTAATGTGTCTCCTGATTTCTGTGAAGAGTTTTCTCCATGGTGGTTTGTGACTGTGTCTATATGAACAGCACATCAAGAGTGAAAGAAAGAGTTCACAGAATCTGTGTGGAATGCACTCATTACAACAATAACACTGAAGAAACCTCACATTCCCCCAGATGTAGCTCTCCAAGCAAATATGACAAGGCTAGCTCACATACAACAAAACTACATGCTGTATTCTAAGCATCATTGAGCTAGTTTAAATCTGGAGTGATTTAATCTACTTTACTCCAGCCTAAGTGAGATCAGGATATGCCTGTATGATCAATACAGTAGGCATGTTGACCTAAACCTTCTGGAAATAAATAAATACTGTCAGGAACAGTCCTCTTGCAGAGAAACAGACAAAACCACCTGACTTTAAACAGACTTTTAAAAAACACATCTCATATGAAAGCTCTTGGGAGCAGGAGTTCTTTCAGTCTCCCAGGGCATAGCAAGCAAAGCAAGGTAAGTTATCTTGACACCAAGTCCTCGAGCAGCAGATCTTTTGGGGAATGAACAAAGTGCTCTGTAGAGCCAGCCTGGCTTATCATCAGAGACATCTGTATCCTTGAAAAGTACAGCTGGGGTTAGGGAAGCTGCAGAGAACACTTGTGTTAGACTGACATGCTTCTCCAAGCAAAGGAATCATCATGACTTCAGTTTCACTCTAAGTATTTTTAGTGCTCTTTGCTCCTGAGGGGAGTTTCTATTATAAACCATTGATTTGCATGGAGATTATTGTTAAATATAAGGTTGATGGTTTGGTTTTTTTCTTTTAATTATTTTTTTCTTTAAAAAAGAGAGAAGTGTACTTGAAAAAATTCCATGCTTTTCAAGAATTTTCCTCATTACAGTAACCCTGTGTGAGTTATTTCCAGCAATCCTGAACTTTAAACTGGGAATCTTTATCATACTAAATAGTGACTATGTTGTGCAAATATATATACATATGAATATGTAAAAATTTCAAAAAATACTTCTTTCCATTGTTTTGGTAATCTCATGTAATTTATTGACACTTTGGGAATTATGCAATTTAATGCAAACAATACTCAGTTGACCACTCTGCCAGGAGAAATAAGTCTGTATTGTTAAAAAAGAACCAAGACTATATTTGTTTTGTCCTTGTTTTCTGATTCCTTATTAAATAGTAAGTTACTTTTGACAGCTGTTAATTTTTGATTTTGGCCATATGGAGGCATAGTAGAATGATGTTTCCAACATTCTACCTATTCAAGATTACTAAAAATGAGGGAAGGAAATGTTAAATCCACAAAACCACATAGAAATGATTTTTTCTTTAATTCCTCCCCCCTCCCCCCCCCCGCCCCCAGAGAAAGTCAAAAAGAGATTTTCCCAAATGTATCAACTGAAATTCTCATAAAACTTGACCAGACTCTGCTAAGTGACTGGAAGCAGGAAAAACTGTTGCAATTCTGTGGTGAGTCAGTAGGATTTTGAGAGGTGGGTGTTTTTGATTCAAGTGAGGATACTATTCTTTGTACTTCGTCCTGCAATTCATGTTTAAAATAGTCCATTAGTGCAGTTTTGCACCAAAACTGCACAGTTTTGTTTATTTCTTTTTTAAAATCATATTTGTATAAGCTAATCTAGTGGTGTACAGACTGGAGAGTGGATGGCTTCTGCTTTTCATTCAGATGTGCTGGCAACGGAGACGTTCACCTGTTTTCCAGAAGAGAAATGTAAATGCTAAGGAGAAGACACATGGCTCCACCAATACTTTGAGGCTGGTATTTCTGAAAGAAGCAGTTCAAAAGCTAACATTTCATCAGTTTATTTACTACATGCCAGAGTCTGGTTTTCTCAGTTGGTTGTTAAACAAAACAGCTGTCTACTACACATCTGTTTACAAAACGTATTACCAGATTGTGCAATGAAAGATTACGGAACCTTGTTTTAATTTGAAATGTGATAGCGCAGCAGTCTTAGATCCAGTATCTGTGCCTGAATCTTTGCTTTGCTGTGGAACAGTGCTGCCCAAGTAATGTTTGGTACCTTCCTACTGTCCTGCTTAGTGATCTAGACTCATGACAGCAGCCTTTGGTCACATCGTTTGAAGCTTGAGGAGACCAGTGATCAGAAGAATATTCAATGGAAGATTTATCCTAATTTAGCAAATTATAGCAAATACATTGATTAGCTGCTTATGTATTTTACAAATTGTGATTGAGAGGCTGTCCTGGGGTGGGCCTAAATATGGGATTTGAAGACCAGTGACAAGAGGAACATTGTTTTGCACAATCTAAGCCTCCTCTTTCACCATGGACTAAGGTGGGCTGATTAACCTTTCCTTTGTCATGGGCTAAGCACATATTCCCGGATGGATATTGCCCTTCAGCTCATATGAGATAAATAAAAATGCTGCAAGAATCTCATGGAATGTCTGAGCCCTGGCCTGGAATGTCTGAGCCCTGATTTGAGCCTAGTTTCTATTTTTGTAGCTTCTCACTGCCTTCTTTCATTTTCTCCACACTTTTGCATGGGTTGAAAATAATTTCTTTACTTGTGAAAGATACTGCGCTAAAAAATACTTGCAAGGTCTTTGAAGATGTAATGCGCTGTTGCATTAAGTCAATGACCCAAACCCTATTTGAACTAAGACCTGTCTGGTTGCTTTCTTTTGGGTGGTTGTGTTGTGAAGCCCTAAAAACCCAGTCATTAGAAAGCTCTCAGCAGCTGTTCTCTGAAAATCAGAGCCACTGAAGACAGTTGCAATACCAGTTGTGTTCAGATGGTTGTCAAAGCAGATCTGACAGAGCTTACTGGAGGCAACAAGAAGCAGTGACTTTCAAAAAAAAACAAAAGAAGATAAAGGAGAAAAGAAAACAAATCAAAATGTTAAATAGTAAGAGATCAGAACAGACCTAATCTCCTGTAAGTAAACTCTTTCCCTCAATTGATCTGGACCTCTTGAAATGTGCAAGGAGATACATAATCAAACTGGAATGGCTCTTGCTGTGACAAAGTTTCTGGCTGTGTATGATAACAATTATTTTTTAAGTATGAAACTCACTCCCTTATGTCATGGAAAATTCCCACAGCTTCTCATTTCTCAAGGGGAATTCCAGACACACCAAGTGAAAATTGTTTCAAGGAATATCTGTTTTGTCTCATAAATTATGTGACAATATCTTAATAGAAACACAACGTGCCTGTATGTATTTCTGTGCTTTCACCCATTAATTACAGAGAATATTAAGGTTCTATTTTACTGTGCTTAAAACATCTGGTGCCAAAAGAAGCAGCTAGGAGAAGGGAAGCATGGTTATGTTATTAGACTCAAGAGTCCCAAAATACTGATCAGCACTCATTACTGTCTATTGTTTCCGTATTAAGCTAGTATTTATTGTGCAACTCATTGAATATACATATATATTATGAAGTATATATTTTAAATAAATATATGTGTTCTATCCTATTGTGCAGTATTTTTAATAAGCTCAGTTTATGATAGTTAACAAAAGCATCATGTGGTCTACATTCAGCCAACTTTTATAACCAAATTGGTAACACATCCAAATTTTAATCTAGTGTCCCTGAAAACACCTGCAAAACTTTCTTTGAATCCAACGCTACACCAGGAAAAACATTGAAGTCAAGATTTTTGTTCAGTCCTGTGGTCTTCATGTGCTTGTGCTAAACAACCAGCAGATGCAGAACAAGCAGCCCTGTCACAGTGCGAGCTATCTGTCCATCACGTTTTCGGTGACCACAGCCAAGGCGCAGTGTTGAGCACTGTGTAAGAGTGAGAACCAACACTTCAACACTTGGACCTGACTTCCTGGCCTAAGCTGGCCACCTCAATGCCAGGAGAGAAAAGCAAACGACTGGGAATATCTACAGGTTTCTAAAGGAAGGCTTACTCTTTATGTAAAACTAAAACAGCTCCAAATTCCAGCATCTGTTTTTATGCTTTAAATTACCCCAAGTAGTTTCTTCATTTTCCAAAATTGCACTTCCTTAAAATGCCTCCTATTACACTATTACATTTTATTGTGCATTAAACATCTGGTATCAACAGCCTAAACAACAAAAAAGCATGATTATGCTGTCAGACTTAATAATTCAGAAATATTAACCAGCTCTTATACTATCAGGAGTTTTTCATGCAAAATTGGCCCTTAATGTGTATTTTGCACTTATGAGACTTTGCACATACCAGCATAAGATAACAGTGTTCAATCTTTCATGTAACTAACAGAGTTAATTTGCCTAAATGAAATCACTTTATCAGCAATACTCTTGCCCTGCAAAAACCAAGGGATTATCATACTCTGTTAAAACATACCAAACTGTGATCTGGAAAATGGGGGCGGGAGGGACTTCTTCTGTGCAATAATAGATTAGGAAAGCTATTTAGCCTTAAGCAAACTTGAGAGCTATGGAGGCTGAACCATGTGGAAGGAGACCATAAAGCTCCTTGCCTGTTCAGTAACCAAATGACTGCTGCTTAGTTAGCTGTAAGCTTCAGTTTGAGACCTTTTGCTCCCATATTTAATTAAAACATCATTGTCATCTTCTGTGAGTACTGAGCTGTAATACTGCAGGCCTATTCAAGATCTGTTTCTTAATTGGTCTTAAATAGGTTAATTGCAATTCAAAGAACAAGTCATTACCAGTGGGATGCAAGTGTATGATGCAATGGGACAGAGCGTGAGCTATTGGCTGTAATGCCCGATGAACAGCATAGTTATTATTTTAAGGTTATGGTTGGAAACATTTTTATTACATAGATTTCTGGAGTTTCCTTCACCAGCCACCTCCTCCTTCCTACTTTTGTTCGGTGAAATCTACCCCTGCAGCTGTTACAAACTTCACATTCGCTGCTCGTGTGTCTCTGCAGTAATGAAAGGGCTGGGAACCTTTGGTGAATGACCTAACACCGATAATGGGGGGTTTAAGAGACCTTTTTCTTTTCTTTAGTAATCAGTTGCAGTCTCAAGACAACAAAACCAATATAAGTACCTGTGAAGTCCTCACTGCCTACAGAAAATGGCCCTTGAACCCTCACGGGGTCCCCAGATTGTCTGTATGAGAGTGGTAAGAATATGTACCAGCTATTTAGTACCAATGTCATTGCATTATGAACACTTACAATCAAAGCATTTGAAAATGGTACCGCAAGTGTTTTCTGACTTATCTAATATCACTTGATTGAATAAAACTCCACAGCTTTGTTTCTCAGTTACACAAACAGATACTATTAATATATTATTGTTTCTGTGTGGTGGGCTCCGGATAGCCAGCCTTTTTAGGAAATCTTGAAATAGTGTTATATATGGAAAACGTATAGTTATATAATCCTCAGGAAGTCTAAGCAATTTAGGCATTCAGCTAAGTAGATACAGATTTTTCATGAATGTTTTAAGGAAAGTTGCATTTTTAATCCTTTCACTGGCTTCTAGTCCTAGCGGGTACATAGTAACATCCCCTGGAAATTGAACAGAGGATAATGTAAACCTCATCAAGAGGCAACAAGACTACTATCTTCCCCAAATAACCCAAAGCACAAGGGGCTGGCATGTGCCTTGGCATGAGAAAAAAAAAATCTGACTAACTTCTCTGGCACTTGCCTTCACTTTCACTCATGTCTGCTTCAAGTTGCAGGTCCTGGTACAATTTTACCACCTGCCCTGTCAATGGCTGTAGTCCTGGGAAGCACAACACTCATTCTTCTGTATGTTTCACAGTTTTATACTGCTCACAGAAGTCCTGGCACTATACAAAGGCATTTGCAGTAGCAAAGTGCAAAGAGCTATTCAGGGAGCCTCCAAAGCATCTAAGGCCAAAACTCTGAGGTATGGCTTTCTCAGATAAGAATTTGACATGGAGAAAGCGAAAGGTATTCAAATTGTGCATTTTAGTTTTCTGAGGCTGAAAGGCTTTCCCATGGCTTTTTGAACATTTCCTAATGCTGTTTTTCTCTGAAATGCTGCTCTTTAGCTAGGTGCCCTGAACAGAGAACACTGTGTCCCCAGCTTCACTCTTAGTTTTCTGGTCAGTGTTGTCTCCAAAAACCTTAGCTGTCAGCAGGATTCATAGTTAAAAATTTGATGAAACTTGGGGTTAAACCATGAATTATTTTCAAAATTAGCACAAAGGTCTTAGTTGTCATTGAAAAATTATATCAGGACAGTGGAGAGTTGAAGTGCAATTCTGTATTTACGAAGTTCCTGTCTCCTGCTATCCTGACTGGTGCTTTACTGGTTGGTAATAGCTCTAGACAATAGAGTTTTCTGTCATGACCAGATAAATCTGTATTCTTCCCCTTATTCTTGCATTTGACATAATAATTACCTAAAGAGCTTGTTTTCAAGGAGGTACAAAAAATCATGTTTAACATGCCTGAGCAAACACCCCAAGTATGCAGGCAGTGGCAATGTAGCAGGTGGATGGCAAAACGAAGGTTATTTTTAGGACTTTGCAAAACCTAAATCTGAAGACTCAAAGCATGTCACATAGGTCACTGAACAGCTGTTAGACTGTGAGCACTCTCAGCCTGCATTCAAATCAGTGAGCTGGAGGTAAAAGAACAGATTTTCAAATACTGTATGTTCTCCTTCAACTGCTTTTGTTAATCATAGAATTATATAAACATAGAATGTTAAGGGATTGGAATGGACTTTAAGGATTGTCTAGTACCCCCATGTGTAGGGACACCTCACACTAGACCAGGTTGCTTAAGGCCTTATCCAACCTGGCTTTGGATACTGCTGGGGTTGTGGCACCCACAACCTCTCTGGGCAACCTATTCCAGTGCCTAAACACCTCCACAGTGAGAAATTTCTTCCTAATATCGAACCTAAATTTCCCCTCTTCCAATCTGTCCCCATTGCTCCTTGTCCTGTCACTACCGTTCCCAACGAAGGGTCCCCCTCTGGCTTCCCTGCAGGCCCCTTCAGACACCGAAGGGTTGCAGTGAGGCCTCCCTGCCACCTTCTCTTCTCCAGGCTGAACAGCCCCAACTTCCTCAGCCTGTCTGTCTAAGGGAGGTGCTCCAGTCCTCTCTATCAACTTCGTGGCTCTCCTCTGGACTTGCCCCAACATTTCTGTGTCCTTCTTATGTTGGGGGCACTGGAACTGTGCTCAGCAGTTCAGGTGGGGTCTCACAAAAGCAGAGTAGAAGGGGAGAAACACCCCCTTTGACCTGCTGGCCATGCTCCTTTTGATGCTACCCAGGATTCAGTTGGCTTGAAATATTACAACTCTGAAATTTTACAATAATTGAAACTTTTCAACTCTGAAACAGTGTTAGCATTGTGTGGGATTCATTCGACCCTATAGATATCCACAGAGGAGACTCTTTGTATGAGTTACTTGACCCCTTTGTTAGCAACAGAGAGACATACTCTTTCAAGGTGTGATCCATCCCATCATAAAGCAGATGTCAAAGACAGGTCAGATGCATTTTCCTTTTCTCTTGACCACTGAAGAATCCAAGAAGAACAATCCCATGAATTACTGCACATGTCCAAATTTTTTGAGATTATACAGTCCTTATACCTATAATAAGAAAGTCACACCACAATTTTTATTACATTAATGTTCAAGGAAACTGGACTCAGGAGAACACTAAGCAATAAAACCCAAACAGAAAATGTTCACCAACTAAATAGGGTCTTTAGAAGTCCATTTAGATGACAACAGCAACATGAGGATTGAAATGAAAACTCAGTCTCAAACTTTCCAGAAAAAGTGCAGACAAATAAAATATCATTAGTCTTGAGTCTTTTGGCAGTGGGAGGATCAGCATCTTCCAAAACTGCCAAGAAAAGAAGTGATAGAATTATGCTGATCACTACCCACTGAGATTTAAGGGCTTGCACAAGTCAGGGTTTGCAGGAATCAGTAATACGTCCCATCAGAGCAGCTGAGAAATTGTCATTGAGGAAGTAATTGAGAAAGCCACAAGATTTTAGGTACACAATTCTTTTCTCTAAAGCATTCTGCTATTTCAAACAAAGATGGATAAATTCTGAGCTAAATACAAATAGACAACACTTGCCTGGTTCCAGAGTACTCACTAACATAAGGCCATATTTCATGCACATTTACTGGTACACTATTAAGTGGTCTTTCTTGTATCAGTTTGTGGAATATGGTCCTATGTGAATATTAATCTCCTGCTGATAAATTACAACACTATTCTACCATATATGAAACTTAAGTCACATGAAAAGAACAAAAGGTTCACAAATGTGGTTGGGAACAAACACAGAAAAATACTGTAGTAAGTCAGCTGTTGGGGCAAATTGAAGAGTCAAGTAACTCAGACACATTGGTGTCTATGTGAAGGTATGTGCTATATTTTCCCAAAACATTTTCTGTTCATATTTCCTCAATTTCACTCTCCTCCTCTGACAGAGATTATTAAAACCTGCATTGCAACTTGATAAATACATATTTTTAAAAAGTAACATGTCAGAAAACAAATCCTTGAAATCTAAACACCCCTTGTGTCCAATTCCTCCAACTACTGTAAGCTAACAAAAAAATGAATCTAGGATTTTAAGTCATTTCTATTAAGCACAGGATTTCACTCCTTCTATACCAACAAATTATTTCCCCTTGATAGTACTTAAAATACACTAAATATTTGGGAAAAATCAAACAGATTTTATCCTACAGGAATCCAAGGGTACATGACTTTATTACCAATCCTAATTTGGCAGATGTGAACTGCCTGTGTTGTCACAAGGTAAATACAAGGCATTTTTATATTTTCATTTCCTCTTTTCCATTCATCCAGATGTTGGTAGCATCTAAAAGGAAGCTGTGTATTACAGTACCATCTACATTCTTTCTTGTATTACTTGCAGCTGCAATTATTTAATTTTATAAGTCAATTGCTTTCCTATTGCTCTACAGGTTCCCTGCCTTTCTGAATTATTCTTTATATAATTATAATTGTTAACTTAGAAACAAACCTATGTGCACCAAGACATAAGTCATCCTGAAGGTCTGGAAAAGAATCAAGGAAGAAGAACAGAATAGGAAACGCAGTTAGGAATAGGAGGCCTTTTTCAGGTTGCAGGAAATACTCTTCTGGCCAAGGGTCCAGAAAAGGGAAAAAAAAATAAAGCATAAATTCTAACACTGTGAATGTAAACACTAATAAAGAGAGCAAAAGAAAATATTGAAAGTGGTTTGATAAAAGTATAAAAGCAATAACAAGAATGTTTGTAATTACAGAGAAGAAATTGTGTGAAACAACTTTTGAGGGCTGAGAAATTACTCAAATATGAATAGAGCTGTCAAGAATCATAGCACAATAGGAGAAAATTTGGGTGAATTCTCTGTGTTGATCGCTGCTCTAGAAGAGGACACCCAGGTTCTTGTACAGAAACTTTTCTATACAGGGAACAAGTTTTTGAAAGAAATATCAAGTATCATAATGAGGAGAGAATGCCATGAGAGTCTTGCATGGAGCCTCTTCTAGAGGCTGCAGGCTGGAGAAGAAGCTGGAGCCTCTTGTGTTTGAATTATAAATAATCTGGAAAGAGGGGTGACAAAGTTGCAGATGATTTTAAACCATTCATGGCAGGAAGTGTCCACAAGGGGTTACAAAAGGATTTCACGGTACTGAATGACTAAGAATAATATAGGAAATTCAATATCCATAAGCATCAAATAATGCACAAAGGGGAAAGCAATCGTAAACTATGCATACACAGTGAGATGCTTTAATTTAGCTGTTACTGCTCAGCAAAGAGATCTTCACTCTTTGTATGTATTAGAAGTCAGAGGCAATAAAAAAATCCCAGATAGATTGTTAGAAATTATTGAGAAAGGAACAAAAAGCAAACCAGAAAGATCATTATGCCATCTTGAATCCCTGTGTGACCCATGAGTTCTGAGTGCTGTTCTGGTTCCTTTCATATCAGGAAGGATACAGCAGAAGAAGAGTGTGAAAATGGTGATCAGAAAAACAGAGAAAGGCTTCCTTCATGAACAGGGATTTATAAGACTCAAGTCCCCTCAATCTGGAAAAGGAAAGTTTGAGGGCAAGTCTGTAAAGTTAAAAGCATCATGGAGATGAAGAACTGGGAACAATTAGTAGTTGCCTCTCTGTTATAGAAAAAAGTGCATAACCCGGTAGCAAAAAAAAAAAACCATGATTTTTTCACATGGTAATTAAGTTGTAGATCTTGTTTCAAGGATATCATAGACTCTGTACATGGGTGTAAAAATAGGGCTGTTTAAATGGAAAGATGTGGCTGGCATGTTCAGTCCATAAAGTACATAAGACTGCACAAAATGGGAGTGTGTTTGACGGGAGCATTGTCATGTACATGCTCTAGCATTGTCATATATTATTAAAGAACATGTACTGGATAGACTAAACTGTGGCCTGACCCAGTATGAGAAGATGTAAAGAGTCCAGTACATCCCAGAAGCTTCCCTGGCTTTTACCATCTCTAGTTAATATCAGTTTGTGCCTGTCTGGTAGATACAAGTGTCTAGAAGTAGCTGGGGATTTCTCTATTTGAGAAACATCTTTAAGAAACAACACTGCCTTTATGTGCCACATGGGATCACTTAGCAAGAATAAAGAAGAGGTTTTTATGAAGAGAAAAAGATTAAGAGTGACTGTTACTGGCCTCGTTTGGGAGACTGGAGGGAGATTAGAAAATCTCAAAAATTTGAGAAAACAGACTTTTCTTTTACTCTCTTAATAAACATCCAAACTCTGTAAGGCAGTAAGTCGTGCTGTAAGTTATGTCCTACCTACCTCTGGTAATAGATGCAAACATCTCTCCTTATGGTCTCTCTTAATGATGGACATTCTTCTTTGCAGACAAACATTTTGCTCATTTCTGTTTTTAGAGATGTTATAAATCTTACCTCATGCTTGGTGCTAAAACTGCTTGCAGCAGGAATGGGAAAACAATGGTTGCAGAAAAGATTATGCTTCAAGAAATTAAACTAACATAGTACCAAAGCCTTCTGTAGCAATAATTTTGCTGTGTCCCAGTATTTGGGGTCTTTGTGCTGTGTTATTTCCCACATCTGGGCCTTGGCAGGTGGAGAGGTGCACTTAACTTCCTTCAGCTCCGTGCCATTACACTGTATTTGTTTTCACTGTTTGCACAGATGTAACTGTAAAAACTTTGCTTGAATGGGAGCTGTGAGAGCTTGGGAAAACCCACCTGGAAAACCAGCTTGTTTTTTTAATATATTTTGTTCAGAATAGCTTACCAAACTTGTAGGCTTAGGGAGAGCTTAAATAAAGCCAGTGTAGAGTTTTAAATGGGGGAGAGTGGAAAGGTCCATGAAGCAGAAGTACAAAATCATAATAAAAAGACTAGATGACAAAGAGTTAATGGTGAGTCAGAAGCAGACAGTACCACTCATCATTGATTTTGCAGGTGAAAGGTGTAAAGAGTGTAGGATGGGACAGTGGAACCACCAAAAGGTTGAGTAAGAATTTGTCTGACCCCTCTGCCCTGGAGAGGATACACACCTGCTGCCCTCCTGCCACCCTTCTGAGGCTGTGGGAAGTAGGCTGGTGTCTGAAAAGTGGCAGTCTAGGACTAAGGATTCAGTGAGACTCGCAGATTCAACGTGGACATTTTGTGTCTGCTGGTGCCAAACGAAGAGTGTCTCTTTGTAGCTGGTAGCTGTGAAGACACCGTGGCTTTGCAGCAGCAGCAGCACAGACACTCCACGCCAAAGATGGGCTTTCAAAGTGCCCATGAAATTCTTCTCGTGTGCAGCACGGCTGTAGAGATGTGCTGGAGAAATGAAGTGTCTGAAAAAGGGCACAGAGGGTTGTTCCTGGGAATAATTCACTAGGAGGAAAGAGCAAAGTTTCAATGTTCAGGATGAGTCTAATGAACTTGACAGCTTTCCTGTCTAATCAATGGGGGCAAGAGCACCTCTGTATACTGTCTGTACAGAGTTACTGTTATGAGTTCATCATGATTGGTCAGAAATATTTCCAAAAAATCTGTGATAAGGTCATGGATTGAGGAGTGAACAACTTTTGCTTTTGTTTCATTTGGAAAAGCAATATTCACAGCACCCTAGATGTCTCCATATTATTTTCATCCCTATGAATCTTCTTGTTTCCCAAGTGGAGCAAGGGTCTACACTTCAGAACTGAGCTGGATGCCAAACAATAATGAATAGAAGGGAAAATATTCCAGCAACTTATAAATTTCTGAACACTTAAAACTAGAAACACTAAGGCTTTCCATCTTCTTTGGAAAATAAGGCGCATTCTAGGATGAAATCTCTAAAGTGTGATAGTGTACCATTCATTTCTGCAGAGGTCACTTTATTTTAAATAAAACCCTTGTTTTAATTTGTGGAGGGTGTGACAATTCAGACAATTACTGGTGACAAAAATGGGACACCTCAAGCCTCAGTAATTTTAGCCCTCGAAGGAAGAACAAACTAAACTGTTACTATTTGCAATACAGAATTAGCCAAACGCAGGCATGATACACACTTGCAGAGGGGCATCCATGTCCCAAAGAATTTAATGTTGAGGAATATAGGAAAAAGAATATTCAAAATATAAGGAAAGAGGATTTTTTCCATCACAAATGAATAAAACTGATCATTTCAAGGATTTGTTGGGGTTTTATAATGCATGAAGTGCTTCATACTGTCCTTTGAGTAAATTATTCTTAGTTGGATGATTTCTTAAAGGTTTGGAAACAAAAACAGGTTTGAAAACTCAATTTTCCTCCCATGATTTCAGTAAATGTTTTTGCAGGAGTAGCTCAGTTCCATATCTGACTACAGTGAGAAAAAAAAAAAAAAAGAAACAACAAAAAAGCTGCAGATTAGAGGCCAAGTCCTGATGCAGTATAAATGGATGACACTTCTCTGGCTTTAGTTTTGCTAAACCACTTTGGACCTAGCTATCTGGGAAAATCTTCAATCTATCAGGTACTTAGCCTGAATTTAAAAAATAGGCCATCTTATTTTTCTTCCAACCCTATTTCTCTGAAGCATCAGTATTTTTTTTTTGCAAGAAGATATGAAAATTAAACCTATTCATAAATCCTATTCATAAATCTGTAGCCTCCAAGGTTGTGATCTGCCCTGGAATTCTTTTTTTTTTTGGTGTCCCTTTTGGGAACAAACCCCCTGAATTCTTAGTATAATTTATGACTTGGCATACTTAGAATTTAGTTTTTTCTTTTGTAGATTTATTGACACATTTCCCAAAAGCATGGATTTGTCAGGCTCTGGCATTGTCTATAGTATGGAACTTGGAGCATCTGTTACTGGAGGTGGTTGCTTTTCTGTCTATACCTTGCTGCATATCAGGATGTAAATTCCATATCAGCATGTGAACACCACATCCTTTTCACCCAAAATAAAAGCATGAACAGTAGAAAAGAACCAGAGGAGCTTGAGGCATGTCCGTAATGAAGCTCAGAAGGCAAGTAAAGAGACAAGCCTGAGCCAGATACAACTTGCACTGTGTACATGTGAGGCTCACAGAAGAGTTACAATGGACCAGGTGAATTTATTACTACTCTACTGAAAGTTGTCAGGACAGAACCTATTTGGTGATATGAATCTGTTACTTACCTGTTTGTGTCATGGCAGGGAGATAGATATAAGCAGTTTCTTAGTGCATCTTGACTCCTCTTATTCTTCAGTTTTAGATGGGACTTGGAGCAAACTGGTCTGTAGCACCATGACTGACATTTTGCATCATTTCAGTAAAGAATAATTCCACTGCAGTCAACTGAATTACATACAAGGAAATATTGTCTGTGTTAACAGAATCTAACTCATTCACTTCACTGGCATAATTCACATTTTCAGTGACACAATTTGATAGAATCAATTATAATGGGAGTATTGTAGCTAGTCTGGAGTACATACCAAATTTAATCCATGTGCTATTGAAGATATCTTACTGGGCATTAAAGAATATATTTTGCAACAAAACAGTTATAATAGAAATGAACCATCAGCAAACAAATCTGTCTTATTGTATCACCGAATGCAATACCATGCTTTGCAATTTTTACCAGGAACAACTGCCCTCCTGCTACCATTAAGGGCATAAAATTATTTGGTATTCTCCTGAGAGAGTGATTCACCCATCAGAAGCATTTCCTTTAACCTAATTTATCTGTTGCTGTCAAAAATACATATTTTAAAAATTTTATTTCTAGAGAGTCATTAAGTGATTAAAACCAAATGAGGGGAAAGCAGACAGTTGGTAGCACAACATAAATCATAATCGAAAGCATCCTGGTAGTATAACACCGCCAGACATTTTGAATGGTTTGCGAGGCTCTGAAGAGTTCCACGGTAGTATGGCTTTTTAACATCCTGCTCAGTAGTTAAAGGGTATTCAGCCTGATCTGCCTTTGTTGATAGCTGATATTATTTGACATTTTAACAAGGTTCTGTATTTGCAGAAGCATCTTATGGCACCACTTTCAACATCAGAGTCTATCACAAAAAACATTTCAACTGTTTTGCAAACAAACTTTCTTCCAGTTAATAATTAAACAGAGGAACAGCTTGCGGTATATGCTTGGAACTAATTTTACTATATATAGTTGGAAATGACAAGAGCACATGAAGATGTGACTGAAGCCTGGTAGCATTTAAATACTCAGTACTTCCTCTGTTACCTTGACTAGTGTAAAGTTGGTTCCCAAGGTAAAAACTAAGTGGTCTGCTGGCATATGGTATAACCTCCATTTGAGCGCTAAAAGCTGGATACTGTTTTTGTGAAACAGATGTTGTTGAGTGCAGCAATGCACAACTGACTCTATCTAACAGCTGGGAATCCTTCGTGACCCATATAGCTAGAAATAAACATGGTCCTATGCTTGGCAAAAGTGTAAGGAAGCAAATTTTCATTTGTTAAGGGCTTATCAAAATGAAGAATAAATGTTTTTAGCCATAAACTGATTTTATTCACAAGAGTAATCTTTCCAGCAGCTTATGCGATGGCCTCATAATATTACAGGCACCCTTTGCCAGATGAAGGCTGCAGTTGCACTGACATATAGTGCAGATGGAAAATAAACATCTGCCTCAATCAAGAGAGAAGACCAAAGACAAGGTTGACGAATATTATCTGGCATGACTATCTTTGCAGGAAAGCATATAAATGCTACAGGACCAAAACCACTGGCATCGTCTGGTGTTGTCCTTATGTGGTTACTGACCATGAAGAGAGATGATTAGTATGCACTCTCCAAGGAGGAGTAGTGCAGATGCTCAGGATGATATGATTCCAACTCACTTGTATGTGTTTTGCTATAGCCATACTATGCTAGCAACAGAGCAGTTTGAAATATTTTTGTTCTCAGGGTTTCAGTGACATTTTGTATCCTCAAATGTACTTCTTTTTGGGGGGTGTGAGGAAAGAGGATGTTTAGTAGCAATTATGTTGTTAAACATAATTAAAATATTGATGTAGTGGCAATTTTCAGCAATTTTTTTCTTAAATATGTTTAGGAAAATAATATTTCTGTTCTGCTTTGAACACAGCACAACCCTTTCTCTAGAAAGAGTTAAATGTAAAGATCATTCCACTGACAGCAAACTGTTCAACTTATTCCCATTTTACCTTTGGGAGAGAGAGTAACACACATTTAAGGTAACTCTACATGTGTGCACGTATGCACAAAGCTACAGAGCCGATACGGAATTCCTCTGGTTGTCTGATTCTCCCACAAAGGATTACACAACTGCAGGATGGCTGTAGCTTCACAGGTTTTGTTTTTCTAGGAGTGTTTCTTTGTCAGAGTAAAATAGGAATCTTCCCAGTTTTGGTCATTTTAATGGCATCTGATTTCATATCTAATTTTTGACAATATAAGTTCAAACTGCCTGTAATTTGCTCCAGAATGGAGTTACCCAGGAGGGTCATATTAATGATTGTTCAGTCTTAATTAGTGGTTTTTACCTGGTAAGAATGACATGAATGATGTGTATTAGCTAAATTAGTGGGAAACTTATTAAAGATAGAAAACAAATTTAGCATGAGGATAAAGGTGCAAATTTGAAATTTGGAGATTTCAGATCTAAACAAATCCTGGCGAGCTACCAGCAATGTGATCAACACAGTTAAAAAAACCCAACAGCCTCATGATACTGAACAGTGGTTCCTTTAAGATCCAGAACTCTTAGCCACAGAAGAACCTTTTTTTTCTTTTAGAAGTAATCATTTGTTTTGTAGATATTAACTAAAAGGTGAGCTTTTGAAGTCCAAAAATCATAAAGAAAAATGAAAAGGAAAAAAGGAGCCAGCACGTACAGTCTCAGAGTGTTTACGCCGATCTCCGGGTTGTCTCATCTGCTTTCTTATTCTTTTCTATCTTACAAATAGAACTTCTCCGGTTCGACGAATATTCCAGGAACTTGGAATTTGACTTGCAAAATTTAATGGGTGCACCAAGATGTACTCAAAATTATATTTCCCTGCCATGTGCCATACCGGATGTAGCAAATGAAAGGGTGCAACTACAATAGAGACAACAACAGCACCCTCTGTGCCTCACCTCCCCAGTGTATATCTGTTGGCAGGCAGGATGCAAGCCCTAAAACATTTGCAAGTTTTGAGGGTTTCTTACCAGCAATTCTTAGAAGTCAACCATAAGAAAAATGTGTGGGATAGGTTAAAATTGGCAAAACCTCCATTTCAGCGTGGGATATTCAAGAGGGTCTGGACATTTTCCCCAGTTTTTTGTTTTGTTTTGGGCTTCTTTGTTGTTTGTTTGTTTTTGTTTTTTTAACAAGGTTGCTTCCCACCTCTTTCCTTCTTCGAACAGCAGTATGTTTCCTTTAGGCAATTTTCTTCCCTTATGTGCTGTTTTTATTTCATAAACTAGTCCTCAGACTTGTCTTTCCAACTGTAGCCCCAGCAGACATCCTCTCTAATGCTCTAGTCTTAAAAAATTAATTTGAAGTAATAGACTAAAACAAGCTTGTTAAGGATGGTGTTAGCTGAGCCAATCACTAAAAGCTCTAGTTTTCAAAAACATATACACATCTATATGTGTGTATGAAACAGGGACAATAGGAAAGTGACTTTCTCTGAACATGCAAGACGCTTCACAGGCTATGGCAGACTCCAAAATGGACAACAATAACCTAACAGTACCCTGAATATGATGCAAATGCTCCACAAACCATCATTTTTTATGCCAACCATATGCCACAACAAAAGTGAATTCTCAATGTATGTGACAATGAGAGGAAGAAAAACTCATATCATCAAGTGAAGGAAATTAAAAGGTGGGGGTAACAGCAACATCGCCAGTGAAGGCAGAACAGCTCTGGTGACTTCTCTGGATATGAATAAGACCTGACCTTCTGGATCACAATCCAAAATAGCCCTAAATTTGTTCAAGCACCAAGAGTCATGGAATGACCTCTGAACTATTTCAGTCACATTGCCCTTTGGCACTTGCTGCAGTAAAAGCACTTACCACAATACTTTCTTCTTAGCTTTTTTCAAACTTCTTCATTTGTGTTGGATTTCATTGGTTTTATCATTTCAGTCCCAGATGAGATATTCTTTCTGATACACAGTCTGAGAATTGACAGGCTGAAATGGCACAACCAACGTCCTATATTCATCAGTAAAAAGTGCTGCTTGGCCAGTGATGTCAAGATGTGATCTTTCCTACTTAACCAGACAAAACTTGGAGTGTGGACTACAGAATTCAATCTTTTGTGCAGTTAATGCAGAAGAAGAAAAGACTTATGTTTCAATTTTTTTTAGTTACATGGTTTTTTGGGGTTTTTTTAAGTAGCTCTATCACAGCTTTAAAAAAGAGTAGACATTTCACTACAATTTTGCCCTGTCCTGATGTTTTCTGAACAATTTTATTCTTTTTGTTTTGTTTTGTTTTAATCTTCTACATTCCATAGGCTTTCTGTTTGATACTAAATAGCAGCACTAAAAAAAAGTGGTGAGATGCTCATAGAGTGAGATGACAGATTTTTGTCATTCCTAACATGTTAGTCATTTGTTTGGCCTAGTATTTCTGCATAGGATTATCAGTATGTTCAATGACTGTGGGTTTCTCATGTGATATATCCTCTATCAGAAATCTCTATGTTTCATGCCATCACCAGCAATATCTGTTTCCTGTCAAAAAAACAGGCATTCAAAATTACCCATAGCTATTCCCTAACATTAACAGCCTTGGTTTTTATGGGGCAGAAAATAAATTATATATTTAGACCTACTCTGTATATTTAGTTTGCACATAATTTTCTCATTTTAAATATTTTTGAGCAACCTGAAAACTGGTTTCATTTTCTAAATGCTGATGTAACTTATTCCTTAATTTTAAACTAAAATGGTCATTTAGACCCCTGTATACTCAGTGAAAAGATAAATGTTTGCAAAGGACCATACACTACACCTTCCTAAACAATGTTTTGTAGATGAGAGGAAGTGCTGTGTTCAGGTTCAGCTGGCTTAGACTGGAAATTCAGTGTTTAGGCAGCTTGAGTTCACCCAGATAGATAAGTCTGCAGCTGAACACAGCATACCACAAGGCAGCACATGTGGAAGACACTTTCCTGATTCCTCATACCCTCCTACATTGGTAACATGGCGAGTATTGAGTATGTCTTGACATTTAAACATGGAAATGAGGAAAGATGCTTTCTCTATTAGGTGTTTCAAATGTGTGTGTATGTATACATATGCATGATATGTGTAAAATGAAAAAAAACCCAAAAAACAAAACCCTGAGAGGTCTTCCTAAGAGTATGGTTTTTTTTACTTGAGACTGCTTAATCCCATTTTGAGCATAAAACTGCACCTAGGAAAAGCTTTGAATTATTACAATCACAAAAGGGAGGGTTCCCAGCTCTGCCTGTGCCTTACTCTGCTTGGTGCAGCCCTCCCACAGGAGCGAAGTGGGCCCAGTGTGTGCCCTTACACAAACATTCCGAGGCCACTTTCACAAACTTCATCTCCCTTCTGCACACGAAGCAAAGAGAGCGTGCCCTTCACTCGGGAAAGGCACGGACAATGCACTGGAACATCGACACCAGCTACGCTTTTTCACACAGCTTGTTCGAGCAGGCATCTGGCCACACTCAAGGCTGGTCCTGCGATCTGGGCATCGCTGCCTGGATTTTAAAGGTAAAAACACTGAGGCAGAGGAGTGAAAAAAAACCTGAAACAATGTAATGAGTTAGTGACAAAGCAGGTTTAGGAAGCCTATTCTTTCTTCAGTGCCTCAGCCCTCAAGATTGCGGCTTTCCTGGTTCCTACAAAGTCATAGTTTGCTAATTATGTTACTTTTGCCAAATCATGTTTATGAAAGCTAAAATATCTCTGTGTTACTACTGTCATAACATATATATATATGAAAGCCTGAACACAGTTCTACAGGCCATTTTGGTTTCAGTGAAATAAAAACATTAATAAAATAATTTCTGGGCTGTATCAGAAATTCCCTTCATAGGAAGAAAAGGAACAAACCCAATAGTAACACATAGAAACACAATCTTTTATTTTTAGAAGAATGGTAATATTTCTCCGAAAGTAACACTTGATTAAGCAAACTTATTGAATAAGGTCCATTATGTCTGCTTGAAAAAGCTATAAGTTGAGATATTTTAAGTTAATCAGATTGTAAAACTGCACTAAATTCTTACCATTAAGCTACCTTACCTACATTGAATCCTGAATTCTCATTACAACTAATCATATTTCCATGCAAAGTAAAAATAATTCAGGTACTTGAAACTCGGGTATATTCTGCTCTCAATAACCATGTACATCTCCTACTAGCAGTAATGGCAGTTAGACACGAAATGGGAAATATATATATATATACATATATACATATCTTCCAGGTTGGCAGGAACAGTTATACTTGTGAGAAGAAGAAACAGTAAAGATGCCTATATATTCCAAACACCAGTTTCTCTTCACAGTGGAGGTTTTAGACAGAGTATTTATTTATCTGCAACTGGCAGCACAGCTTTGTTGGGGATGGGATTTATGTCATTTAACCTAAGCCACCAAAAGTTAGATTCTATATCTAAGCTAGCTGTCTAGAAATGTCTCTTTCTTTTCACCACCTTGGGAGCTAAGACAGTTGTTTTAGAAGGGGTTTAGTATCTTTGTCTTCAAAGCATCTTCAAATTTGAAATAAAAATTAGATGAAGCACCTGCTAGCCTAGATACCCTTTTAAAAATGTAACAGTTTTTACATAGGTGCATCTTCATGTGAAGTAATGGAAGTAAAGAAAGGGGGCAGTCTCCAATTTCCAAGTGAAAAAAAAGAATTTGTTTGTCTTTTTTTCTACTTATTTCACCTGTTTCTGAAGACTGATAAAGGAGAGAAAGGTATACCACTTGGCAGAGTCAAAAGGTGAGATGTATAGCAGTTATACATGTTTTTGCAGTTGTGGAATCTGATTCCCAAGGTTTTCCCCTTGACCAGCTTCCCCTGTGGAGTTGGTCAAACAATTACTTGAAAACAGGATTTATTATTAGCCTCCTTTCTGGGAACCAAATGGTTTCAGTCACCTTAGCTGGTATCAGAAGAAAGTCAGATACAACATTCTCAGCTGCCTACAGCTCTCGTTTTCTTCATTTGTTGTATATGATTGGTCAGTGAAACTTTTCCTAAAGGAGGGATTCTTGAGGCTAACCATCAAATTTGTTGAATTTCAAATACATGATCTCAATTTAAAAATGAACTTCCATTTCTACCTAATATAAGATATTTCTGATATTTTTCTTTCTGGTCCCCACTAAAGTCTGAAGCTTGGTCCTTTAATGGGATACATAATTTATCTGCTGAATGTATCTCATCATCTGCTTAAGACTTCCCAGTGTTTTTATCTGTTTATTTTGAGTGTTGATTTTCTCAGTTATATTTAGATTAGTGCAGGATTTATTTGAGCAGTTAATTTCAGCTGTCTCTGAAGAATTTATATCAGCTTGATGATCTCATGTTTAATATTTTTGGGAAACTTAAACTTGGCAAATGGGTTTTTAGTGGTTTCAGCAAGGCTACCACACCAAAACCCACCGTGGTCTTACAGGGTGCTTTCGGGGTGGAACTGAACCTCCCTCCCTCAGAAGGGAGGCTGAGAAGACCAACTCTCAACTGCTGTAGTCCATCCTACTGTAAACAGAGCTGCACTGTGTAGTCTTACAAATTCTCTGGTGGAGCTGACATGTTTATATTTTTGGCTAAAAGAAAACATTTTTACCCCTGAAAGGGAGCCTTCCTGTCCTGCAGCATGGCTGAAAAGAAAGCCAAGCTGGTTAAAACCAAAACAACACAATGAAACCGAACAGCGTGCAGCTGCCTCCTCAGGAATATCCCTGCAAGGCAGACAAATGGATTCATTTATTTTCCCAGATTTATTTGCTAATGTAAACATCCCAGTGCAAGCATTAGCACTTCAAATCATTATATAGTTCTGGGGCAGTCTTGTGAGGAGTTTAATTTCATTAAAACAAATCAGTAATTTGAGATTGCACTAACTGTAGATATATTCTTGTTTCAATATATTTCATGAAGCAAAGAAACCCTTCTTCAGACAAAGGCTCAATAACTATGCATTTCCTTTCTAGATGAGTAAACTGGGCATAGTACACAAACAAAAGCTTGACTTCCTTGTAAGTTTGCATCTCTATTGACCAAATAAAACAGGTAGCACTTTTGAAGTAGATGAAATAGTTGTATGCTACTGAGCGGGAGAAAGCACCATGTTTATCAATTTAAAAGGAGGAAGCAGGATATTTTTCCCTGCTATTAGCACTGTAACTTGCATGCCCAGCTGGCACCAAGCAGCCCTAGTGTGAGGTGTCACATCCGCCGGAGTCAGAGGCAGCGGCTGCACTGCTCAGCAGGGCAGGGGCCAGAGCGCCACCAGGGCAGCAGCGCCCTGCCCACCTCCCTGCAGCCACCCTGGGCTGCCTGCTGCCCCTCTTCTGTCCTTACTGCCCACGGCATTGGCTCTTTCAATGGCCCCAGCCCAGCTTCACCGCCCAAATTCAGCCAGGAGCTGTCACTGCAGGGCGCAGCGTGTGCAGGCTGGTGACTGGGACAAGTGCACAAAGCCACCTCACGCTGCAGGCAGGAGGGACATGGCCTCTCTGTGCGGGGGGAGGTGGAATCAGGCTTTCTCTCCACAAGCACTGGAGCTCATGGAATGCCCATGCCACAGCCTGGGCTTGTGTCCATATGCTCTGGGCTTAAGCACAGCCTCATTATAATATAACTATAGCCAGTGAAACCCAAGTCCCTCCAGAAAACATGTTAGAGAGGCTTAGAAATCTCCATATAAAACCACATCAGATTTTTAGTCATACGTTTTTAATGTACCATCCTTCAGCAATGGGATGCTGATGGGCAAGATGGTTTTGCCACCACTGTGTGAGTGGGAAGGGCAGTTGAGACCATCACTGAAATTTTGACAGCCCTTATTCCCCGTACTGGTACGGCAGAGCACTTTGGCCGTTGCCTCTAATTAGGTTCTGGTGCCTTAATTTGGACAGTCTTTGTGGGTAAATCTTTGTGGGATATCTTTAATTCTGTGTTGTTTGCTCTCTGTAGGTGAGACATTGCCTACCTAAAAAAATTTACCATTTTACCATTGCCTACCTAAAAAAATTTACCATTTTTTTCATGCTTTATGGCCTGTAACACTGCAGTCTCTGAGATGTTGTGTGGTACGACCTAAACTTCTTTGCCTCTCGATGCAAAGCTAAGTGCATTCCTCAGAGAGGGATTAAGCATGCAGACAGACAGAGGCACAGTTTTCTCTGACATGGGAGCAACCAATTTTATTGTAAAACATATAGATCAGGAAAAAAAAGGACTTCTTTTATGGCTTCTTATCACAAATTAGACTGTTCATGTTGTGAATTTGTGAAATGTTACAGGGGTAAAATGGTACAGGAGTTCAATACAGATATTGAATTACACCAGGAGTGTCAGATCTCAGTCTTTGTTCAAGTGGGTTTTGATAAATCGACTGCACAATTTTTGTGCTTTATTTCAAAACCTTGCAGAATGTCTTACTCTGCCTAGATTAATAAGATGTAAACAATGTTTAAATAGATGGGCAAAAAAGCAAGCCAGTGACTAAAAACCAGGCTCCGGCAGAAGGGTGAGGGAGCACAGAAGTTTAGCCAGCTGTTTCCATGAAATGCAGAAAGAAGGCAGAATGCCACTTGACAATTTTTAATTCTTCTGGAAGAAACAGTTGGAGATCATATGCTCTCTAGCAGTTAGAATACCAAAATAAGTACTCCTTTTGCCAGCAGCAGTAGGAAAACACGTTTTTGTCCCTTCTGTACTTTGTGCCATGTTTCCTAAAAATCACATATTGGTATCACAGCCATGTTCAACCTGTGAGAACACTATATTGAGCTAAAATTTGATGGTACTGCTGTCTCATGGGATACAGTCTCCTTGTATCATTAAAAAAGATAGGAAAACAACACAAAGCTCCTCTCTTTATATGTCTGAAATCCCTTGGAGAAAAACAGTTCTTCAGAAGTGCTTTTTTGAGTCCTGAGGGTTAGTCACGTCTGGCAAGGATGGGGAACCAAATGTGGTGTTTTCATTGGTAAAAGGGAAATAGACTAGCTTGGGTTCTTGGAAATTCCCAAGCATTCCCCCAGAAAATGACTGAGCTGGAGAGCCACAGAAATCCTCGGTGTGTGCCACCAGAGCTGGAAAGCTGGAAACTTCATCACAGCTTCCTTTGTAATATGTTAGTCACAAAAGACAAATCATACCACAGCCGGGAAATGATATTTCTCCCTAGCCCTTAATAATCTGTCACTTGTGACTAGGACCAAAACCCTAGCTCTGAAGAAGTCTTTCCTACTTTTTTTCTAGAGAGAGAAAAGGCAAGTGAGGATAGAGACAGAAACACTGCCTTAATTTTCAGGAACCACATGAAAAATCCAGATACTTTTTCATCACTATCTCCTGGATCTGTGTTATTACAGTAAACAGTGGTTTGCTATATGAATACTTCCTGAAATTCCCCTGCTTTTTCAGACCTACCTCATTCTGTTTCAGCAGGGACAGTAAATTGTAGACTACTTAAAGAAAAACAAGTAAAATTGTATACTATCCAATTATGGAAAACCAGAAATAAGGACATTTTTGGCAACATTAATCAAATAGTGCTTTGACATATCTTTTTGTCCATTCAGAGGCTGACTTCATCCTTTGACTCATGCCTTGATTGCTGCTAGCAGTTGCTGAAGCCCATTTATCACTCAGGGTGTTAGCTAAGGCAGAGATGCACTGTAAGCATTACAGATTGCTGCTTAGGTGAGCCAGCTGATTCAGCCTAGAAGACCACGTGGGAGCATGGCAAATCTTCTATCATAAAGAGAACTTGCCTAGTCTAAAAATTGATCTCAGAAAATGTAGACATTCTCCAAGTCATTACACAGCAGAAAATCAGCAGGGTGGAAGGAGCTCTGGAGGGTTTACTAAGTAGTCTGCTAAGGGGCGTCATTTCCCACCACCCCTGGTGAAGGTTGGTATGAAAAGTATTTTCTTTCAAAAGATTCTTGCCATCAGGTAATGTTTTCTTTAAGCTTCCAACCATTTGCTTCTTCTTGACATTCCTCATGAGATGTTATTTCAGGCTTAACAACAAAGAACAACTTCTAACTTAAAACATCTGTGGAAATGGATGCAGCCTGCAAATACTGCATGATACACAGTGGCTGATTTGTACCACAAAACTTAAATAAAAGTCATGGGGAGCCAGTTGTTTAAGTGCTTTGAGTCACAATACGAATTGTCCTGGTTCCCTGTCCAACGAATTGCTAAATGATGCTAACAGTATATGGCCTATTTGGTACTACCAGAGTTAACTGTAAATGGATAAAAAGTGAGCATTTCTTGTTTTGAAATCCATACTCTGGGGGTTTTTCTGTTTGTTGTCATTGTTATTGTTTTTGTTTTTGTTGTTACTATTCCACAAACTAAAGAATTAAAGAAACAATCTCCTTTAATACAGTAACTCCCTAATTCTCACATCCTTCCCACCACTGCCTCCACTTTTTCCTAATTTTCATGTTATAATCCCAGGCCAATCACCTCAAATGGCCACATTAGTTCCTTGAATAAGCCTTTTTTTTATTAAGCAGCTTTTGACAGAATGAAAAAAAAAGCAATATTGAGGAATGTCACTATAACAATGTAAATTGTATGCCTGCATTTTTTATTAATAAGGTTAGACTCTCTGAGGGACTAAGTTACATTGTTTTATGGGATTAAATTATTAGACCTGGAACTGAGAAGGGCCTTGTCCTATTGTTGAAGAGGCTGCTGGGGAGCATGGAACTGCAGGGAGCATTGGCGAGTCATGGTGAGATCTTATTTCTCCATAGAGAACTAATATCCCAGCTGCTCCAAATGCACCTGAATGGGTACTAGAGAGCTGAGGAAGCTAACTTGTGGCAGATGGGACCAGACCAAATGGTCAGTGAAATGAGCACATTCAACTAATGCACTAACCATCTCTAAACTGTTCTCCATCAATAATTTAGGGCCTTATGTCATAGTTTGTTAAAAATTATCTTTGATTAGTTATGTTATTAATACAATATGCACATTACAATAGTGTCACATTTTCTATCCATCAGAGTCAGAATAAGTCAATATGAGTGCATCAATAATTTATATTGGGTATACTAGTCAATTTTCTGCATGCAATAACATTGCCTGCTGGCAATTACTGAATGCAACTGGTGCTTTTACCTCTATGTTTTTAATTAGGTCATATTCATTTTCCAAAGTATGTGCAATACTGGATTATTTGGTGGTTGATGTTGATTTTTAGCAGTGGAAGTGGGGTTTTTTTATGTAAGGCTCCAAGTGAAATGAAAGAGAATGTGCATTTCAGAAATAAAAGCAGACTATTCATGACCTCCTGAATTTTGCTTCCATAAGAATCTAGCAAGGAGCAAAACCCTCTGCTGGTTTTTCTGGTACAAGTGTAAACAAAGAGCAGTATCTTTCATTTAAATGCACTTAGAGTATCACAGAACCAAATCTGAACCTCTGGTTTGTGACCCTTACACATTTAGTGTCATGTAAAATAGCAGCTCACTGAAAACCTTATTTGCATGACAGCCTCAGGGGAAAAAATTAGTTACAAATTCTTTAGGGCTTCTAAATATCCTTTTTGGGTTTTAGAGTTTTTTTCATCAGTAAGGAAATATCTTTAAGGAATTAGCCCCCTCAACTGGAAAGGTCAAATCACTCTATTAGTGTATTGCAATGTGCAGAGTAGAGATGTTTATTCTGCTCCATCTAGAACTGAGAGTACCGCTGTCTGTGTCAATGCTTGGATAATGTAAGACTTATCTGTTTTAAAACAAATATTCTTTACTTGTGATTCAACAAGTTGTGGGAACTTGTTCCTGAAGGTAAGCTGTGTATGTTGATAACCTCAGGCATTTTGTCTTCATGACACTTTTTCTTTAGTTTTGGATGCTTCTGAAGGCTTTTCCCTTTTTCCATTCACTCAGATTTTGATTTTTGGAAACTAGGAGCACTTTTTATGGATTATGGTGGGAAGATACTTCTCTGTTTCCATATATACTAATTGTGCAGTTCAGTAAAATAAAAATCTGCCAGAACCAAATTCTTTCCTCTGCTTTTCCTTTTACAGAAAAAGGCAAGGGACAGATTGTAGAGGCAGAAGACACAAAGTCCGGCAGAACATGCAACAGGCTGCTGCAAATCAGCAGGTTTGCCTGGTGGCAAAGTCATGGAGGATAGAGAATTCTCTCTCGTAAGGCAATGACAGAGCCTTCAGAAGCAAGTCCCCTGGGCACACACAACAGACAGCAAAAATACTAGTATTACCTGATCTGCTAGTTTTACCTTTAAAATAGAAATATAGACTCAGTTATTGTTTTTCTTTTACCAAAGAAAAACAGGTACAGATGAAGGGAAAAAAAGAGGAAAGAGTCAACACTATTCTCTTAAATGAGATATGTTAAATTTACTGAAGAACTCTGTAGGGTTAGCTACTGAAGCTAATTTCTGGTCATTTCTCTCTCAATATACCTCTCTAGCTGGTAGCTCAGCATCTCAATCCTTACCTATATCATAGGCACAACTGAGGAAATAATTTAAACTTTTTATTGAATAAGGAAGATTTTAAAAACATAACAGAAATTCTCTGGCAGCCACAGCCTATACCCCAGTGAAAAGGGATCTACATGTCACTGCAGTAGCTCTGAGCTGCCTCCAGATCCACTCCTGTTAGAGCTGCCTTCTGCTGCATTAGACATGCTTGAAGTGGGGTTAAGGTGCTTGGCCCCCACTGCTTCCCACCTGCTCCCTGAACAGTTTGTTTTCATACCATCAGCCCTATGCTCACTGCTCTTGTTGTGCTCTTTTCACTCCGAATGGTCTTCATCCTCACAGCCACGAAACATGACAGAGTTCAGGATACCAGCTGACACTTGCATGCCATGGAGCCTTGGTAACTCAACTTAAGGAGCTTGTTCTTGCTCTCTCTTTTACTGCTGGGATATGAAGCTTCCCAGAAGTCATCTCCTTTGTCTTTCTTGTGTCAGGTGTGACCTGAATTTTATACAAGCCTCAGTAACCTGGTTTACTTGTTAGAATTCCCCAACTTAGGAGGATTGCATCAATAGCATATGCTATCATCATCATGTCCATCAAAAGCAACATGTATTTTCCTATAAAGGTAGACAAGTGTTGTGTAGCAGAGATGTGCAATGCAGCACCTCTCTGAGAGCTGGAGCCCCTTAGTCCCATGCTGATTGCTCTGACTACTTCATTTTGCTTATACCAGGATCATCCTGTAGATGAGTTGGAGGCCTTGTGGCATGAACACCAAGAAAAATAAATTGACTGTTACTCTCTGTATCAGACCAGTAGCATGCACTGTACTAAACTTCCATTTTTTGCAGACAAACATACTGCTTAAAAATATTTAAGCAGTTTTTATAGCTTTATGACAGTCAATTTTAATTTCTGTAGATTATGAATTCAAAAATGAAAGAAAACAGAAACTACCCCTAAAATAAACGCTGAAGTTTAAGGATTTTTAAAACTCTTAATTATAACAAAGCTATTATCATTTAGGAAGTAAAAAGAGAAAGCTGAATCCAATAAATGGTTCCAGATCTATTTTCTGTAAAAAAAAATTTACATCATCATCCTGTTCTAGTCATCATCATGACAAGCCACTTAAATTGTAGAAAAATATCCACTCAGGTTCAAATTTTGGTTAAAAAGCAGAGTACTCCTGTTCTTCTGTTCATCTCCATTGATCACCAGACAACCTGAGACCAGTCTTGTCAAGGCAGACAATGAGTATTTTGAACACAGTGGAATAGTGACCTTGGTCACAAACTCAGGATAGGGGAGCTGCTCTGAAGCCCAGTCTGAAACTTGCACCACAGGGAAGAAAAAAAGACCTATCAGGAAAGTGAATTATCTAAAGCAGAAGTCTGTACCTCTTCAACGCCCCTATAAAAGCAGATGGCTTCGTTGTTTGAAGTAGATGCCAGTTGTATTAATAACCTCAGAATTAACCTAATTAATTTATGATTACAGAATCGAGAGTTCTCATAGTGAAGGGAAATTAGGTCTTCAGTTGAAAACAGCCTTTCTATTCTCTCTGCTTATCTGCAGAGCATACAATGCCAGTTCTGGATCTTAATCAACAAGTATGAAACATTGTTATTTCATCAGGATTTTACATTTAATGGACTGTGCAAAGCTGGACAACCACAGAGATAACTGTAGTGAAAATGCATTCTTAAAATAACTCCTCTGCATATACTATAAAAGATCATAGGGAGTATCAGAATATTTTAAAATATTTGGTTAAGTGATCTCAATTTATAAGCATACTATTCCTCCCTTCCATAAAGATGCTACCTCTAAACATCTGCTGGTACGAACCACACTATAAAGAGGAGCTATCAACAGAAGGGAATTTTAATAAACATTGTTCTTTGTTCCCTGTATTTTAATGAGTGATATAATTAGAATGAAGGTTAAGGGAATATTTGTTTTCCTTCCCCTCAGGGCTACTTTGAAACAGTTTGACTTGCAAACAGCATTTCAAACTCTTGCAGCTATAATGCTTAAGCATTCTGATGTTGTACAAGGGAGAAAAAAAAAAAAAGAAATGCTTACACAGCAAAAGTATCACCTAAACTCTGAATATAGCAGAGAAATACATGTAACTTAGCAGTCCCACACTCTGTTGACACAATATCCCCTACAGATCCAGCATTGTAAATCTCCCTTCCACAATACAGGCAATGATGATACATGTTCCAGAAATATCTTGATGCTGTTAGCTCAGGTTTTTCAGGAATTTCATAGTTAGAGACGAGCTGTGTGTCAATACTCATATTCACTTACATCAGTAATTAAAATATGATAGTTCACTCAACAGCTTAAAGTAAACATCATCTTCCACTAATTCAGGCAAACTGACATCAGAAAAAGTGAAAATATTTTTTTCTAGACTTCACCATGAACAGAGAGACTGGACATTCCTTCACAACAGCCATCATCATGATAGAATCAACTCTTAATACAAGCTTGATCCAGGAGAAGTTTGGATTCACAACTACCTGTCAAATTAGTCAGAATACAGATTTCATTCTGTCCATATATTTTATGAAGGTCTGTGGCAGCTGGGGGAGGCTAGATGATGCCTGATTTAGCAAGCTGCATGCATAGACAGTATTTGTTCTCTCAGAAAATCTGCTATACAAAGACAACTCTCAAAAAATTTTTGGAGATTTTGAACTGGTTGAATCAATTCATAGTAAGTCAGCACTTCTGAAGTTATAGAGTACACAGAGTTTGTGTTCAGTCAAGACCCAAATCTTTAGGCACTCCAAAAGTTGTGAATTACTATCAATCCACATAGATTCTGGAATCAGATCCAGCATCATACCTAACTTTTGGGTATCTGGCCTGCAAATTCAGAAGTCTAAGTTTTTCTCTTTTCTGGCTGAAATCTTCACCATGAAGATATGTAAAGCTTCACACTTTTGTAAATGTTTTGGAGGTAGAGCTATCCAGGGAGAGCTATCATTTGGCCCTACCAAGTATTTATACTGAATATATCCACAAAATGCCTGTAATTAGGCAGGTTAATAACAGTGTCTATGTCCAAACCTTTCAAGAAGGTTCTTAGATGGATCTTGCATGCCAGATAGAGTTACTGTGGACAGAGAAGAACAAGCATTTCTGGAGTGGATGGTGCAAGCAAGATCTACTGATAGTTGTTAGACAGTTCATCAGTCAGATCATCGGGGAGGAAAATACCCCTGTAAACTGAGGGGTAATTTTGAGAACCAGATCCACTAAAAAGCAGCTTGAATCAGCTGGCCAAGATGCACAACAAATAAATACTTTTTCAAGGCTTTACAATTATCATAGGCCAAATAACACAGCTGGACAGAAGCACAGCTTGCAGCACTGGGAACAAATGTAGCAGGATGCTCTTCCCTGCAAAGGGGTCAAGCAACTCAGACAATGTCCTGTTTGCAGAGCTCTCAGTGGTGGGCTGAGAGGGGTGACACATGCTTGTTTTGGTGTTGAGTTATGCTAAAACCAGTCTGGCTACCCAACCCCGAATTAACATCCTGATAGTGAGACAGATAAGCTGCTGAACTGACCTGGAGACACATGAGTGGCAGTCAATCATTTTACACTGTAGAAGTCCAGTCCACTTTCATATGGTTAAGTTCTTCTAACATATTTGCCCTTGGCGTGTGTGGAGATTCCTTCCTTGGGGAGGGGATACAAGTATGCTGCTTGAGGTTAAGAGAAAGATCTTCCCACCAGCGTTGGCACAGTGAGTTACATCAATCTTTATTTTAAAATTGGGGTTTTTTGCTTAGTTTCAATATAATTGCTGTAATACAGTGCAATATGCTATCCTATACTATATACTACTAGTAGTTTTAGGTTTTATATGGTGTAGCAAATAATCCTGATTAAGATATTTTGTCTAATCATTTGCCATAATGAAGGATTCATTTTCTATAAATATATATGATTTGCCATCTTTAATCCTGCAGGACATGGTTACTTAAACGGTTGGCAAAGTTTGGGGCTAAGATTGGATCCAGCTGCCCCCAGGCTTCTCTCCGAGAAGGAATTTAGAAAACAGGGGGGTCCACTCTGCACCTCATGGCTCAGTGGCTGGGCTTCTCTAATAAACTTTGTCTGAAGCTCCCATTCCCTCCCACGACAAGAACTCAACTTATTGTAGTCATTATAAAGGAGGTGACAAGCTCCCATAACCAATAGGAGAGAAAACAAGTATTTGGGAATATGAGTATATCATATACACTACAGAAGGCTGGAGATGTTGGGGTGGGAATGCTGTTATAAATAGATTAGACAGGAGAGCAGGTGATGCTAGAAAGAATGTTGCTAACAGTCTTCTTCCCATACTAGGAATTTTCAGTAATTTGATAATTGAACTGAATATAGTTGACTCCATCCACACTGAAGGATCAAGCCCCATACCTTGCATTGGTGGTTGGGTGGTCCATAGGAAAATCTAAACATATAGTGTAAGATCATTATAGAACATTTTCTTCACCACACCATCTTGATTCACTTTGTCAGAGTTCCACTGCCTAGACCTACTTCTATGAAATTATATTCATAATCTTAAAAGACTTTTTTTGTTGTTGTTGTTCTGTAGAAATAAGAACCATCATTTGTTAGCTTGGTCCTGGGTTTTGGTCATCACAACAGTCAGGCAGTACTTTACCTGATACACAGGACACAAACAAAAAGGATACAAGGACACACAAAAAAAGCAGATACTAACAATCATTTTTGCAAGGAAAAGAAAAAAAGCAGTCCCAGGATTTTAGTAGGTCATATTACTACAATATTATGTAAGATAACCAGGAACCCTCCAGCTTTTGCAGACATCTCCGATTTTTGCTATCTGATACATATCTATTGAGTGAATTTTAACTCAATATCAAGAAACAGGTATAGACATGCTCCAGTGTTTTGTTTTTTTTTTTTTTTTTACTGAGGTAGTATTCAATACATCAATTCCAAATGTGAATTGCTTTTGTTTCTATTTGGTACAAAAAATGTTGTTTATAAAAAGCCTTAGTATGAACACTCCTTCTCTAAAGTCATGTCATTTATGTGTAATAAATATTTATATTTGAGTTTTGGGGGGAGAAGCAACATTTATTACTGAGAAATATAAAACAGCATGTACAAGTTGCTTCATAAAGTGCTCTGAGAGCCTGCTGAAATCAGAACCTCCACTAGTAACAGTACAAATCTGATGCGGTTTTCTTGCTTGTTTTTAATAGAAGTACTTCAGCTTCCCACCTCACTATCCATTTTAATCCATTTTTCTTCCATATTCAAGCAATCTGTGGATATAGTTTATGTTTTTAATCAGATATAAATTAGTAGCATCAAAAATACAATTAAAAGTTGCTCCCTGATGTCAAGACCAAAGTGACTGCAGTCTGAAGTAAGCAGAATTAACTCCAAAACAGCATTAAGGAAAGGCAACTTTTGTCAACCTTTCCCTGCAGCCAAATCTGCTGAAGCACTACTGAGATTAAAGTCTGGGGTCACCTCACACCCCAACTCTGGTCATAGTCCCAGGGTGAAGCCTCTCTGGTGTGCAGCACACACTTGGGGAAAGTGGAACCCAAATAATTAATAAATAGTGGCAATGCCAGGAGGAGCTCCAAAGAAACAGCATCCCCATGTTCAGCTGCCAGCTGCACAAGGCTCATGTGCCATGTGCTTGAGCCTCTGTGGCAAGAGGTCTTTCCCTTCCAGCAGATGGTTGTTGCTCGGGTCAAACCCTGTCATGGTGCCTGTGTTGCAAAGTCCCTTCAAATTCACAGGAAATTAACAAAACCAGACATAAACATAAGAGAATTAAATGACTGAGTTTAACTTCCTGGGTTTAGATTGCGCTTCCCCTCCTGGCACAAATTTCACTGTTTCTTCTCTGGAAACAAAGGCTGCATGTTGCAGGATCCTTTCTTTTCCAATCTGCCTGAACCCTTTGCAGAGCAAGCCCTCCAGAAACACGAAGGTTTCTCCATCTTCACCCCATCCTGCTCATGACCACACTTTCCTTGGTCCTACCAAAAACTGGCCAAAATTCTACAGCAGGAACAACCTGAACTTCAATCATTCCTTACTTTTAGAGATTACATTACATCAATGAATGAAATATTCATGGTAATGGTAATTTGTCAGTAAATGTTACTAAAAGCATGAAAAGGCTGGAAATACCTTCCAGCAAGATCCCATCAGTAATACCAAATGATCATTGCTATAACCAATGCTGGTACAGTCTCCTGGACTTATTAATATATAATGCTTCCATTCAGATTTAGAATAATATTTCCACACAATGATTTCATGGGACACTTTAGATTGTGTGAATGACAGATGCTGTTACATTTATAAGAGCTCCAAGCATGGCTGGGGTAAGGACAATTGCCAGCCAGCAACTTTAAAAAGGAGTTTCAGCAATTAATCCAACGTCTGAAATTGGTTGCACATAAATACAACTTTATCCCAGGCCAATGATAGTTTGACCCTACCTAATAACAATTTTAAACTTTTATCACATAGCTGTGATAAGAAAACATAATTTTGCAAGAACATGATGATCTACCCAGCTTATGTTCTGAAGGGTGTTTGGTAAACACAGCCTCCTACTTCAGATATTTTTTTTTCTCCTCCTACAGAGCGGCCTGAAAGGGAAATTCCAAAAGTTGCACAAGAAAAGTTATCTTTGCATTGCCACAATGTAGCAGTGTGACCTCAATAAAATGCAGTCCCATTTTTAATATTTTGTTGTTTGAATCTTTTTATGTGGAAGGCTGTTGTTGGAATATTCAATTCATTTTGGTTATTGTTGGAGACAATCCGCTAGCCACGATTTCACCTGGTGCAAACTTGCATCACTCTCCTAGGACTGATTCAGCTTCTCTGGTTTGCAGTGTCTGGAAATCTGGGGGATTCTCTGCATTATTCCATCCTGATTCTCCAAAGTGCTCTGCAGGGCTGCTCCCTCTGGGGACTTCTGTGGGTTTGTGACCCCTGGTAACACACAGCTGGCTGGGTGTGCAGCTGGGCTCTCCCCAGCCCTCCAGGTTCAGCTTGGCTTGGAAGCACTGCTTGGGTGGTGTCCAGCTCAGAGGATTTCTTTGCACTTTGCTTTAAAGCAGCTCAGTTTCTGCTATTATTTATGCTGTAGCATCTTCCCTCATATACCTCAGGCTACTGGCATGAAGAAGCATCACTTAAAAAGTAATTTAGCAAATAAGTATACTTTCCCTAGGGTGCAAATAAGAGGAAAAGTTGTAGTAAATAGCTAATGTAAGCAAAAGGTGCCTTGGGGGAACCCTAAGAATCACTTCTTTGAAACCAGCAATAACTTCTGGTGCTATTGGTCCTGAGGCAGCAGCAGTCAACATTGTTTAAAAAAGCTCCCTTATGGTGTACTCATTAATTAACTGCACTGTTTGTTGATTCTAGATTGATTCAGTTTGTTCTCAGGAGAGCATTTTTGGAAACTCAGTAATGCCTTGATGCAGAATTTCATCTTCAGGCCCTAAATTCCCAGGATGCTGCTTTACTGGGACATATAGGAGATGAAGTAAAAAGGAGAATTTGTTAGACAAAAATGATAATAAAAATATTTTAAATTCAGATGTAATTTTTGAAGATTTTCCCCACAGAGCTAAAAAATTACCTGCAGCAAAGTTTGAGTGACAGGCAGGCTTTATCAAACAGAGAATAAGACAAATGGTATGCAAAACAGAGAGGAAGGTATTTGCTCCTAATTACTCGAGAAAGCATTTTAATTAAGTTGTTTGCCAATTAATGCCTCATTTTTAACATTCCATAAATATTTAAACATATTTCATAAACTTTTCTTCACAAGGAAACACTTGCAAATATTGTTAAAGAGATTCTTAGGGCTCTCCTAATGCAATACACTTTACAATGTAAGTTTTATTTGCTCTTCTTGTGAATAAATAAGCAAACAGAAAAATATGTCATTTCATATCAGAAATGGTATATCTATATGTCTATATCAAGTCTATATCAGGAAGACATTTAAAATATCTTTATGTGAGGGCTCCCTTCTATTATATGGATAAGAAACTGGGAAACACTATTGAACTTGAACTTGAAACAGACCAGTGAAATGCAAAAGCAGAGAAATGCAGATACCTTTCTCTTTCCATACTCCTTGAAACTGATCACACAGAGCTATTTACAGCCAGTCCTGCTGCTTAAAAGTATTCCCGTTCAAGAAAAGTTAATTAAGAAAAAATAATAAGCAAGTGGCAAGGAGAGAAAATTGAATCATCTCAGTAGTGCTGAGGCTTGACTCAGCCTTCATCTTAACACACACACAGCTCTACCCTTCATCCACAGGGACTTGTGCTCAAGCTACAAGCTTGAACCGTGTCTCCCTGGCCTTGTTAGAGCAGAAACCTGCTCCTACATTCATGTGCACCAGGAGTGGAAATAAAAGTGTCAAGGCTCTTTTTTTTTCTGCATACAGAAAACAAATGCCTCTTTCTCCTCATATTTTAAAGGCTTCCTGTTTTTATGGAGCAGCTGACTCTATTTAAAACTTCACACAGGCACTTTATCTGTTTATTTATTAATTCATTTGTTCTCCCCAGAACTCTCCTTACTCATCCAAGGTTTGTTTGCTTAAATGACCACGACTTCCCTTATCTCAAAGATTAACTTTGAAACCCAGATCCTGCCCCACCCCCTTTGCTGTCATTAGTCATTTGTGCCCGGGTCCAGGCTCTGCCTCACGGATACAGGAGAGACCCAGCCTGGTCTGAAACACCAGGGGTCTGGATCGAAGGGGACACAGGGAGTCGGACAGGATGAGATTGAAGGGGAGGAGAATGATGCAGCTGGGAAGTCTGTCTTTGTGTGGGTTCCCCTCAAGGGTTTTCCCAGCCCTCCAGCACTCATTGGGTCACTTCTTGCAGAGTGGGTCCACGGTGGCTCCCTGGTGGCTCCCTGCCATCCAGAGCTGCTGCTCAATCTGTTTGCTCAACTCATAAAACAGCAGCAAACTCTGACCCCAGAGCAGGAGGGGGCCAGGTATGGAAGCAGGCACGGCAGTGTCGTCTGTGTCTCGCTGCGTGCCAAGAAGGATCTGCAGCTCCCCAGCCGTGACTGTGTAGTGGACAGTGCAGACTGTCAGCTGTGTCTTCAACAGTGCTTAACTTAGAGTTTTCTTCCTCAAGACCTGACAGTTCGTAGCAACAACCAAATTAGAGCACAGTGGAGCTGGCTGGTTCCACTGCACTCAGGTTTTTCTCAGTCTGCACGTCAGTACCTTGGAATGAAAGCCTGGAAATGATGTTTCCTTGGATGTCTCAGCCAAATTTATAACTAGCGCTCTCTCCTTGACTGTTTGTCTCCTCCAGTTCCTTACTCAGACTTGGGGTAATTTATAGTTACAATGAAGCAGCCCTCAGCTGTCCGTGGAGATAGCCAAGTTACAACATCAGAATGAAGATAAGTTTGCAAAACAGAGTAATAAGTTATTAATTAGTTCAGAGGGTAACTTTTGCAACCAGTACTCTCAAAGTCATGAGGGAGTCAAGCAAAAATTTCCATCTAATATTGTTTATTCAGAAAATGCCTTTAAACAAAAATTACTGCTCATTCAAACCGTTCCTATTACAAGAAAGGAAGATCTCAAAGGAATTTTTCCCTAGCAGGGGGCGTTCTTTGTAACTTAGTCACCACATAAAATCCAGGAAACACATTAGATGAAATATTTTTTCTGTTTTCTCTACTGATTTTCAGAAACAAGACAAAGAAAGAGGTGACAAGCCCCTGAGAAAGAAAAGAAAAAAAATCAAAGTTGTAAAAAGCTAAAAATGGAAGAGGAGACCTTTTAACAGGTAAATAGGATAAAGGACAAAGAGTGTTTGAATGAAGGTTGGCACAAGGGAGTGCTGAGGCTGACTGAGGCTCCTGGGTCCTGCCATACTATGAATATTAAGCAACAGCTTATCTTTTCCTCTGTCTTGCAACACACAGCTCCTCTCAGAGCCCTTGCCAGTGGAGATGTTAAGGCTCTTGAACACACTTAGAGTCCAGAGAAGGCGCATACTGAAATAAGAAGCGCTCCCTTTTTTGCCCCATGACTCCTAGTGGGGTGTTACCCCCATAGAAATCAGCAGCTTCTGTCCAAATTGTCCTCAGAAAGGGACACGGATGGTATCCACAAAGGCCCTGTGGCCATGCTGAACAGAACACCTCATTCCAGAGCAGCAACACCTCCCTGACCAGGGAACATTTTAACTCTGCTCTTTAGAGCTCTGAGACCACGAGCTGCAGGACTTCACCTACACTTTCTAACATTTCACTGCTGAACTTAGCCAGAAAATTATGTTCACATCTAGCTACTCACATAGAAAATATACTGGCCAAAGGGCAGAAGCTCACAATAACTGATAACCTCGATATTTCACTGGGTATGTGATTCCTGCAGCTCCCAAGTCTTTGGGAAGAACTTGGTAAGGCTGGGGAGATGGGGGGAAGGAGCTGTGCTTGATCTCAAAAGTATGCCTCCCCTTTGAAGAGAATTAGAAATAGTAGAAATACATAATAATACAACATTCACAATTTTTCTTTTACCAGTGTCACGTGGAGCAGCCAGCTGCTGCCAGGTGAACTGCAGAGCAGGGACTGCCTGTACTTGGTGTGTCTGGGGCAATCCAGCTTTCCTTCCATTTGCTGGTTTGAACTGCAGCTCCAAGCAATGAGCAGTCTCAAGTGAGAGGGAAGCATGGGGACATCCCTATCTGTGTATCAAGCACAGATTTACCACGAGGCAGAGAAACAGGTTTTAGTGTCAGGCAATGCCTGTCTGAAGTCTTTCCTTCTCCTGCAAGAGCTGCATGAAAGAGACAAGTCCTTTGCTTAAGGACTTGTTTTTCTCAGTCTGGATTTTTCTCATGGCAAGAAGCCATGACTTTAGGTCTGGAGGACTGGTTTTGCGTGGCCCTTTGAGCAGAATGAAGAAAAGTCACACACAACAGTTTGCAAGGTTTTGATAAGATATGTAGGAAGAACGTTTCCTTCCTGTCACACACTGTTCTCATGGATGTTGGTTTTTTAAACTTCATTCTACCATTTGCTGAAATTCAACAGAATTCAATGGTTTAAGGAAAGAAAATTGCTGTGTGTCCTTGTTAGCAAAGCTAACCCAATAATCAGTTTCACAGAACCACAGAATATTCTGAGTTGATGGCGAAAGCACAGCACGGGAGCAAACCAGAGATCTTTGGCCCCTCTCACACATTTGTTACCTTTGCCTGCATTAAGGAAGACAACTATGAGAATCTGGAGTAACTCCAAACATTTGCCAGCTGGTTTTGAATGTTCTCAGCTGTGTGTGCTGTTGGATAATCTTAGACTTATTTTGTGCTGTTTGTTGCTGCCAGATAGTGTTACTGTTTAATGACAGTGTTAGAGGAGGCAAAAGTAGGTCCAGCTTCTGAGCTAGAAATAATCCAACATAGCTCTGGCTGAAAGTTAATGCAGTCTGAAAAGAGAAAAAAAAAATCCTCTAGTGCATTCATTTGGCTGGTCCTCCTAATACTTGTGGGAAAATAAACAATTTTCAAACCTTTAATTTTGGTTTTCTTCCCTGCCATTATTAAGGCCAGTACTTTTCTCTGATGTGAAAAAATTCAAGAAAGCCCTCAGAATTTCTGTCAGATCAGTCTGCTCAGCAGGAGAATTTTCTTGTTTACTTCAAAGACTCATAGACTCACAGCATGGTTGAGGTTGGAAGCTACTTCTGGAGGTCATGTGGTTAAACCTCCCTCCCTTAACCTTGTAGCAGATTTTAATAACTTTCCATCCAGGTTCATGGAAATTTTCTGATTTACTCAAAGATCCAAATAGAAACTTAATCAGCGATCAAATACTCCTGCCTTTTGAACACCTACCCAGCAGTTCAATGACCTACTGTTATTTTCTCTTAAAAATAAGATGCTCCATCTTGACCCCTAAAGTCACAGTCAGCTGCTTCCCAGCACAAGGCCTAATTAAAGACACAAGTAATCTCATGGAAATTTTGCCAAGATCTGTGAAAACTGCATCAGGTTTTGCTTAGAAAAGACAATATTTTTATTCAGTGAATAAATTCAAAACAGATTAAACTCTCAGTTAAAAATACTATGGGTCTATTAAAAAACATATACTTTGGTATTTTATCTGCTTTTATTTTAAAAAAATCTCCTGCTCAGTTTTTTTTTAATGTCTCCTTCACATTCTCCTCACACTTTCAGCTATCATTTATCTTTGCCTTATAGAAATGTTCCACTCTCTTATTTTAAATACAGAAAGTAATCAATAATTTGGATATTATTAACCTGTTCACACCTCCTCAGTCAGTCTGATCTGTGGGAAATTTATGCCACCAAAATCTGTAGTTAACTGCCAATAATTAACTCACATTTCTAGAAGTGTCTAATAAATCAGCTATGTTTTTGCTCTCGGAGTCCAGAATGAAAAGTGTGGTGAGAATACTGTTCTTGCAGACTCAGTTCCTCTAAACCTAAAACTTTTGGACATTTCTGGACAGCTAAATTCTATCAGTAAATAAAAATATGTCACTTCTTCCCAGAAAAGAAACATTTAATCCCAAATCTCAGCTGTTTTTGGAATGTTGGAAGGTTTATTTTTGTTCCTTGGAAACACACAAACAAATAAACATTTCTAAAGCTTTTTTGATTACAAATATGTGATAAACTAAAAAAAAATTCCAACACGTGGTTCTGAAAATACTTGTATCATTTGAATCTATAAATAGTATTCACACTGAACTGAGATCCTGTGACTCTGTTGGATTTGGACTGTGCCTGTTATTTGGTGAAGGGGTGTAGGTAGACCCCCAGAGCCAGCATGGATCAGCAAGCCTCTGCCCAGCCTGTGACACCCAGGCAGTTTTCCCAGAGCGAGTTGGCTCTGTCTGGGTGAGATTCAGGGGGTTTCATCTTCTCTACCTTGCTATCCCAGAAACTTTTTCCACACACACACCACACCCCCACCCCCAAAGGCTACCTGTGTACAGAGACTGGACAAAATACACAGTGTTCTTCAGAGCACCTCCCCCGCACAGAGGAGCAGGACCCTGGTGTGGGCATACACCCTCAGAGGTGTTTACAGGCAGCCTAAGCAGCGTTTCCATGGACTGGATTAACTCTCAGAGCCACATGATTGAGACTACATGGAGGGGAGGGCCACAAAGGTGATTAGGGGTCTGGAGCATCTCTCTTGTAAGGAAAAACTGAGGGAGAAGGCCCTGTTTAGTCTAGAGAGGAGAAGACTGAGCGGGGATCTCATCACTGAGTATAAATATTTCAAAGGCGGGTGTGAAGAGGATGGTGCCAGACTCTCTTCAGTGGTGCCCAGTGACAGGAGAAGGAGCAATGGCAATAAACTGAATCAAGAGAAGTTCCATTTCAATAGGAAGAACTTCATTACTCTGAGGGTGGCAGAGCACTGGAACAGGCTGCCCAGGGAAGTTGTGGAGATATGGTCATGTCTCTCCAGAGACACTCAAATCCCTCTTGGAGGCATTCCTGTGTCACCTGCTCTGGGTGACCCTGCCTTGGCAGGGGGCTTGGATGAGATGATCTCCAGAGGTCCCTTCCAACCCTAACAATTCTGTGAAATAGTTTTCAAAAGGTCTTGTAAGAAGTGCTCTTACAACTGGCATTTCACTCTTACCTCTAGAACAGCCAAGTAACCACCATGAAGGAGCACAGTGTTTTGCAAGAGGGAGATTCTGTCAGGGGGACTTGAAATTGTAGTTGTGTGCTGTCCTCATCAGCCTGACACAGGGTTAAGAAATGAAAAGTAGTCTTGTTCAAATAGAACAGGAAAATGGTTCAGTAGTGAAAACGTTCAGATCACTGCATAGACACCATGAGAGCTCCTGCGTGCATCTGGTGCTCTGGAGATGTGCAGCTGGTGCAGGGGGTAGGACGAGCAGCAAGCAGCTGCTCTCCGAGGTATGTTCCCCTCGGGACTGAGCATATCTCTAGTCAGAAATATGTCAGGGAGTTAGTGCTGGCTGAACCAGAAGTCCCACCCAGCTGAAACAGCCAGTGGGGACTGCCTGGCAGGGTTGCCAGGGGAGTCACAGTGCATAGGGATGGAGAAGACAAGGAGCAGCACTGGATGCCTCTGTGTGAATGCAGCCCCGTGTTTCAGACCCTTCAGAGTGTACCCTGCCTGGACTATGAGGGGCAGACAGGGGCCAGCCCCTATCTCCCCCCTAGGCTCTCCCCACTGCCCTCCTGCCAGTCCCTGGCACAAGGGAGCTTCGTGCTTGGCAGCTCAGCCCATTCAGCACAACCCTCTCATTTGAAATGGTGTTCTCACCTGCTAAGAAAAAGCCCAAGCATGTGCAGCGAGACTGGAGTCCACACCAAAAATCCTGGCCAACCAAGAAGTCTGAGGGGAAATTTAGGGATCCATCAAATAAGGGAAATGTGATGGACCTGAACCTCACACTTGCCAGCTTCTACTCTGCCCTAGAAATAGGGGAGAAGGGAAATGACACCTTCTCCAGATCCCGTGATTTAATAAACCTATGCTCAGTTTGACTGTTTGAAAGGATACCAGATCCCTGCTTTCATTAGAGACCTCTGTAACCTGATGCTTAGGGTTATTTCCAACCGTGGGGTTCCCTTATTCGTCTGGGCTTAAAATATTGCACCATGACTTCTCTCAGCTCCTTGCTTTGAGCTGTGACCCTTTCAAACCCCTCTCCAAGACTTCTGATTCATCCCACTTACTGCATTTGGAGTCCAGTGTCTTCCCCACTTGAAGGCCTCTGTCATTTTTAGATGCTATACTAGACTTGACCTGTAGTCCAAGAAATATAAACCTGACACAAATGGGAAGTTTATCCTTCTCCTTAAACAGAAACATCTTTTACCTGCCGAAGGAAGCTGGATCTCCTGTGGAATAAATGCACTCTTAGGTAGTTTTAGTTTCCAGTTTCGATGTGCTGAGATTAGTGTAACAAAAGGACCTTTCTAAGGCTGTCCTGACTCATTTGCAAAAAAGAACCCTTGTGCAAAGAGAAAATGAAAATCCATGCTGTTGAATGTAGTTTTCAGTCTCTAACTCACAGAATTGCAATAAGGCTCCCACGTCCCAGCTCGCATTAGAAGCAGCCTACAGTGGTCTCACAAATAACATGGATTTACTTTCCACTCTTCTCTTGCCAAACTCTGGTAGATGTGACTATTTAGTGTTGTCCATTTCACAAAGATACAAAAGACTGAGAAGATGCAGTCCATATTTTCCTTGGCCCTCAGCATGTCTCCCAGATCCTCCCTGTTTTTAAATTGCTTCACCTGTATCCATTGATATATGGGCAAACATATGTCAAGATAAATCTTTCACCTTATCCTCCACTGACACATTACAGAGGTAACAGCTGCCACTAGATTTCGATTAACCTTTTTAGAAGATCTTTTAGTAACCTATCCCCAATCCAAATCTCCTACTGCTGAGTGTAATTTGTTCCACATCCAGACAGCAAAAATATCTACGTTCTGATTAAATGTGTCTTACATAAAAATTAAAAATTAAGAATTTTCAAGTTGGTTTTAGGAACTAGGTGTAAAGAAAAAAAATGCCGAAGCATCTACAAGTGCAAAGAGATCCCCCATCTGCATCACTGTCCTTTAAAACCTGTCCCTTGTGTCTCTTAGGTGCAGCCAGAAAGAAAATATATTGTGCCATATCTGCATATACTGGATTGCTGTCTGGATTTTGCTAGTGAATACAGTTTTCATTTAAGCTCAGTTGAGAAGACAGGCATACATTCATTTTTATGTATGTCATCTACTTCTGCAGGGATAAAGATCAAAATCCTTAATATCCTTCTTCTAGCCTTCTTTAAACAGAGATTTACACACAGATTTATTTCAATTCCAGTTGATAATGACTTGTAAGAGTCTTGATGTCTTTGGAAAAATCAGCCTTGGCAGTTCTCCATTGACCCCCATAGTCAAGAGCACCACATCAGTTTGAAATGGCTTATTTCTGTGCCTGAAAAGAAAATCCAATCTACTTATATATTAGGTCAATTATTTAAATTAAATATTATCATAAGTCTTCCTTTTAAGTGTGCTTGGCATGATTTGGGTTTGTTATTTTCACAAGATATCAGCTAAATATTTATTGCATTGTTATTTGGATTTAACATAATCTGCCATCAGCACCAGGGGTTAATGGATTTACGTTTTGCATTAGGGGAAACCAGCATGTGGGTTGTATTTCAGCTACAGTAAGTGGTACTATGCTCATGAAATACCAAAAACTTCTGTGCAGCCTAAGTTATTTAGAGGAGAAAGAAAATCAATACTGCGTAGAAAATAAAAAAAGAGTAAACATGCAAATTAACTCCTGGCACATATTTTCTTCTGGGCTGTAATACTCCTTTTAAGATTGCCCCTTTTTAATAGCTTTCGAAAGAATTTCTTGCATAATGGCATTTTAGTCATCATGTTAATGTCAACAAACAAGGCAGATTAATGCTTATAATCCTGAGCTGTCTCACACTCTGCTTATTAGAACTGTAGGCAGATCTTCATTAGGATGAATGACATCTGAATCTATAAGCTCATCACAGCAGAGGCACCTTCTTGCTGTGGTGTCACCCTGCAGATGACAATGTCGGCCATTATGAATGACACTCCACAATTCGTTACTTCCTGCCTCAAATTGCAGTTAATCTTTCATCCAAACTGTACACATGTGCAGCTTTAAGTGGGCTATCACAGCAAGTACCCAGTAATGCTGCAAGCACATGGAGAATGACAGAAGGTAAATTGCTTGTCAGGAGGTCTGTATTTCAATTCACAGCATATTCCAAACACGTTGTGGTGAAAGCTCTCCACAACAGCTGCTTTCATTGCTAACTATTTTTGATGTAAATGTCAATAAAGCTCCAGGCCCTTTCATATTTTTGGCCAAGACTGTCCATCTTTCCCTATGCAGGCTGGCAGGTTGAGCTCCATTTATCTACTCTTAGGAACATGTCCTATAATAATGATTGTCTCTGGAGACCGTTTAGAGTGATTGAAAGCAGTGATTGGGACAATAGGCTGCTGAATTTCATTGCTGGATTGGGTTGACAGGTGACTGCTTTTATATCCTCTGGAGGAGAGATGGAAATAAAAACACAGTTATATCTAATCAACAGACAGGCATTTACCAATTGCAAATCTATACCTTCAGTTTACCCTTCTCATTGGAACAGCTTAACCACGAATTATTACAGGACTCTCATATTTCTCCAGTGGTCAGAGGGTTTTCAGAAGAAAGGAAGATGGAGAAGATATGTGTTGCCTCACTAGAGGTGAGAAGTAGGGAAAGAACACGTCACAGGCCGTATAGCTCTACCAGTTTCAGCGCCAGCTGCTGCTTTTAGTAGCTGCAGTTAAGATCTTCATTTTGCTTTAATGAAAATCCCTGGGTGTTACAGAAAGAAGGAATTTCATTTTTAATCAAAGAGGCCATGAATGTTGTACATTGCCCATGAATTTTAACACACTGTAACACTGTCCTTTTTTTTGTCTTGCATTTAAGCAAAAGTTCTGTAAACACATTAAGCTTACTGTGGATACTTTTTCTTTTATGAAGTTGATAATTAACATACCACTGGGTTTTCCAAAGGAGATGGGAAGATGATCAGGTAGAATTCTGAAAACAGTATGGCAAACAGTCTAAAATATTCACTCTGCACCAGCATCTGGCTCTTTGGCAGACCCCAAAGACTGTTGTGTTGGCACCTTTGAAATTCCCTGTGAGTCCTTGTAGTTGCCCATGGTTACACAGCAGCTGGGATCTGGCTTCTTCATCTTCCCTGCTACCACATTCCCCCTCACCTCCATTTACCTTTGCTTCTGTAAATCACGCCCACTTCTGTCCATCAGTGGTGCCCATTGCAATGTTGCATCCCTTTCTCTCTCTAATTTGCAGACCGGGGGGTAGAGGGTAAGGAGGAGTTTACCCTTGCCCATCTCCTTTTGTCTAACTCTGCATTGTGTAAAACGTTCACATTTTACACTGATTTTTGTTTACTAGGACCTCAACAATACTGAGCAGCTTTCTGTGGCTCTAGGCAATGCTGACACAAGTTGTGAGAATAATATGATTAAAAGCAGCTAACTACCCAGCTGTTAGAGTCACATCTCTAACAAAAACTTAATTCAAAAAACTCAATGCCATATTATCTGAGTTCTAGCCTTCAATTAAAAAAAACCCCAAACAACTGAGTGCTTTTTGACTTCTGTAAGCCTTAAATAACAGCAGGTTTATTTTGAAATTTTGGGGGTGTACTGGATTTGCATGGCAAAGTTTTGGTAGCAGGGGGGGTTACTGGGGTGGTTTCTGTGAGAAGTTGCTAGAAGCTTCCCTCCTGTCCAGTGGAGCCAATGCCAGGTGGCTCCAAGATGGACCTGCAGCTGGCCAAGGCTGGGACAATCCATGATGGTGGTAGCACCTCTGGGGTAACTTGTTTAAGAAAGGGAAAAGAAAACCGTGGAGTAGGAGCAGCTGGAGGGAGGAGTGAGGTTATGTGAGAGTAACATCTCTGCAGACCCCCAGGCCGGTGCAGAAGGAGAGGCAGGAGGTTCTCCAGGCGCTGGAGCTGAGATTCCTCTGCAGCCCGTGGTGCAGCCCGTGGTGAGGCAGGGTGTGCCCCCACAACACATGGAGGTCCCTGGGGGAGCAGAGATCCACCTGCAGCTCGCAGAGGACCCCAGATGGAGCAAGCAGATGTACCCGGAGTTGGCTGTGACCCCACGGGAAGCCCGCACTGGAGCAGGCTCCTGTCAGGACCTGTGGCTCTGTGGAGACAGGAGCCCACGCTGGAGCAGGTTTGCTGGCAGCACTTGTGACCCCGCGACAACCCATGCTGGAGCAGTTTGTGAAGAGCCCGTGGGAAGGACTCAGGCTGAAGAAGTTTAGGGAGGCCTGTCTCCCATGGGAGCGACGCCATGCTGGAGCAGGAGCAGAGAGTGAGGAGGAAGGAGCAGAGACAATGTGTGATAAACTAACTGCAGCTGCCGTTCCCCATCCCCCTGTGTCGCTGAGGGGGAGGAGGTAGAAAAATCAGGAGTGAAGTTAAGCCTGGAAAGAAGGGAGGGCTGGGGGGAAGGTGTTTGAAGGTTTAGTTTTTATTTCTCATTACCCTACTCTGATTTGAATGGTAATAAATTAAATTAATTTTCCCCAAGTCAAGTCTGTTTTGCCCATGATGCTGATTGCTGAGCAATCTCCATGTCCTTATCTTGACCCACAAACCTTCCCACTTACTTTCTCCCCACCTTCATCCAGCCAAGGAGTAGAATGATAGAGCAGCTTGGTGGGCACCTGATCTCCAGCCAAGGTCAACCCACCACAGTGGGGAAAATACCTACTATGTGAAAAATATTCATAGAAAATTTTATTTCTCCATGGAAATAAAACCAGCTCATTTGAATAAGGCTCACATTATAGATTCAATGCAAAATTTTTTTGGAAAGAGAAAAAGAAGCAATTCTTTCCAATTCTTGAATAACAATTTTTTGTACTCTTTTGCGTAAATAAATGCAGCTGATAGGTTGCCAAAGGAATAAATTCTAGTTTAAGGCCCTAAAATCAGCTTGGAATGTTCAAAACCTGATTAATATTATTAACACTGAGCCCCTTGTATCAGATCCTGAATGCCAGCTTACCAGTTTGTGCAGGCTTCCACAAAATGGGGATAGAAATACTCAATGTCTTGCAGGCCATGTGAGGAGGCTGCATTGCCAGAGAGCATTATGTTTTGCTCTTTTTATTGAATGTTCTGGTTTCATCTTGGACAGAGTTCATTTTCTTCTTAGCATCTGGCACAGTGCTGTGTATTTGGATTTAGTATGAGAATATTTGTTAACAAAGGAAATACAGCACCTGAAGTTTTGGTATATCATGCAAAGAGGATATTACAAATTTCTTTCAACATATTGGTTAAACTGACAGACTATAAAGATCAAAAGTAAATTCTAAAGCAAAGAAATAGATTGTCCAAGAAGAGAGAATACATGAAATAACCCATGCTTTGTTTACACACCAGTTTGAATCTCTGTGCAATGGGAGGTTAGCAGTTGGGTTGAGAGAGTCTAGCAAGAGGAGGCCATTTCACACATCTGATAATGTAGCTGTCGCTCAGGCTCTGTGTCTTTCCTCATCCTTACCCCAAAGAAAATTGTGTGTGAATCCAGACCTTGAATCAGGTTGGCTTTTTTTTTTTTCCTTTAAAAAGTTGTCATTTCTTCCTAAAAAGAAAACTGGATGAAAAATTGATTACATTGTCAAGAAATGCAGTAAAACCAGCAAATCCATAATATTTAGAAGTTAGGAAGTTTTCTGTATGCAGTAACATCCTCTAAGACATAAAAATAGAAAGTTACTGAGTTTCACTACCTCACTACAGAGGCAAAAGCATTACAGTGAAAATACAGAACCCTGTTCAATTTATTGCTTAAAAAAATGAAATAGTTTCGTTTTATTCACAGAGGTATGGAAATACATGATCTTTCCATCAGCTGGGACCAGATTGCCCTAGAAGGACACTCAGAAAAAAGGAAAAGCAGGGAAATTAATACCAGGTTATTTCAACAGAGAATGTAAAGTCGTTTTGGTAATTTGTAGAAGTGTGATTGTTTCTTCAAGTAATAGTTTTTAGAAAAATATTGTCCAACCTTTTGCAGTAATTGTTCTCAATATTTTTTCTGGGCAAGCTACCAAAGGAATACAGCCAGTTGAGGCAATTGTCTATTACTTTGGAAGCAACTTAAAAGTGAAGACACTGTTTCCTTGCTTGCCTTTTATTTTATGTAATGAGTTACTGTCAGATGTCTTTTGTAACCAGCATTCACCTTTGGTTCTCTCTGCTTATCCAGAGAGATATACAAAAGATTTGACAAATGATCCCATGTACATTGAACAACTTAGGCTTGCTAAGATATTGTGTGAATGTTTTCTAGATTTTCCCTTATCCAGCATTGCTGTGGGTTAGATAATCCCTCTCTTGAACTCTGTGCAGAACTAATTCAGTAAAGGCTTATGTTAAAGTCATTGTCCCAGAGTAAATGTCTACCAGGACTAGCTAACATCTGTGACCTCTCATGGAGGTTTCTATGGGGTGGAACATGTTAGATAATGTATCTGTGCATCCCCATACCTCTGGTAAAAAGAACGTGGTATCTGTTGAAGATTTTGAAATATCAGTGTTAGTAAAAGTCCAATCAATTGTCTTCCTCATCAGAGGAGATTTGATCTGGTATTTCAATTGTTAACAGGCATTCTCCTTTAATAGTTACAGGGTCTTAACTTTTTTTTCAGAATTTCATTAAATTTTAGTTTAAGTTATCCCATGTAGCTTTTGGCACCTCACTGAGGTAAGCTAGGCTCTGTGGAAGGGGAGAGAGACATAGCTCAAGGGCGTGAATCTGAATGTATCACCAGAAACCTCAATCAACCTAAGTTGTAGGGCACCTAGACTGCTAACTTGGTCACTTCAATTACAAGTCTAAACTTAAACAGAATGAATTGGCCTCAGTAAGGTAAAAGTTGATATAGATATAAACACACTTGATAACTCCTTGGCATACTGGGGTGTCACACGCTAAACTGATGTGAGACATTACCAGCCCTGAAGAGTGGGTGGTTGATAAGTGCTCCATACTCTGTGAAGCACTCTGTGAAACAGCAGCCTGATGCACGGTGCCAGATAGACAGTTTCCTATTAAAAACATTTCTCTGAGGAAGGTCAATATTTGTGGCCTTTCCAGGGATGGAACCCACCTGAATAATAGCTAACTAATATAAAATTATTGATTTTAAACTTCTTTTGTGTATTTCATTCTTCACCAGAGTCCACAATGAAAAATTTCAGTAAAATATCCATTGTGTAAAATGAACTCTGGCTTACTAAATATTCAGTAAGCCAAAGAATGCTCTAGTAGACCAACTTGAAAGTCTGATAACAGTCTGTGTCACATCAGCAATGCTGTAGCTGCACTGTGGTACAGAAAGAGCATTTGGCTTTTGGTAGGTGTATTTAGCTCACAATATTAGATGAGTAATTAATCTAAACTTCTCTTAAAGAGAGATGCAAGGCATAGCCTGGAAAATGTCGCCAGCAGTAGAGCAAAATTTTGATATATGAGGATATGAAAAAGTCTGTTAGGCAAAGTGTGTAATAAGGACCTTTTATTTAGAGTAAAGTGACTTTTTATTGTCTATAATTTTCCCATTTAATTGTTCACAATGGAGGAGTTAATGTTCAAGAGAGGAGTTCCAATTAGCTCACATCAAAAAGTCAGAAGGAGAGTTTTTCTCCAGAAAGGTGTATCACTGTCCTGCAGTTCCTGCAATCCAGTGCAGTGTCAGACATGTGTATCCTGAAATTTCAAATCAGCTTACTGAAAATACATCTACTGTGGTCTTACAACAAATCATTGAGGAAGCAAATTTATGCAGTAGTGACTGACTGTTACACAATTAAATGTGATGGCAAGAGGTATCAGAGTAACATGGAAAATTTGTCCATTGCTATATGTTATGTAAGGGATGATTCATCCCTGAAAATATCTCAGAGAAGAGGTGCAACTCAATCATCTTCATGCCAACTGCACCTCTGACATGATTATTGCTCCTTTGAAAGCAGCTGAGTTCTTTTCTAGTGGCATCATTAATTTGTGCTATTATAAGGCCAGTCTGAAATTTATGAAGACGAGTTGGCATATAAATACACGTCCAGAAGGAATGTGAAAAGGAAATACATTGAAGAATACATGATTTCAGGCATCTATTTCATTGAGTAGGGCATGTCTTGAAAAGAACATTTATGAAAATGTTCCAAATGGTGATTGCTGGGGCAATGGTGGCTTGGGTTTTTTTCGTTTTTCGAATTTTTTTTTGGTTGCTGTCATTGGCATGACGATAAGGAAGAAAATAAAGAAATGTGAAAGGAGAAGCACAAAACTGACAGCCCATCTTTTCTAACATTGATACATATATTTGCTATTCTAATATTCTATAATATATTGTTACAACGGGAATTTCAGTTGGTTCATCCATTCACACACGTGGAGTAGGTGGATTTGAATAGTCTTTATTGGAACATTGTAAGAAACCATTATAAAGTCTGTTTTCATAACCAGGCAAAGTTTTGACCTTGTAAAGTCTGCAACTGGACTACAAGTTTTTGACTCCAGCATAAATCTGTGCTGGAAATATGCTGGAAAACCCAAACAACTGTTTCACAGTTTTGATTGCAACATCCTAATGAAGTTTTCCTTCTTTGCTGGTTAAAGCCTTTTTAAGATTATCCAGTCAGAGACTGAAAATAGTAGAAACATTATCAGATAGAAAGATTTGAGTTTCTAGTGCTTTTTATAAACATCTTATAAATGTTTTATAAACAGGTCTGAGACTCCCATGACCTACTCACAGAAAATCTATGAGAGAGATAAAAGTCACCCTGTGTGAAGCATCAGGAAAAATGTAACCCCCAGAGAAATTCTGGTTAGGTTCTGAAGTTCACAGTGTCTCAGGTGGACCCTCTGTATGAAGCTGAATCACAATCAAAAAAAAAAAAAAAAGCTCTAATACATGAATAGCACAGTAATTGACATTATCTATTTATCACTGCTTGCAATGGCTTTTGTTTCCAAGAAATTTACTGAACTCTGATTAGAATCAGTGATAGAAATAGGAGAGAGTAGGCATAAATAATGTTTCAGGCACTTTTTTTAAGGCATAAGAAAGGGTAAGAAAAATTTTCACACTTTTTGCATCTTGCTGGGGTATTAATCAGCCTTTTGCATCTTGAATGCTGTGGGCATCACAATAAAGCATTTCAGTCATTTTAGACTAGCAAAGCTTCTGGCATGGGTCAGAAAGACCAGGCAACAGATCCTGCACAGATAAGGCAGAATGTGTTCCCCACGAAAGAGTGAAAAAGTTTAAAAGCCAGAAGTGAGAGGAGATAGCTACCTCCTTGCTCAGAGTATGGGTGCGGATGAGTCGAGCGAGCACACAGAGGGAAGCTGGCTCCTGATTTTCCCAGTGCACAAGACTGTGTTTATTAGCAATTCCTTCTCACTTTTGTGCAGGCACCAAGTCTGCGCTCTTTAGCCGTGTGCCAGCAGGACGGCACACAGGGGTGGGGAGGGAAGGAGCCCTCGCTCTGGGATGTGCGTGGGGCTGTCAGAGCGAGCAGGCGGCACCGCAGACAATTGCAGGCAGGGGGGAGAGCACTCGCTTCTCTCGTGGCTCCCTTTGATGCCTGGATCAGATCGTCTCTTGGACCAGCAAACTCTAACACCTCTTCTGAAATCAGCTCCAACTGGTGATGAGCTACATCTGGCCTGTGAAATGAAAATAGCGAAACCTTTGATTGAGTCCAAGTTAAGTGGATCTTCATCATCTGCTCAGTCAACTTTTGCCAAGATGAATGATACTATGACAGTATTCTAATAATTTCTGAGGTGGATTCCCTCCTTTTTTCATCCATCTGCAAAGAACAAACTGCAAACACTTTGAAAATTTACTGCTCTCTAAGGGAGAAATTTTGCTCTTTTCAAATACATCCACGGCATTTCACTAAGTGAAATGGAGTGCTACGTGTAAGCCTGAATCAACCTAAAAACACAGACCTCAGTGCTGAAAGAGGAATCCGATTTTTAAAATTGTCACAGTGCCTGTTTTTACATTGTTCATATGTCAGTGTTTTTCCTATAAGCTGTTGTTATATTTGACTGGACCTGGATATTTTCTTTTCAAAGAGGATAAACTAGCACAACAGAAATAATGGTCTCAGTTTGCCACCTCTACCACAAAGCAAATAAAAACATATCTTTAATAATATGTTCACAGTGGAGGTTTTTAAACAAACAGAAACTTTGGCACTTAGAGTGCAGCTGTACAAAGATCATTTGTGCTATTCTGCATATTTTCTGGAAAGCATTGGATTTCTGTACTTACTGTACAGTGCATTGACCTTCCAAGCGGTGAAGGTAACTATTAAATGGCTCCAACATAATTTTCCATGTGTCAGTATTTCAGTTCACTAGAAGATATTCAGCCATGCAAAGCAGACACCTATGGCTTGCTTGCCACAGTGCCTGTCTGTGGCAGGCACAGAACACGCCAGGACTCTGCTTCCCTCCTGGTCTTTCATTTTCAGTGCAGGTCCTGGTATTTTTCCAAATGAAGTACCCAGATATCTACACACTGATAGGAAAACTCTGCCACCTCCTAAATATGAGAGGGTGCAACCCCCTAAAACCCGAACTTGTCTTTCCGTCTGAGTTTGGGGAACAGTGAACTTCACCTGCCCCAGTTGTGCAGACAATGCAGAGACCATTTGCTTCAAAACACACATTTAACTAAGTTAAGGCAAGATTAAAGCCAAAAGAAGTCAGACAAAGCAATACATCTATCTTTTTGCCATGGAACCATGGTCAGATTTAGTTTCTTTCAGTTTCCCGCCTTATTGAAAATGAAGAGTTTTACCCTCCTGCAAAGCAGCAGCCTAGCTGACATTTCTCTTTCTCCCTGTCCCTCACAGTCTGATGTCTGCCCTGACTGGTTAAACACTAGCAGCTCTTTCCTGACACGGAAGAGTGGAATAGTGCTGTAGCCTGTCACAGATTTCAGTAATGGGTTGTTTCTTTTCCCTGCATCAAACAAAATCGTGTTGAAATTTGTTTTCCTTCAGCTGATGTAAGAGATCAGAGTTGTCTGATTTTCCACGTAGCACAACTGACACTATCTTTCCCCCATATCCATCCTCTCACTGGCTTTAATTCCTCTGTTTTCCTCTCTATTTTCTTCTGTCTTTCCTTTCCACTTTTTCTTCATGTTCACTCTTTCTTAATCTCTTACTTGACTGCCTTCACCTTCTCCAGACCCACTTGTGGGCCCTGTCTGTCTAAAGTAATTTCTGAGGTGCTGCTGGCAGTCCTTTTCCTGTGGAGACTATAACCATGGGCTTTATTTACTTCCTCCTTCCCCAAAGGTGGACTGCATGTGGCTTCCAAGCTTGTGCTGCTCTCCTTTAAAGATGCCTTGCTGCTGCCATGTGTCAGCATTTCTCCTGGACCATGGTGATGTTTCTATGCCATGAGCTGTGATGCCACCTCACCAGAGGGTTTACAGTTATTTAACTATGTTAGATTTGACCCAAATTGCTTGATATTTTTTATTTTCTTCTGTGGGGTTTGAAGATGGTGGGTTTGGTGGGTTTGAAGATGTGGATAAATGCTTTGAAGAAAGGAATGGTAGTTTTGAACAAATCAGATTTTTGTTAAGTTCTAACCCGATATAATGCAGTCTCCAACAATGGCCACAGAAAATTGTCTTGTCTTTTCTTGTGTCTGGCCTTCAGTGGTTGGAAACAATAGATAGATGGTTAAATAGATTGTTATGCATTACATTTTGTTATGGAGATGGAAAATACAGAGAGAAAAATTTTATCACTGGGATTATTCAGAGCCAGATTTTAGAGAGAAAGACTAGTAATTAGTCTCAGTTTAATCGCTAGTGGGAGATAGTTCACATTACCAAATGATTTGATGTTTCAGCACAAATGACAAACTGTGTTCAGAGAGGTCCAAGACTCTGTCAGCATGGCTGGAGACTAAATCACCTTTCCTCTTTATAGTAGATTGAGTTGTCCTTCCAAATCAGGGTTAAGGTCATTGGCAGGGCAGTCTGAGAATGAGAGCATCTGTCTGAAATATACCTGGACTGTGGATGTATTCAGAAATTCAATTTCTGATGCTGCCAGTCCCTTGACCTTCACAAGCACACAAAGCCTATGAAAAGGCAAAAAAAAAGGGCAAAAAAAAGCCTTGATATTTTTATTTGACGTCAGCTTCAAACTCCTGAATGGACCATGAAGAGCTGCTGGATATATTACAGAGACAAAAATAATCATGTGCCATGCAGAAAAAGTATATGCATTTTATCTTAATTCTATCATAGCTGCTCTGTTTCCTTTCTCCACATGCACACACACTGCCTGCAAATTTTTTCAGGTCCCCTCATGCTCCATCGATGACAGCTAGACATTTTCTAAAGTCCTTGAGCAATCATGCCTTGGAGTAGATACACTGAAATCACCACACCAAATAGACAAGCGCAGGAATCCTAAATACACGTTTGAGCGTTTCTCCCCACAAGCCGACGTTGGGAGGGATGTTTTGCATATGCTGATGAAGTCCAGGCTCCCAGGAGCCTGGGGAAGCAGTGCCCCTCGCAGCCGAGCGAGTGGCCGGTCCCGGGGGGCTGCGGGGCTCCGGAGGGCGCTGCTCCTGGGGACTACCTGCTTCAGCTCCGCGCAGCAACAGGGAGAGCCATATGTGGAGCGGCAGGAAAACAGATGCTGTTTCTCCATTTGTGAAATCAAGTTGTTGGAAAGTAGTCAGCTTTCCGATGTACGAGAGAGAGCTCATCCGATCAACCTGCAGAGACAGCGTGAGCTTCGTTTTTTTAGGAAATATTTGTCAAATTTTCCAAATTATCGGTGAATAGAATGGTGCAAGAAATAATGGTATGGAAATAATCAGCTGATAAATGGCTTTGATAATAGGCAAGTTTTTGATGACCTGTGATTTTCATAAACAAAGGGGCTGTGCGACCTGGATTTTGACTGCCAGATCTGCTTCCAGGCATACATCTCTAGATGTACTGTAGGTTTACTGTAACATCCTGATTTATTATATAACAGACTTAACCACCCAGTTCAATTTCTTCTTGCCATCAAAACAATAATATTATTCCCCTAGAATAAAATGAAGAGTGTTGTGTTCTCAGACAAGCTTCAAACATCTTTGCATTAAACCCAAAATAAATAGCTTTTCTTTTATTATCAACTGAAAATGTGTGCAATAATAGCCAAATGCCTAATTATTAAAAAAACAGTAAGTAATCTGAACTTATAGTCTAAATCACTGTAGCATAGCGAAACATAATTGTATGTAATTTGTTGTCCTTTAAATATGCAATTTATCTTATCAGAAATGCAAAGATTTAAAGTATCAGCTGGCTCCAGGGTCTCCAGACTGATAAAAGTCATCTTTTCTATTACTCTGGTTAACAGGAAAGTTTAAGATACTAGACACAAATAAAAAAGACTTACTGGAAAATAGCAAACAAAGAATTGTGTCCTTTTACCAGGATTGTACTCTTTAAGACTCTCTGCCAAGCTCCCTAGGATATTTTGTCAGCATGTTAGGATCCTTCACCTTTCTCTGCAGTGTATCTATTTTCCATTGGTTCAGACCTATGGGAATCCATCCTAATTTTAGCATTAAATCTACCTCTTTCCAGCGATATAGCTCTTCTGTTGATTGTACAAAGAATTTAGGATATTAGTCACTCAGAATTACATCTTCATTATCTAAAATAGATGGGGTAGGAGGTATGTAATCAAAAGTAAGACTCCAGTTTGAATTTGTGTCAGAAGGCAAAAATTATGCCAAAGTTGACTCCAAAACATTTAGCTGTATGAACCCTTTGTCCATGCCTTTTGAATTTCTTCAATTAAATAAACTGTGTCTCACTGTTGCGATGCGATCCTTGTTAGAGGTGAGGATCACAGCCACACCAGTGCTGACATTTGTGTTCAAACGTGGGCTCTTTTACAAATCATAAAAGGTGCAACAGTTCAGCTTACCTTGCCTTGACTCCCAACCAACAATATTACACAAATCACGTAAATTAAGCTAATTCCATGTTAGTACCTGGCACAAGAAGCCTCTAGCAAAATAGCAATTTCTATTGAAAAGATAAAGATCATCTTTGCAGAGAAGGAAGTACCTTCTCTGGAGCTGGTCTGAGACCAGTGAGCCTCAAATGCAAATCCTTGCATTCAGTGAGCAACAGCTTCTCCCTGAATTGCCTCCTCTAACCAGCAGTATGTGCACCCTGGGCAGGTCTGTATGGGACTGTGAGTTTTTCTGTTTCTCTCTCTTGAATACACACATGTGCAAACATGCCTAGCACTAAACAAAGGGCTTTAAACTGAACAAGGGTAGGTTTACATTAGGTGGTAGGAAGAAATTCTTTACTGTGAGGGTGGCGAGTCACTGAAACAGATTGCTCAGAGAAGTTGTGGATGCCCCATCCCTGGAAGTGTTCAAGGCCCTGGACAGGGCCTTGAGGAAGCTGGTTAGTGAAAGGTGTCCCTGTCCAACACGGCTACAACTCCAGTCATCAGTGTGGTTACACAGAGGTCGGGGGAAATGTGAACCAGTCACTTGCAGTGTAAGATGCATTTTCCCCTTGGACTGTGTATTCAGGGCAATTTAAAAGGCAACCCATCTGTCAAAGTATGGGGCAATTGCAATATTTGTAGCCAAATACAAGTCACTTTACATGAAATTGTGTCCATCCCAAAAATAATATAAAAAAGGTTTAAACAATCCCATGAATGAGTCACTACCCTTGTGTGAGACTGGTCTACACCAAGGTAGGTAGAACTGGTAGCCTCTCAGTCAGAGCGCTGCTCTGTGAGCCGTCAGTGCCAAGTTACTCCTGAGGATTAACTCTGACTTACAGAAATACTCTTGACCTTGACTAAAGCTCTTAGATTTTGTTTCTTATTGTTGCATGTGCATGGGGCTTTTTTGTTGTTTTTCTGTTTTAACTTTACATCGTGTTGGTTTTGGGGTTTTTTTTTATCTAATGCGAAATAAAGGAAAAACAGTTTGAATCATGTGTCCTGTTGTGGGGACCAAGTTAATTAAAATCCTGATGTATATATACAGCTGATACTCCTCACCCTAATGAAGAACATTAATTCTAGAACATGTGTGGCTGTAGTCACATTGCTACAAATTACTGGACTCTTTCCTTTATCTGTTTCCAAGAAAGTCTCCCCCGGTTAGTTAGGAAAAAAGAAAAATATGATGCCTTAGTTCTAAGCAGCATAAATTACATGCATCAATCAGAGGAAGCTTAAATTAAAATACACATTTGGCAAACAAATATGAATATGTTGATCTCATCTGTGAATCAAAATGATTTAATGCCAGTACTGACCCCCCACTGATCAACATGAAGGTCAGTGCAAACTGCTTGATTCTCATTGAGAAATGTTGTCGTGTCTGTTAAAGATGCAGTTTTATACATTCCCTAATGCTCAATCTAATCGGTAATTCCAGTGTAGCAGAATTGATTTATTTTAGAAAGAAAATACAGAATTCATTTTTTTTATTTATGTAATCCAAAACAGATAGCTAAATTAAAATGTTAAAAAAAATACATGTGGTGGATGGGTCTGGGCTGAAGGCTTTCCAATGTGTTTATGATGTTTTCCAATCTAGAGGAATACTATTTGTTAAATAGAATGCTACACCTTTCAGATACCAAGTGATCATAAATCAGTCTTCCCTTATCATCCCACTCATGCGTTCTGGCTATAGGAATAACTAGTTGTTTAACTCAATTATCAGGTGAGATGTGGCTCTGAATGGATAATCCAAGGCTGGTTGGGTTGTCATTCCTCTCCAAAGGTCTCAAGCAAACAGATGAGTAGGACACTGGTTTTACCAAACTTGAATTAGTCTTTGCCTTTTATAATCGTTTTGCCTACACTTAGTGCTTTTTTGAATTAGGGATGGAGAAAATCATCCTGGCCCCAGGGTAGATGGAACTGGGAAGGAGAAGGGCCACACTGTGGTGGGATGGTACACAAGATCAGGAGCTCCTGATGGGAGCAGGAGCAACAGGGATCCACATCAGGATTTGCCCATGGGGACAAAGTCCCCAGTGAGACACAGGGAAAGAGGTCAGGCCAGGAAATATTTCTTCCCGCAACAGACGCAGTGATGTTTAGATACATTCACACATGTATGGAAATGGGGTTTTCCCATAGGTATGAATGTTTTTACATTGTCATTTGTGAAAAATTGCACTTTCTAAGTAAACATTTCACACCTCTGTAGCTGGGGACTACAGCAGTGGTGAAAGCCAGCTTCTCTGTTCTGTTAAAACACAGGGTCCTTTTTTGCTTACAGTGTGAAATTACGACTTTTGATGTCCAAGACTCAACATTTTTCTTTCTTAGATAACCCTTGCCAGTCTCTCTACTTACAAATTATTTCCATCAGAGGATATTTTGCTATTTTTTTCCTTCTTCTTCTCCATGTGGAGCTGACACATTCTCCAAGGATATTCAATAATCACGCCTTACCTTCTAAAGCTCCCAATAGCCCATCTATAGTGTGAAAATCTTTCAAAGCATACTCCGTTTTAAACTATCTACTGGGAAAAAGCAGGAAGAGACATCTTAAGTATGCATTTTGACAGGAACAGATCAGATGTTCACTAAGGAGAAAAACAATTGAAATTATTGTTCACCTTGAACAAAGCTTAATTTATGAATCTTTGGCATTTCGATGAGAAGAAACAAGAATTCACTCACCTTTTGTTTAATAAAATAAAACCATCAAAAGCACATGCTACTGTAACATTAAAGTGCAAGCCACAAATGAGCTGTTTGCACCAGATCTCACTGGCCCTGCTGAAATTCTCAAATAAAGTATTGCAGAAAAATACTTTACTGAGGGATGATATTTTTGTGCTCTTCCTACCACATAAACTCACTGTTTAATATAATAAACCATAAAATTATGAGAACTGCAGTTTATCACACATCTGTGATTGCCTTTTCTACCTTCCATTTTTTGTCTTAGTTAGCTTCCTTGGTTCATTAGTCAAAAATCCCTGAGCAGCCAGATGTAGCTTCTAGTATCAACTGGATATGCATCTCTCTATAGAGAGAGGATTTTGTCATTGTCAGCCCTGAACATCTGTACATAGAAGTCAAGCTGGATGGCCCCTGCTCAAGTGAGTTCTAAGGATGAAAACCACTAATGTTTGTTTTGAAAGTTGGAGAGCATTTAATTATGGCTCTCAGGGTGGTCTCTGGTATTTGCTTTTAGACCGAGGAATAGCAAGCCTCTGAAACCTGGCCTGGATTGCTAAAAGGCCATTGTAGATACAGCTCAGAAACAAGGAGAGGAAGTAGATACACATGACACATGTCTGTTCTGCCCTTTGAAGCAGAAAGACTCTTTTAATAGAGAAATCAAATATGAGAATCCACCTGTAATGACAGATTGAGGTACGGCATTGTTGGACCACTCCTCCACACCCCAAGTTACTTCATATTAAAGCCTGCTGAGCCAGGGCAAGTATCATCTTACCTCAGTGCCTCAGAAAATTTCAGTGTCCATAAATTCCCACACTTTTGACAAACCTGAAGGTCGTGAAGGTTATGTAAAGGAACAATTTTCTTATCTGAGTTTTGATCAAAACCACATATCATAAATGTGCATAATGCTGTTTCCAGCTCTGTGCCTTCAAAGCAAAAGCTCCCCCATCACCAAGCTGTCAGAAAAAAATTGGACATTGATTGTTTGCTAAAAGTCATTCTTTTTTGTCTGTCTGGTTCAAACTAATCCTGCCTCTAGCCCTGAGGAGTGAGCAAGCCTCAGTGTTCACCAGCATTAATGTGTGATTGACCTCAAATGAAGTGTCCAGACACAAAACCAACTCTAACAGGACAACGGTTTGAACACCCCCATCTTCTCTGCTGCAGAATTTGCAGAGCCAAGTAGAGAAGCAGAGCTGACAAGCCATTTTTTTGTTTGAAACTTTATTTTCCCCCTCTGAGGAAGACAGATGACATGAGAAAGCATCCCTGGAGCAGAAACTGATGGTAATTCTGCACTCTGGGATGGAGTTTGGTGCGGTCACACACACAATTAAAACAATCTAAAAGATCTGACCACTGAAAATGAGATAATCCTTTGAACATGTACATCAGTCCTTTGAACTGCACACATAGAAACCTGTGGCCTTTGCCACTGCTTACACTTTAACCAGCATCAGATCCTTACAGGAATTCTATTGTTGAAGCTTAAGATAACAGTGCCAGAAGCCAGACACATCCTTTCAGTGTACAGATGAGGAAAGAAGAGAGAAAAGACAATGGCAAGCCAGTACTAGCTTGCAGATGGGGGAAAATGCTGCAGGTGACTTTGCTTCATGAAATTCTATATCCTTGTCAAAAGTAAAACTATTGTAATGTCAAATGTCTCTACTTTTTATCTGCTACAGTATGAAAAAGGAAAGAATCTTTTCCTGTATATCATTTTAGTTTCCTTCAAGAGGTTCTAGTTTAGCTATTGTTTTTTTAGCCAAATTTCAGACTTCTCTTTCAAAGCAAGCTTTTTTATCTTTATTTGCAAGAGGAAGAAGAAAGATAGATTTTATCTGCCACAACATATCAGTTTGGTTTTTTTTTTGAACAAGTGCATCAAAACATCATACTAAGATCTCTTTACTCAGCAAGTTCACTTTGGGATGAGTTTTGAATGTTTCCTGTTTGCTATCATTCATAGATTAGTCAAGATGATAAATCCTCACAAAATAAACATGATCACTTGCAACATTGATGGGTATTTATTTATCAGTAAAAGGAACATTGCGCTTTTATATATGCAGATTAGCTCCTAAATAATAAACAATTTCCCAGCTATGCAGCTAGAACTGGTTGATCAGAAATAGTTTTATGTATTTGAGTGAGTTGACCTTCATCTATTGATCAAGGGTAGTTGGCAAGATCTTAAGTAATAACATTCTTGGCTTCACACATCACTTTCATATTGATAGGGTGGAATTGTTTCTGAGTCCAATACTTATCTGCTGGTGAAATACGGGAACATATGAGTCTAGTCAGTCACACCCAAAATATTGTGGAAGCTAGAAGCAACATATGTACTTCCTCGAATTTCTCCCACTGGTGTGGAGCATTTGGAAATGCAGCGACTCTTTGGAGAGGCACTTGCTCAATATCTATCTAGTGTGTGGCATCCCCTGTTACAATCTGGAAATTGCTTAAACCGTTGTGGAAAATCAGCTGGTTCAGCGACAACACAAAACCAAATGAGTGTCCCAGTTAAAGCTTCATTCCCAAGCCTTTAAAAATGCCTCTGTTAACTCTACAAAGGCAAAATGAACTCATCTTCCCAAATGCCATAAGAAGAAGGAAGTAGGACCGCTCTTCCCTTGGGGTGCAAATGTATCCTGCTAAGAAGGGTTAGTCATCTTCTGTCACCTTCCTTCTCAAACTGTTCTCAGACTCTTCTGTAGAGTGATTTTTGTGCATTGCTGGGGATTAAACATGCCTTCAGCATCCCACCTGGCACCCACACTGGGTGGTGGAAGAGAAAGAATTGCTCACTGTATAGTCAACTTCTTCCCCCTTCCTGTCTTTCAGCAGAAGAACATCACCCTCCTTCTTTAAATTATAAAGAAAATATTTTTTATTTCTTGCAGTCTCTCACTGAATACAAATCAGGGTAAATCGCTCTGAGATGGCTCTACAGCTAAGAACTATTATGTATCTGTTTTGATCAGTTTTAACAGCAATGGTCTATAGACCTCAATTTCCTGTTCTGAAGTGCTAAAACTTATGAAAATAAACTCCAAGGCTTAGTAAGCATCCTTTAATCAAATAAAATTGTCAGTATGAATCTACCTATGCTAGCGTAACCTTATAAAAAATGTTTGATAGTAGCTTTTTGCACCGTGAAACCTAAAACTGCGGTACACTATAAATTTTGCAGGATAAATTTGATACATCAGTGATGCTTTGTGGTTTTTTCCCGATTTACACCCTTTTTCTTCCTTTCTATCTGTTTTACAGTGTTTTCTCATCCTTCTCTGTGTAATCCTCACCATTTTAATTATCTGTCTGTTTTATAAAATCATGTCTAATTAGAAAATTTTAAATTCCTCATTACAGCACATTCTCATGCAGAACTTGAAATAGGAATGATTATGAACTGTTCTAATAAGCACCAGCTTTGCACTCTTTAAAAGATTGGAATTGTTGTTTATGTCTGTATGCACATTAGTTTACCTCAAGATGTGCTAGATTACATTAATTATCTTTGCATCTGCAACAGATAACATTAATGATCGATGCCAACCTCATCCCTCTGAATTTTTGAAAAGTTTTGTTGGGTTTTTTTTTCTTGAAAATGTGTATTTGCTATACAGGGATATTTAAGAGGGATGGACAGAGCTTGCTGCTGTAACCTGCAAGACCACTGTCATTGTGCTGCAGAGTAATTGAAGATACCTTTACCTTTTTAAGAAGTCGGTGAAAAAATCTGATTTTGCAACTACCTGTACTATTATATCACTTCAATCCTGCTCTGTCTCAAAAGCAGGCAGATTTATTGCAGCAGTGTCCTCATGTGGACTTCTACCAAAACAAATGTGACCAACTGAATTTTGGCTCCAGTTTTGATGCAAACAAATCCTTAGTAAGCAAAATACAAATAAATGGTTTTAATAGTTTTCAACCAAAGTGATTTAAATAGGAATTTAGAGAAAATAACTGTCAGCCAGTGTCTGGAATTAGCCTTCTGGAGCCTCTGCTGAGTCCCTGCCTGCTTAGTTCAGGCTGTACAAATCCCTGTAGCTGCTGTTATCAGAGATAGCATGTCTTTCATATACAGACCAAGCATCTCAGCTCACTTAAGGACATGGTTTTCACAGTCCTCTAAGGCTGGCCAAGTGCACAGAGAAATCAATATTAAGTGGTCAAACTCCAGCTCCTTGGCACTTGGTGTAAGTTTATAATCAGACTAAAGACCCAAGTGAATAAATTTCTTTTATGGCTCATGAGAGTAAGTACATCTTTTCAGGTCTTCTAGCCTATGGCCAGAAACAAAGATACTGGGCCAAGCTGTCAAATTATTTTTCTTTCTTATTGTTGGACATTTTCATGGCAAAATTTTTATATTGCAAATTGAACCAGTAGTGATCATTCCCTTGAAATCAATGGGATAAGTTACAAAGGAACTTGCAGCTTATAGGATCCAAGAGTATAGCAATCTAAACCCTAGTTAGCACTGAAGAACTTATTTAAATCATTTCACTGTATTTGCTTTTTTGTGAAAGTCTGCATTCAGACTGTAATTCCACAACATTTATTTGTTATTCAAAGTAATTTGATGAATAATTCTGTAATAATTTGTCTCAGCTTATTGTGAATATTCAGGATTTGAAACATGAACTGTGATTGCTCTCCTAAATCAAATGCTGTTTTACTATTCCTTCAGTGAATGACAGTCTTAGAATCAAATGAATGACTGGGGGAAAAAGAAAGGGAAAAAAAGAGAATTAAACTTGAATATTATCCAGAATTTGCATAAATTAACTCTTATGGTGAGCACTCCTGCCATGACAAAGCAAGCTCATTTATGAGAAGCAAGCATAACTGGAAGGCAGGCATATTGTTAAAACGCATTTGTTCAGCAATAGTGTATGCAACCTGGAATTATACTTTTTATTTATTAGCTGTGCTAAAGCCTAAAATTTGGTGGGAAACAAAAAGGAGAAGAGACAAGTAACAGGTGTGAGGAGGCATTAAAAAAAGCATTCTTGAAAAGGAATCCTCTGTACAGTTAAAAACAGTTTAGGTATTCCCCTCAGGCTCTGGAAAACAAACATTACAACATCGCACTCGGGAATTTCAGTGTTTTATGCAAATGCAGACATATACACACACTCTAAATGCAGTGACCTCACAGGCAGAGGCTCCTGTTTGGAGGTTGATTTTTACCTCCTGTTTGTTAAATTTCTAATCCCTGCATGCTTCTGCAGCAAGCCCTCCACTATTTTCTGGATGACTGAAAACTACAGCTTGGCTTGGCTCTTTTGAGTTTGGTCTGTGAGCTGTGGTGATGTGCTGATGCTTGAGGATGCAGCTGACACCACTGCAGCTCCAGAGGCAGAGGTGCTTCTGATGAGCCTCCCACCACCCTCTGCCCTGGGGAGGAATCAGACTGCATCTCTTTGTCCTTGAACATGTCTGGGCTGCATCACAAGAGGCATGATCTGGTGGTTTAACTCTGGCTGGGTGCCAGGTACCCACCAAAGGTGCTCTATCACTCCCCTCCTCAGCTGGACAGGTGAGAGAAAATATAACAAAAGGCCCACGAGTTGAGATAAGGGCAGGGAGAGATCACTCACTGTTTACGGTCATGGGCAAAACAGACTTAACTTGGGGGAACTAATTGAACTTATTATGAATCAAAATCAAAGCAGAAAAATGAGAATTAAAACACACCTTGGAAACACCTACATGTGACTAGCACGTCAAGGGAGATGATTGACCCCCTCTATTCTGCTCTTGGAAGATCCCGCTTGGAGTACTCTGTCCAGCTCTGGGGCAACAACATAAGAAGGATGTGAACCTGTTGGAGCAAGTTCAGAGAAGGGCCATGAAGATGAACAGAGGAATTGAACACCTCTCTTATAAGGACAGGCTGAGAGAGTTTGGGCTATTCAGCCTGGAGAAGAAGAGGCTCTGGAGAGATCTTCTAGCACCTTTCAATACATAAAAGGGCTACGGGTCAGCTGGAGATGGACATTTTACAAGAGCATGTAATGATAGGACAATATGAAATGGCTTTAACTGAGAGAGGGTAGGTTTATATAGATACAAGGAAAAAAATTCTTTCCTGTGAGGGTCCTGAATACATACAGAGTGGGTTAGAGGAGATCCTGGGTGTCAGGACTTCCCATGGAAGCCCATGAGACCAGAGTTGTGCAAAACGTGCTGCAGACTGGATGTGGCCCAGGACTGTTTGCACACAAAGCTTCACACGCTTTCAGAGCACATTAAGGCAAACAGCCTTCTCACAGTTTAGATGTGAGCTACGGTCAAAATGATGTGAGCCACAGAAAAGGTATGACCAGGTAGCAAGTCCCTGCAGCAAACTGATGACTCTGGGACTGCTGAGGACACAGAGACTGAAGAAACATCTCTGACAGCCTTTAAAATGTGTTACATGATGGTGCTTGTGACCCTGCCTTTGCCCCAGGCTATGCTATAGCTGCTAGAATTTCAAATCTCTTTCAGTGACTGGTATCTGGGCAAAGAAAAGAAATAAATAGGTTTGGACATTATACATTTTCCATTTGGGGAAAGTTAACTTTCCTCAACTTTTTTTCCCTTTATTTTATTTTATTTTATTTTATTTTATTTTATTTTATTTTATTTTATTTTATTTTATTTTACTTTATTTTATTTTATTTTATTTTATTTTATTTTATTTTATTTTATTTTATTTTATTTTATTTTATTTATTATCCCTTTATTTATTATCCCTTTATTTTATTTTATTTTATTTTATTTTATTTTATTTTATTTTATTTTACTTTATTTTATTTTATTTTATTTTTTTATTTTATTTTATTTATTATCCCTTTATTTATTATCCCTTTATTTTATTTCTTTTTTTTTCCTATATCTGAAAGCCTTATTTTTTCACATTTAAAAAGTCATGTGATTACTGGTATCTCAGGTTATAGAATCCCAATGGCTTAAAATGGCTTCATCTGTACCCCTTTGTCATCAAGGCCTGATAATAGTAAAATATTTCAAGTTTTCACACAAAAGAAATACGGGCATTGACATTTTCTGAGCATATTTTATTAAGACCAAAACACTGACTTTGAAATTGAAGGTCAAAGTTTTTCTGTTAAAAACCAGAAGAGTGATGCAACCAACACGATGGTATGATGATTGCACAGAATATCTTGTACCAAGCTCTGATTTAATCCTGTTCCTTTTGTCCACACCTTTGGGTTTTGTAACATGAAGTGCTCTTGTTAGATGTGTGTGGAGAGGGGGCAGGAGGCTGGAAGGGGTGTTTTTTTCATTTTAACAATAATATCCTTCTTCCATAAAAGATATGAAGCAGAAGACTGAACAGAAAATCTAGCTATTTTATTGCCCCAAGGCATTATTCATTTTCCTGACACATTATGTTTTTAATTAAAATTGCACATGAGTTAATTAAAATGTTCATTCAGCTTTTTTTTTTCCTTGCATGGGTGCCTTGTTACTCTCCTAGCATTTTAGTAGAAGGCCGTTACATTTCAACAAACTGCTGGCTTTATCAGCTCAGACTTCTACTGACAGACTGTCATGTTCTCTACACCTTTTTATCTCAGATGTTCTAATTTTTTTAAGTACCTTCTCTAGTCTGCGGGCTGGTTGGTTGGCTTTTTTAAAAAATGGTATTATTATTCTTCTTCTACTACCAGCACCTTCCACTAGTGGTTTGAGCTCAGGTTTATTAAGGAGACATTGTCAGGAATGGGCAGGAAGGTTTCACAAATAGGGGTCACTGATGTGTTATCCCACAAGAACCGGTGAACATTGTCAAAGCTCACTCTTATGGAAACTGCTCAGATTAATCTGCAACACAAGAGCACAGCAATACCAGTGCACAGTAACTTGGGAGCAACACTAAAGAAAAGGAGCGTTCAAAGAAAGTAATCTTCAGAATCCTGCAGACACTTTGCTTATGCTGAAGTATGTGGGATCCTTCAGATTTATGGATTACAGATACTGAATTTTTGATCACTCGTTTGGAAAAAAGAAACTCTAGAAGATGGACACAGAATCTTGTCCTTCTTGTTTTGTCTTAAACTCTATTTTTAAAAGGTATAGCAAGATTTAAACAGTTTGAGAAAGTGTTTCTTTTTAGCTAAAAGTGTTCTTGGGAAGGGCAAGAGAGATTTCTTAGGCTGTGGACTGGTAAAAACTGTTTTACTCAGTTTCTAAGGAATCTGTACCCACACTTAAAATTCCCAAATCATGAGCTGAAGTCTGTCCTGCTTCCTTTGTGCTGGCTACATGGCATGCTGAAATGCAGTTAGTTCCCCCAAGCACCACCAGAGCTGACTTTGGGAATGGAGCCAGTGTGGGAAGAGTTCTCTGTCCCAGGTGTCAACCAGCTCCTAGAAAGGAACAGATTTCACAGATGGATCATCTCTGCTTTCCACAGAGGTTGTAAACATACACGGTGCACTTGTTAGATTTATCCTTATTGAGCGTCACAAGTTAGAAATGCATAAGGGCCAATAAACTACAGCAGGGGTGAAAGGTAGAAAGCGTGTCAAACAAATGTTTTCTGAAGAGCTGTACAGCAAGCTGTTGTGCCTTTGGTGAAGTCTTCAGAGCCTGCAGAAACACATCGATGTTTGTAACTAACATCTTGCATCCTGGCTGCTGCACCGGCACGTGCCTGGACAAAACAGAGCTTTTGGGCAAAGATCTGTGTTGTGTGTAAGTGCCATGCACGCCTTCTAACAGCAACTCTGAAGCCAAGTTTGAAAATCAGACCTCAAAACAACAGCTCCCAACTCAAATAGAGAAGGAGGGATGGGCTGAGGGGTTCAAACTTTGGGCTCAGCTAATATGCATTAGTGCCATTTGCTTTTTTCACACAGCATGAGTTAAGGACAGGCTGTCAGCTGTAACTTTGAGCTTCCTGGATGCTGTCAGCTCATTTCACAACCTTCATATTACTGAAGTGGAGCTTTTTACATTTTATTCTTTGACTTCTTGTTGTATCTTCATAAGAATAATGTGATTTCAGGGGAAGTGTTGAAAGGTTTGAATGTGGTAACTAAACATTTACAAAAGATCTTTAGCCTGAAATATGTAAATAGATTTCTCTCAATGGTTCAGATAGCAGTGTTTAATTTTTGCAGAAAAATTGCAAAGGGTTTTTTTTTTTTTTATACTGAATTTATGCTCTGATGAAAAGCCCTTCACTTCAGGAAGTAGAAGAAATTATTTATTTTTTAAACTCTCTTAATATGGCATCTTAGATATCTTGCAAGGGGTGTGAAAGATAAGGTTACCAGTCAGGAATAATGTTTTACAACATCATTACCCTGATATCACCCAAAGCAGCTTTCTTTGAATCGTATCGTTTGGTATGTATCTATATTTTGATTCAAATAATATTCTCCTTGGTTATGCTAATATTGCCGTGTGATATTTACTTAGGCATAAAGAAAAAATTCACTGAAATTTAGCAAAAAATCCCTTTTGCTTTCTAAAAGGTCCTTTAGTTTAAAACATACCTTGATATTTCATTTGTTGTAAGACTATACTTAGTTCACAGCTTATTAAAAATTCACTCCTTTATTACTTTATATTATCTACACATTGAGTAGAAAAAAACCCCAAAAGGCACAGACATGAGAAACCTTGAATTCTCTCTGGAGTTCTGGGTCCCTTGATTTACGAAGGATGTGAAGGTCACATCCTTGAATAAGTCCAGATGAGACCAACAAAGCTGGTGGGAGGGTTGAAAGGCTGAGAGGGACAGTTGAGACTTTGTGTTTGTCTACTTCAGAGGAAAAAAGGAGGCTGAGGGGTGACCTCATTGCTCTCTCCAGCTTCCTGAGGAGAGGAAGTGGAGAGCAGGGTGTGGATCCCTTCTCCCTGTACCCCGTGACAGGACACATGGGAATGGCTCAAAGCTGCACATGGGGAGGTTCAGACTGGACACCAGAAGCATTTCTTTACTGAGAGGGTGGTCAGACATTGGAACAGGCTTCCTAAGGAGGTGGTCAATGCCCCAAGTCTATCTCCTTGGCATTTTCCATTTTCCACCACTTTCTGACTTGTGCAGTAAGGTTTTTTTTTTCTTTCCTGTCTCTATTTCCTACTTTTACTGCAGTCTTCTGGTCCTAGTAAATCCCTAGCCCTTCACAGACCAAGTGCCTGTTGCTACCACAGACACCTGTGGGAAATTCTTACAAATTTGTGTCACTAAAATTCAAACATTTATGAAGTTGTATTATTTGTACTAAATTGTTCATTTAGGAATATTAAACTGCTTTAAAGGTATACTGGAGCAAACTAAAGTATTTTTCTTCATCATTTTTAAACATACATTTGAGTTTGTGGGTTTGTAATAATTAATTCTTGATTTAAAATTTTATTTAACACCAGTGAAAACAAAGGTTTTATCCCACAATTTTTTTAACAGTTCATCATGCTAACAACATTTCAAAAACACTGGTTTTGAAATGGCCTGGAACATTTTTCCAACATTTTAAAAGGACTCTAAAATTGAAAAAAAAATCCTTTTTCTCCTTATTTTTACACCCTGTAATCTGGGTACCTTGAACTTCCCACACAGCATCAACCTTTTGTGCTTTCATGTAGGAAAAGTCAACATTTAATCATAAAAGGGTTTGAGAGTCTATATTAAGAATACAATCTAACTTGGTAGCTGCTGTTTGAGATCCTGCACGCTATGAATTTCATACAGTAGAAATTAAAATCTGGTATAATATCCTGACCCATATCACCTTCTTTCTCACAGATTCCAACTGTGTGAAGTTATTTCCATAAAGAAATGTGGGGATATTGTAGGAAGCAAACTGGATTTACCAACAGTTCAAAGCTGTGGTGAATATTACATATAAAGCCAACTCCTCTTATTATAGATACGTTTAACACTTCCTGAAAATTCCCTTCAAAAAAGTAACAGTAATTTTCATCAGCTCTGGGAAAAGAGTCATCAAGTATCTCCAGGTGTAATGTATTTTTAGTAGAACCACCCAAACTGTTAGCCGCAGTTGTGAACTCTGCTGAGGAAGTCTCTCGGCGCTGCGGTGGCAAGCTATCTGCCCACAGGCAGTTTAAGTGCTCCAGATAGAGGTGCAAGACCTTAAAAAAAAAATCTAAAGCCATGCCATAAACAGGAAGCATTTTTAAAAATAATTTTCCCCAGTTTGGAAAAGGATGGAATAATAGAAAGAGAAACAAACTGTTCTGAGAAAGGAGCAGCCTGAGGAGACCGGCTTTGCTGCAGGTCATTGATCCTCCCCTGCTCTAGCTCTCATTTTCTCACGTATTTCTTACCTAATTCTGGCCCTGCAGAAGCCCCTTGGCTTTTCTCCGCTCACGCTCTGCCTCACTCACTCCCTTTACGCTTTCCTAGCAATTCCCAAGAAGTTGATTTCCAATAATCACCTAATTTCCTGCATGAAGCAGCACAGGACGCCCCAAGACTCCCATCATCTTGCATGACCACTTTTAGCATGCTCAGACTTGTAAAGTCCTGCTGCTCTCTGCCCTTGTAGACACAAAGGTTATCAGAGACTAAGCAACTTTTCTTAATTGTCAAACTCCAGCCATTTAATTCCTGAGAATGGGAAAAGAGACTTTCTAAGAAGGTCATTACAGCCCTCTCACATTTTCCCCCATTAAGCGGCAGATCTGAGATGAGAAGAAACTCCAGACTGGCTCCAAAAGCTGAGCTCTGTCAGAAGAGATTCCTTCCAGAGAAAGTTTCCTCACCTAGAAGTATAGGAGAACAAGCAAGTAAACAAACGGAACTCCGGCGACCTTGGACACATTTCCTGCATGCCCACAGATCATCCTGCCTAAGCACAGCAGTACTGACGGCCCCTGGCCAGGCCACGGCAACACCATCCAGACCTCCTGGAAATGCAGCAGGTGGTAACCTCTGCGAGGGAGATAAAGACTTGGAAATGGCAGTGATTTGTACTCTATGGAGACAACGCAGAGGCACTGCTAAGAACGTATTTGGATTTTTTCTTTATTTGTTCACTCAGCTTGAGTAGAGCCATTTGGGGAGCTTTTTGTTTGCTTTTTTCTTTTTATTGCTTTCATTCATGTACATCATTCAAAACTAAAGCCTTGCTACCAATGAAAATATGGAGCTGAAAAACCTTTTTTTTTCCTATGCACAGAGTGAGGGATCCACTGTGCAGACTTGCATCTATTTCTACCTATATGAAGATGCAGCAGGACCAAAGGACAGCTGTCACCCCTTAAACTCTCAAGCTGGCAGCACAAATGGATTTGCTTCTATACTCAGAAAATTCGGGGTTTCTATGTACGTATTTTTAGCTTTTAACTTCTCTATAAATGCGGACAGTCTCAGACAAGTAGAGAAATAAGACAATAAAATATCTGTTTTGCTGTTCTAAATTTCACTATGTATAGTTTTAAGGCCTTTGCTGCATTTCTTGCTCCCATTTATCCCCCCCACTCTCATCAGCAGGTGTAGATAGCAAGTTTACTTACTGACTTGCCTGTTGTATGTGTTCAACAGCTCTAACTCAAAGACATCACTTATTAGGGAGATAAATGAGAGCAATTAAGCATCATGACCATAACTGGTGAAACTTTCTGCAATGAGAGCATTATTAATGTGACAGAGTGCTTGTCTGTGCCTGCCCAAGGTGTATGATTCAGCCTCTCTCCTTTGCCTGGTGGAGTGACCCCCAGCAGCACACCTCACATGCATTGTTTCTATAGGGCTATATATAACCCCTCGTGTAAACTGGCAATTCATATTGATTGATGTCCATTTCATTTTTAAGAGCCATCTTCTTCTATGTTATTTAGAGTTAAACAGGACAGCTGATAAACATTACACTTTAGTTCATGTTTGTTAAACTACTCACTTAAATAACCTCCTCAGATGCTGAGAAATGGCACCTTCGCAAAGAATAGCTGTTACTCTTTCGTGTAATATACTGGTGTTTAAGGCTTTTTGTAGTATATCATACACACAGCCTTGCTCTGTCATTCAAAACCCAAAGGACATTTTACTAAAATGTTTCTTTTTAATCCTGTCTGGCTAATGTTTCCAATAATTTTTAATACTGGATTTGGAGGAAGGAGGGAAATTGCCATGAGGAGTGGAAACTCCATTTTGAAAACAAAAAAAATAGGTTTCAAATTAGAGCTTGTTTCCCTTAAAAAATTCAGTTCTCTGTTTTGGGCAGAAATGTGCCTATAAAGAGCTGGGAAAATAAGACCATTGCAGGAAAAAGAAACAAGTAGGAGTAATATGTGGAGAGAGGTAAAGATGGTCAAATATAGTCTGAAGAAGCAAAAGAAAAAAAAATAAAAGCAGAGAGAGGAAAAAACCTGAATCTAAAACAATTATGATGCAATGAGAAAACACAAGCTAGACAGGGTGATCCAGACTTCCCCCAGTAGCACCAGGAAATAGGACTGAGCAGCCTTACCAGTCTGGGGCATCCCTGCCTCTCCTGCCTTCCTGCAGAAGGGATGTCATCTGCATCCCCATGCCAGAATAACCCCACCATCTCTCAGGGGACATGATCCCAGCATATGAGCCCTGTAGGGTTTCTTGGGCATCCTGTCTGGCTGCAGACACACTATACATGTATGGAGCACTCACAAAATGCATATAGATGAAGCAGCTGTGATGGCAAATCCTTGCCCTTTTAAAATGTCATAAAGTAAATGTATTGCACAGGCTGTGATGTGGCTGGCTAGCAAATGAAGATGATATCCCTCTACTCATGGATCCAAATGCTTCATTTTATAGAGCACATGATTTACCTGTGGTTTGTGTCCTAGCACACACTGCCCAGAGCACGGTGCCCAGAAGCCTGTTTCCAGCACAGCTCCATCGCCAGGAACATCAGGGAGGGCGAAATGGGAGCCAGGAGCAGTGGGGTGGTGCAGGCTGAGGCCAGCTGCACCCTGGCCCCCAAGAGCTGCCTGGGAGAGCAAACCTGAAGCAAAGCACCGCTTCTGGGGACTCTCTTCCAGGTGTGTGAAGAGGGATACAAACCTCGGGGTCAAAAAATAGAGAAGAAAAAGAGGCAAATTGAAGCTGAATTTGGAAACCAGACAGGTACCTACCTTGGAAAAAATTTTACAGATATGTTAAGCAGAATTTAGAGCAGCTGTCGTCTTCCTCTGAATTGTTGCTCTGTTTTCTAGATCTCAGGAGACCTTGAATGCATTTATTGTCATCCTTTCCACCCCTACCAAGCCAGCTACAGTGGCGAGCCTATAGAATTAAGGTGCAGAAAAAGATGGAAATTAATTAGTATTTTAGCCTTTAGGTTAGTCTTTAAGTGTTGTTTCACAGAGTTGAAAGGTGTCAAGAGTTAAGGAGAAACATACAAAGGGACTCTGGGGAGAGGAGGTGTGCTCAGGCTGCCAGAGAAGGCACAGAGGACAATGGGACAGGGGCAGCTAAGGTATGTGAAGCAAAGAATATATTTTTTTGTGCTCAAGGATGTAACTAAATTATGAGAAGGATAAGGCTAAAACAGACACAAAGTTAAGAACCATCAGAAGGAATATAAGAATAACCATGCCACATCAGACCAACAGTCCATCTAATTGGCCTCTGATATGTCACAGCAAGGTTTTAAAATGCATGTTAAGCCATCTTCTGCACTGGAAATAATGTGCTAGCAAAGATGAGCAAGCAGTCAGGGTATTTCCTTCTTTAAGATAGTAGTACTCATCTGTTAGAATATAATTTATTCTAATGTAATGTGACTGAATGCTCTCAATAGGCACAGAAATGTTTTATATATTTGCTTAATCCTGCTGATTTTTGGCTCAGTAATATCTATTAAAGGCTTTACATTAGTTAATAACGAGTTACATAAAGACAACATTAAACTTTGATCACTGTTAAACTATCTGCAATTCAGGTTCATTTATTGCTCCCATTTTATGCTTTTAAGGAAAAGTATAGAAATTTTTTTTTTTTTTTTTTAAGACTGGGCCAACTGTGTTTGTGGGGAAAATGTTGCTTCTCTAACCTCCATGGTTTGCTCACCACCTCAATAGTCACCTTTCTCTTCTAGAAGCCAGAACCTTTTTGCTGTCTATGGTCAACAGTTTTCTTTGCTGTTGACTTCAGCCAAATAACAAAGCCAACTCAACGCTTATTTCTTGACAGGAGAAAACCAAGAGGGTAGTGGTTGTTACTATTGTTATTTCATCAAGGATGCTATCCGTGTTTACCATATGATGCTATAAAAATGCAGAACCCTATAACATGCATCTTTATTGTTTCCTACATGAGATGATAGGCTGGAAAAAATGTATTCTTCAATGAAAGCAAATATACGTGTTCTCTGTTTCCCTGAGTGTACCTGTGTTTTTTAAATCAGCCTCTGGCATGCAATGAAATCAGTGTACTTGCATCGTAGATTAACAGAATAACAAAGAAAAGACCATCTTTTTAAGGAGAAGTAGAACATATATATTATTTTAAGTTTGTAAGAAAGTTGTCACCTGTTTACTTCTATCATACCCTTTAACCTTGGATGGTGCATGTTACATCTCACTTGACCTGCACTATGGATGAGTTCCTGCTCCCCAAAGACTGATAAAATTTCCACTCTCACATGGGAAAAAGTTGAATATAGATATATAGATGCTACAGGATAGGTACTGCACTAAGTGCCCAGCTTTAAAATGGCACACTATATAATGGTACAGTATTTCATATAGACATTCTTCAGCTGAAGGTTTTATTCTTATTGCTATGAAAGGGAAAAAAAGTCTGGATTATTCTCTTTCAGAAACAGGTTGATAATGCAGGCACAGAGTAGGACGGTCTCACAACAAAGTATAGCACAGGTTATTTCATAGGGATTTTATTCAATTACAAAATTTGGTATGTTAGTACCAAGCCATCACTTTATCACATACATTTCTCTATGCAGTTAGAATTCACCCTGAGCATTTAAAATTTGTCCTGCACAGTGAATAGATTTTCAATAAAAGATTTAAAATAAATCTTATCTTTTCTCAGGAGAAATGAAGAGAGGTGGGTGCCACATTTTGCATTTCACCTCCATCCTTGTGTATTTTGATGTAAGGCAGCAGAATGCCTGCTACTATTTAATTAAACAGGAATCTGGATTAGCTCCAGCTGTGGGCCGTGTAATCAGGGCTTGTGAGTGTGTTCAGAAAGGGGTGTTTTCCCTGGCTCATATTTCATTCCTGCATGGAAATCTGCTCTCACTCAAACCTGTCCACATGCTGCAGTAAATGATTTTCCCTCCCTTCTGAATCATACACTTAGGCACCCCCCACTACAATTCTTTGAAAAGAAACAAAAAGGCACAAACAGCTTGACTGGTCCACTTACACTAAGTACTATTTAATGATGAGAGGCTTTGCTTGTTCATGTATAAATCTACCATATTCAAGTTTATACCATAATGACTCTAAGAACCATTAAATTGTATCATGCAGATTTATGTTATTCTCTTCAGATGATGACAATTTAATTGTTGTTGCCCATGGCTTAAGATGAATTCAATGCTTCCAAGTGAATTTACCTTTCCTTAAATACAGATATCACCATCATGAATGACAAGAACACTTTCAATTCTTACTACTTTTCTAAATACTTTTGCTACAATTCAAAATGATTAATATATATAAAATAAAGATGATAAGTCTGGCTGAAGCTACAAATCTTTTTTTTTTGTTCTAATAGAAGAAAATTATCTCAAACCCATAGATACATTTTGTGGAGAGTCTACCCCACCCATGAACATCAATGTGTTCAAATCTAAATATGTGTGCAGCAGTGCGAATGTGTGTATAAATTCATGAACTGGCACATCCATGAGAATTTGTGATCATATTTTATTTTCAATAGTCTTTCTCTGAGTATGCACTTTGCCTCTTTAGATGTCATCATTGATCTATGGTGGTGCTTTTGACAGACTATGTCTCAACCAACAGAAAAGACAATTGTCAAATAGATGTTGTTCATTGTTCATTTCCATAGGCTGGACATCTTTTTGTGGTAATTTGATATGGCAAGTTTTCTCAAGCTATCAGCAGAGATTCAGACTACAGATGATAATGAAAACTAAATCAGAGTTCATCATGCATAAAAGATTCTGAAACTTTGAATTTTTAAAATTTTGTAGCTTGTGTGGAGGTTACAGATGGGTAAACTCAAAAACGTTTGGCTTTACCACAATATTAGATTTGCTGGCCAAACATCACCTGCCAAAACAAACTAGAAATAAATAGCTCTCCATTTTCAGCAGAACAGAGCCATATTCCCTCCCTTTTTTATTTCTATTTTAGTCCTTCTTCCAATCCATCAGCATGAAAAGACCGTTGAATGAAATTCTGGAAAATACATCCAAATATTTTAGACTTTCTGATAAATTTTCTCAAGGACACTATAAATGGCAATTTTGATCACCACAGATTGCATATTTGAGATATACAGAGATGTATAGGGATATATAGTTGCATGTGGCAGGATGTTTCTTTGTCTGCCGTAATGTCCCATAGTCAGTTTCTGGGGAAAGTGAAACTTTAGATCTCACTTTCTTTCTGTTTTTGTTATTTTTTTTTAAATTGAAGCAGCAAAATTACTCTACATTTTCTTTTTTGTCTTCGGGATGTTATCTAATTAATTTTCTAATGGTGTTCTTCACTGCTTTTCCACCTACCCTTCATGCCAGTCCTTACAAAAAAACTAGTATTACAGTACTTGTCTCTATAATGTTTCTCGTCAAGACAGTGGGTGAGGAAGTTTTAATGTCAGTCCTAGAATCTGCTCTGATGAGATTCTAATTAAGTTGCCAGTATAGAGAAAATTAGAAAATCACAGCAGTTTAAAGCTTAACCTTCAAGGAAGCTTGAGCAGATATGAATAATGTTATTTCTGAAAGATGGCGTGAGTGCAGTTGCGGGGCTAATGTGAAGCCATGCATGTTCAGTACATCATCTTTCCACACTGTTAAGTGGAACAAGTCATAGTGCAAGTGTATGTTTAAGTCCTTGAGGATACAAGATATACTCTTATTCTTGAAGGAAATGGTGGTGACAAAGGCAGTCTAAATGAAATCGCATGGTCAAGAGTACTCTCTGTACTTTTTATTTCTGTCTCTGATCCAGGTCATGATTTGACTGTACCTACATCATTTCACTGTTATCAACTCTCACCTGCCATAAACTACCAGACAAGTTTGTATGACATCTGAATTTTTGCAGCAAACTCAGATTTATTATTACACATTTATCCAGTTTCTCATTCTGGATGGAGAGCTGTTTGTCTCAGATTATATTTCACTTTCACCATTCTAATATTTAATTGCATATCTATGTGATGCAGCAACTACATACATGCTTACATTCCATATTTTTGGAGACCAGGAAAAAAAACTTGAGGTGAAAAACTTGTCATCCACATTTTTATGTACTATCCCTTTATCCTTCTTCTGCGTGAATAAACACTGGGACTGCTCTGTGCAGATATACTTCAGCAATAACTTGCAGCTTTAACAACATTCCAGATTTTTTGCCTCCACCTCTGTTTTTAATACTGCTGTGGTTTTCAGCCACAAAGACAGCACAAGTCAGCCAGGCAATCCCGTGACAAACTCCACTAAGGACTTCACAGTTAACAAAACAATGAATGAAACATCATTCTGGCACACAGAACAGCTTTCTGCTGTCTTCTGCCGCCTTTGCTTTTTTTTCCCCAAGTGGAAAAGCAACTTCAAAAACAAGGTGCTGTCATTTTAGCAAAGGAGAATTAGGACTGTGAAAGGATGAAGTGTCCTTGCACAGAAAGACTGCAGCTAAAATTGTATCAATATTCCTGTTATAAACTGATAAACACAGAGCTCCGTGAGGTCAAGTTGTACATGCTTGAGCTGACATGCCAATCTGCCAGCAGTCATATGGTTCTCATATGGCGACACGCCACAGATGCCAGGAAAATGTGAGAAGTTTCTGGCTCATTTCATTTCACTCTCCTGAATGCCATGTTTGCCTGCACACACACACACAGAGACACACACACACACACACATACACACGGAGAGAGTAGATTTTCTATTTTAAATAGAGTTATTGTAGCCCGTATATTCCTTTTTCTTAAAAGGATTTGCAATAACTCACCCAAACTGATTCCTGAGACTTCATAGCAAGACTTGTCTTGGAAATGAGAGCAGGTTTGTTGTTTTTTTTTTTTTGCAAGCCTTCAAAACACTCCCCTAGCCATTTTTAAATGACATCAAAAGACGGAATTAGAAAAAGAGACAGACAAGATAACAACACATCATATGCGGATGCATTTTGCACTCTTATAATATACATTTAGGGAAAGGAATATGAAAAGTTTTAGTTGTCTCAGAATGAGACTTCTTCCAGTCTCTAACAACATTAAAACAGCTCTTATTAATGCTTGAACAGCAGCAAGTATTCTTTTCTTCGGCTCTGTTTCTTCAATGTGCATTTTTGTATCAACAATATAATGCCTTTGTCACATGGACTGACATGATAGTATATTAACAATTGTCTATATTCATATTTGGTAAACAGACCACAATTATTCATTGAGTATATAATGCACAATTTACAAATTGTTGAAATATGTATTTCCACATCAGACCATCTTTCAAGCTTTTACAGTCTTTTGTGTCAGGTTCAATTGTCTTCAAGAGGAAATGTTTCCCTTTTCTTTCTTTTAAACTGTTACTAAAGGGAAAAGGCTGAGACAAATATAACTACAGTCATTTTTAATGAAAAGACTTTCTTCTATGACTGAGAGCGTACACTTCACCCTTGACTCACCAAATCCAGATACTGTGATTTTACATGAACTTATCTCATATTTTTAATGCAAAACCATAAACTGGTTTCAGGCTTAAAACATGAAAAAGAAAAAAGGCACACTGTGTGTGTGTATGTGTGTTTATGAATGTATGTGGGTATGTGCCTATGCACACATGTGCAAACGCACATGCAACTGTGCAAGGAGTGGTGATTTCTCCATGCAGGACCAAGTTTGAACTTAACTCACCTCTGGCACCTCACTTGCCTTTGGTCAGAAATCTCTCTCTTCAAGAACATTAAAAATACCACATTTCTGGAAGCTTAAAAAACTTGAGGTGGGTCTACAGGAAAGTAATTTTTTTTCTTCTCAGCTATTAACATTTAGCTCCTTAGGATCAGATTTTATGAAAGTTTGAGGTAAGAGCACTGAATCAGGAGTAGGCAGTAACTTTCTCATGCATAAAAAAGGTAGGATTTGGTGTTATTAGTCCCTGAATTTATAAAACTAGGAACAAGAAATAGCAAAGAATTCTATGTGAAGATGTGTGCATTTCAATAATAAACATTTAGGGTTTTTTTGTTTTACTTCCATTTACACATCACTTGTAAATCAAGGGAGAAAGGTCAGCTCAGACAGCAGCCTACCTTTGAGAAAAATCAAGTTTGAGTCCTTGCTTGGCCTAAAGTTTCCTGCACAATCCTGTTCCTAAGTCTTTAATTAAGGTACAGCCCCCCCATCCCCTTCCCCAAACCTGTTAAGGTTTTGCAGTTGACCTCTAAATGTAGGGAACCAGGAATGCTTCTGATCTTGTGAGTTCAAATGAATGTCCTGTCTACATCATGATGCTGGAGAAATGCTCATATTGCAGCACCCTCATTTTCATGGAAAAGTGAGTGCAGCTGCCAGTGAGAGCACAGCTGGGCTTTGGTGTGGTCCCACATCTTCCAACAGGGAGTCCCTGACCTCAGGACAGGCCATGCCAGAGGTCAGAGCACACACCAGTGTATCAGCTCCTCGCATGCCTGACAAGGATGCTCAGACCACAGACAATGAACATGTGATTTAAGAGTTCTGCAAGTCCTCACATGACTTCTATTAAGTATCTGAAAGACAAATACTAATTTAATTAAAACTAAGCCAAATAACTTTCCTATTTAGAAAGGAAGCACTGCTGGAATACGCTACAGTGACAAATCCCTATTTTTTTTCCCTCAAACCCATGGGTTTAATATGTCTTGCAAAGGTCTCTCTATTTTTTTCCAGGGTCTTGCTTAATTTCTCAGGCTTTAGTCAAGGTAACTGGCCCATAGAGATTGCTTTAAAAATAAGCTGTTCTCAATAGAATGATGAAGTATTCCTGAAATATTTTGACTTTCAAGTGTCATCAAAAAAAGTAAGAATAACAAAGAAGCTGAAGAACAGAACTCTGGATTGTTTGTTGCTCTGTAAAATACATACATTTGCACAAATGTTTTGGAATAAACATTTGTGTTTGTGCTTGCACAGCAATTAACAGATTGTAAATACCATCCAAAGTACAGCATCCACTTAGACTGATTGTATATACAGCCCCTGCTTGGATTTCTGTACATAAGTCCCGACTGGATTTCACTTTCCTTTTTTTTAGCCATCAGTGAACATAAAGGACTTCTTAAAATGGAGTCAGTCTGACTTAACTCAAGGTACTTGCTCTTGAGATGATATTAGTGGAATCAAGACAGCAGCAGTCTCAAACTTTGATTACATCATTGCAGACATTGTATTTTGTATATGTGCTGTCAATACTATGACCTCCTTGCAGTGGTCAGAACAATTTCTGTCCCCAAACAAATCAAAGCATTAGAACATAATTCAGATGACAACAAACATTGTACATGTAGCTCTATCTTAATACTTGAATCATAATTTTTTTTTTAACTTAATTTGTCAAGTTCATAACTATCACTTGGAACTTGCTGACAAGGAACCTGATAACACATCATATCAAATTCCATTTTACAACTGTTTCCTTGGAAACACAGGCATAAAAATGGGCCATGCACAATGGAATGAAATCAAACAAATTAAAATTAACCTTAAAGAATTCCCACGAATCACAAACTCTTTGCATTGTTAAAATTCATGCAAAACCAGTGATAATGATTCTTACAATAAGAGCATCATTACTCCCACATTGCCATAGACCCTACTAGCTTTGGCCCTGATCCATCAAATCACTTTAACATGTATGCAACTTTAAATACATGAGAGATCCCACTCAACAGAATGAGTCATGTGGTTAAGGTTATTCATGTACTTAAGAACTGCACAAGAGGTGGCTTTGTCTCCAGAGGCTCACTAGGTATTAGGGAGAGCACACACACACTCATACACACATATATACACATATGTACATGTATGTATGTATGTATGTATATTTATGCACACTGCAGGCTATGCATACGTCTTTGGAAGCCATGTTCATGAGTAAAAATAACATATAAAACATTCAAGTCTTCATATACCATAAGTTATGACTTCTGACTATTTAAAACCGTGAGAAGATAACTGGATAAAGGTAGGAAGACATTAATTTTGAGCAATCTGTTTATATAGGGATATAAATTTTATTTATTGTAAAAATTGCATGCCAATTCAAAGAAGAAAAATTACTTTTTTTTGTTGATTTTTGGGATTTTCTTCCATAGGTTTGAAGTGACTTCAGAGTAAGATTACAGGTGACCTGATAAGAGAACTGAGATTTACAGCTCCCTTCCTAAAAATGTACTGCCCATTAAGTTTGGGTTTTTTAATTATCAAGCAAACCAACAGTTTTCCTCCGTTTTATTGTAATAATTATGATAAAGATGGGTATGTAGATTCTTGTGCTTGTGTTCGAGACTTAGTGCATCAAATTTATATGGCAGGACTATCAAAATGCAGATATTATGCTGGCAAATGTATTCTTTCTCCCAGTAAAGCACAGTACCAACTCCCAGATAGCATTTTAATTCTACCACTTCTTGGATTAAAAAAAGCAATCTACTCAGAAGGTTTTCAGAATACCATTCTTTTTTTTTTTTTTTCTCATCAACATTTAGGCAAAAATGTCATGGGTAAAGAAGGAAATTTTTTGGGGGAGTTAATTCCACATTGTACATCACACAGTATCTTCTGTCTTTCTCCAAGATAACTGCTACCAACAGTTCACTACTAACTGTTAACTAAACCTAGTTATTATGTAGTATGTTCAAAGATTTCAGATCTCAAAATATTTGAAAAGAAGTTACATATTACTGGCTCATTTCTACAGACAGGAACACTGATGTGCAGATTTCTCAACAGAATAGGCTATTCCCCATAGATCTTAGATTTGCACTGAGGTATTTTAATTTCACAGATTTTTCAGGGATCTCACAGCACTTGGACTACAATGGAAGTCCTACTTGACCTAGGCACAGCAAAGAAGAGATACAACTTAAGCTTGCAAAGTGAAAGATATATAACGTAAAGATGAAAACGGGTATCAAATGCTGTTGAAAAGGAAGCTCCTTTAGTTTAAATGCTTCAATTTCAAAATACAAGTCCTGAGACAAGGAGAGAAAATTCTTATGTACTTGAATGATCTCTTCTTCTCTTTCCTCAACTAGAAAATAAATGTTAAAAGTACTTAACTAACTCTCATGCAACCTTTCTTCCCAGTATTTTTGTCTCATTAGCATAAAATGTGGAATATTTTAGTCACAATTTTATAATTCACAGATTTCAAAAGCAGATACGTGTTTGATATTTTTTTGGTAGTATATATCTCATTTTGCAGAGTTCAGACCCAGTTTTGGCAGTTTTTTCATATAACTCCAGATGAAACCAAACCTTCATTTGTCTAAAACCACGATTATAAATTTTTCCTTCAGCCTTACCTATTCTTTGCATGGCAAGTTGATGCTTGACCTTCTGAGGCAAAAGCTATCTCTCACTAAATATGTAAATATGTAAAATGTCTGTTAGCCCTCTCAACACTTCCTTAACAGAAGTTAATACATAAGAATTCATAGAATCATTTCAAAACTCCAGAATATCTCAATTTTTTGTCTGTTGTTATGTTTACCTTCACTACAACAGCAGCCACCTGAAGGAAATCTGATTTCCAGAGCTTTAGGATAAATGGTCGAAGGTGTAAAACATCTCAAATTCTCTTGAAATTGAGTTGTTTATAATATATTCCCTTACTCCTGTGTAGAGTGGTACTCTATTATATGTTCTCAAATGTTTTTTACTGCTGTTTTCTTCTCATGATTTCTTGCAAAAATTGTACATAGAAATGGAATATTTTGTGGTCTTTGTAAAAGTTAAACTTAAACCAGGTATAAATAACATGAAGGAAATCGTGAAATATGCTTGCTGCTTGTCACAAATTCAAACTGGCCAAGAAGGATGCACGGAAAATGTTCTTCTCCACTGCCCTCACAGTTAAATGTCACTTGAATGTGGTTTCAGTGTTTGCTAACTAAATGTTTAGAACAGGATTTGAAATTGTTTTAATAAAACTCAATATGTATTCTTGCCAGCTGTAGAAAGAATCCTGAGAGTGCCCAGTTTCTTTATTTCATGGGATCCAATTTTACATAAAATTTCATGGTCATTCTTGGAGATCTGTATGAGCCAAGAGAATGTTATGTTACTTGCACATTAGAGCAATGCCTTTGTATTTCTTGGTTACTAGTAGGTGGAAATAGCAGGCAAACTGAGGGCTCAACCCATGGATTTAATTTTAGCAATTGCTAAAATATGGGTAGATGCTTCCATGAGGAATGTGTCTTTTCACAACTGCACACAGCTATCAGTGTATTACAGCGAAAGTTACTGGTACTCTGAGATAATTTTTTGCTGAGAGATATGCCAAAATCAGCATGTATATTCTTGAATATTTCTGGAAAATTGCAAAATTAAGCCCAGTTAAATTATAGGATTTAATACAGAGCTGCCATCTTCTACCAGGGACTAGAATGGGTTTTTTCTGGCATAGTGGCTTTTGGACTGTTTTTAGTTATTGTCAAATTTGATCCTACACATTTGTGCAAATAAGTAAAATTAAGTGTCAGGATGCTTTAAATGAAGTTAATAGCTATGAGTACAGCAGGTCTCTGTAAACCTCATAAGGCCTTTTTGCCCTGGAAGTCCAACAACAAAGGTTTTAAGGCTCCTGTTGCAGGTTTCAGTCTTTTTTTTTGAGATTTAGTTTTACTGATACTTCTGTTGGCCCCCTTTCCTCATCTTGTTTCTTCCTCTTCAGCTGAAACCATTGCATTTATATCTGAAGAGCATGTAACATTCCCCACCTGTGTGGGCAGTGTTAGCAGCATGAGAGCTGCCTTACACCTCCTGATCCTGAAACAAATTGCATTCCTAAAGTCTCTGCAGGTTCTGCAAGGTAATGGTGTGGCTGCCCAAAACTTGTATAAGGATCTCCAGTGCAGGATAGAACAGTACCACAGTGTAGACTGCCAGAGAAAAACTTCCTGTATTTAATCCTACATCAAGACCCCAGACTTTTTGGTATGACACAGAAGAGAACTGCAGTCACTGTCCATGAAACACCATCAGGAATCTCACCATGCAAAATGTAGTTAGTATCAAATCACCAAAATTACACATACACCCTTTTTTTAACAACCACTGCCTCACACACCTCTTTTGTTACTTAATTTTTGAACCCTTTTCCTTATCTCATGATCCTTAAGCATTTAGCTAGTCAAACCTTAATGAGAGTGATGCACAGAGACTGAGAAAGTCAAAAGTCACTAAAAATCCGAAGGACTGAAGTATTAAAATAAAATCTCCCTGAAGGTTGTTGATTTCTAATTTTATATACAGAGAGGAGGAGCAGAGGGGAAGGTTTTGCTTTTCCCTTAATTCTGCCATATTGTCTGATTCACAGCCGGAGACAAACTGAAATGGCCATCTGGTTGATGTGCATACAAAAGGAGTGGTTTGCCAGACAAAGAAACTACCTTTTATTATACAAAGCAATGCATGTCCTCTTATCAGGCTTCCATTCTGTGGCTCTGGTGGAGCTGCAGGTATGTAGGAGCAGACCCTACATAGCATCCAGATGCAGCAGCTGCTGTTAAAATAGTAATGCAAGTACATAATGGTCCGAGGGCTCTGTGGTATATTCATAACATGAAATATACTGCAATCATACTGAATATTTTCAGCTCCTGGTTTCTTATTTTAGCTAGACCATTCCAGTTCACTAATTTGCTCCCATCAAAGGAGAAAGTACAGCATTTTCTGCTTAAATAACAATTAGAAATCAGACTGGGACCACTGTGTAAATCAACCTTTTTAAATAGGGGTATGGTTTTTGTAGCTATTTAGTATCATCCATGAATGTATCTGTCTACTTTTTGTGATGTTACTTCTGTGTCCACATGCCTAAAAGAAAAAAGTGCTTGAAAAGCATCCCCCTTTTTGCCCATATCAACTTTTACATTCTTAATAAACATACCCAAACACTTCCAAATGGACACTCCATACTAGTTTGATTTCATCTATATTTCAGTTCAAACTGCTGATCCCAGTGTATCCACCACTCAGACTATGTAAAATGTCCCATAAATTTTAAAAGAAAAATTGACAGCAGAATATTATGATAACCATTCTCCTTTCCTGGCCATAGCTGATCAGAGGAATGCAGGAAAACTGTGTTATTTCATATGCACAAGATATCTGCTGTGTTATGACTTAATTTTTCCCCTCTATGAGGTACCTTCATTAGATGAAAGACAGTAATATCTATGAAGCACAGGTATTGTTGTTCAAAATCAATCCTTTACTTCAATTTTCTCATCCTCACTTCTCCACTGAAACCTCCTGCTCTGGATACTGGACTCTGTTGACCTCCTCTTAAGGGGGTATTTCATTGCCTTTGCTCCAGTGATAACTATGGAAGTAGAACATCCCATTTCCACATAAAGCTGTCCAGGGAAATGGAATGGAAATTGCCCTGAACTGGCAATGGAAGAGACTCCACTCCTGAGAGTGGGTTGTTCTATGCTGATATTCCCCTTCTTCTGATTTCATTCTATTTTAAATGATTTGTAAAAAAGATCGAAGCAATATGGTTTTCTAACTAGAATGAGGGTCAAAGAGATAAAGCCAGTAAACAAACAAAAGGAGGGCGAGGAGCGATCCCAGGTTTCTAAGCATCATTGGGAAGTTCATTTCCCTGGTATGTGGCAGGCATGGCAATATTATTAAATGTTCCCCAGGCAACGTTGCTAGGCTCCAAATTCTGTATTTTACTTCCAGAAAAAAAACACTTTCCTTTTACAAACAACTATCCCCTCCATCAGTACGTAACAAAATACCCAGTATAAAAGCTGTTTCATTTCAGACAGTGCCTTTCACTGTATTTATGCTGTTGTGGTATAAGGTCATATTAAAACAAGGAACAATCAACTTAAATGTTACTCTGAGAATATGGGAGTGTAATTGTAGCAAAAATATTCTAATAAGGTTTTACAGGTCCAATACATTATTTTAAAATAAATGTGCATAAAGGATGCCTTGAAAGATGGTACTGAATTGTAAGTGTCAGTCATGCAAGAAGCAGAGATTTAAAAGCAGTCTTTGTATTCACAGGTCCATGACACAGAGTCCCTATTTGGAGTATGATGAAAGAACATTCAAGGACAGAAACGTTTCTGGCCCTAAATTTCCCTTCACTTCATTCAATTATCTAGAAACCTATCCCTTTTTCCTCCTGATAATATATGACATCAAATTTCTATGCATTAAGTGAAACTTCCCTCTGCTGGGGAAAGACCTCCAAATTTCTCAGCCATGCAGTGGCAAATTTCAATTGAGCCAGGCTTTTTTTTCATTGATCTAATGCACATGTGTATTGAAATGTACCGTGCATTATGTGTTGTGCATTGTCACCCACTAAAAAAGAAATAAAACCATTTGTTATATTCAAACCAGTCTCTGAAGGTGATCTCACATTCATCTTCCCACGGAGAGAGCAATTCAAACCTCTTCTTCAACAGGAGATAGAGTCTTTGTAGAGACCAGCTGGAGACCACGGTAGAGGAAACCAAACTCTGTAGCCAGGGGTCTCCACAGTGGAGCTGTGGTCTGGGGCTTGTCAACTAAACCACCTAATCTGGTCTTTGCCCTCTTTACCACAGGAGCAAAGCAGATTTCCCTCCTACTCTCTGTAATCAGCATGAGAAACAAACAGAAAATAAAACAGAGTAAGGAAGTAGCCCAAGACAGAAAGCTACCAGGGTTTAGCTACAATTTAGAGAGGTCCCAATTAGATTTTGCTTGAGGCAAGTGCATTAATTGTTCATAATACTTGAGTACCAAAATCTTAGTGTCCAAATGCTTAAATGTCTGTGGTTGGTTGCCATAATAAAGATGTCAGGCATTCAGATGTTTTGACAAGGTCTACACAAGAACCTCAGGCTTATAATATTATATTTATTATTTTCCACTGTTATATAACCTCCATTTTGGGAACTGTACCATAGGAAATGTCCATGTAGTTCTCCAGTTCTGGGAGAGGTTGTCCATATACCTGTTCTGCTGTGCTCTCTATTACCAACTGGCAGGAAAAAGAAGAGCAACACCTTGTAATCCCAAATCAAACTTCTCAGCAGAGACAGCAGAAACCCTCAGGAGTTTATCTCTAAAACTCCCTCTTCCTTCTCCTAACAACACCACTTGGTCAGATCAAGGTTTGGCCACTACCTCTTTAACCAACTTCCAGAGTGCTGGAGCAGCACAATACCATTTTGCCTGGTCAAAACGACAGGCTTACACTGGGTCATTTCTGTCACAGTCTCTTGGCACCTGGGTACTGGTGAGAGAGAGCATAGCTCTTCTCCCATGCATGCAAAGTCATGTTGGTAGAGAGGAACAAAGGTACAAAAGCAACCTATTTATTTGTTTTGCAAGAATAAAATGTGCAAGACAGGACAGTCAGCTATATGTGAAAGATTAGTCAGATGGAACAGAAACCTGGAGTTCAAAACGTGACCCATGCTCCACACTGAATCAAAAAACAAAATTTTTTAAAAATTGCCTTTGATAACGCTCTGTTTTACAGAGAAGTGTGTGCCAAGGACTTACTCAAACCCAGTGAAGTTGATGAAAAGACTCACTGCTGTTAAAAGACTTTGAACCAGGCCAAAAGACTTTGTAGAATATTTCACGAGTAACGAAGCTAAAAATGAGTAGCTGGAAAGGCTAAGGGCAATAGGGACATTTTAAAATGTGGTGGTAGAAAACCAAACACGCAAGCGAGCAAACCGAGAAAGACAGTGACCATCTGCCACACGGAGCGGGGACGCAGACGTCGATCCACTCCTTGTACCAAAGCAGGCCAGGGAGATCTTGGGGCAGGATCCCGCGGGCAGGAGGAAGGCTGCCCATCCTCTGTCTCCTCTCAGCGTCTCCTTCTTGCTTCAGCCTGGCAATAACGCCTCAGCCAGGAAGTCCCCCTTGCAAGTCGCCTTGCAAGCTTGAAAACAGCAACAAGCACATTTTACTTTCCCATAAAAAAAAAAAAAAGGGAGTTGATCAAGCCAAGGACACCATAAAAAATAAGTATAAAAAGTAGAAAGAATTAGGAAAAATAAAGGAACGGATATGTCTCTTTAGCACCAGTATCAGGAAAGCTCACCTGAGACCCTTGGCTACTCGTGCAGTAGGACAAATGACAGAAAACACCTGGCAGGTACTGCCCTGCCTGCACAAGGGTGGAAATAGGGCATTTGGGGCTGCTGGTGGTGAGGGTGGTGGCCAGGGAGGAACAGAGTGCTGTGGTGAGTCTGACATGGGCAGGCTGATCCTGTAAGGTACTGAGCCACCTTGTCGGGCACATTGGGAACCTTGCAGGATTGGGCCCTGAATGCCTATACTTGATAAGCAGCCATGGCAAAAATGTTATACTCAGATATTCATCCAAAAACAGAGAAACAAGAATCACTGTAATTAGCAGTAGATGTGGAATTTTTAGCATAAATGGGAAAACCCAGCATTTAATACATAACACAAGGTCCATTTGCAGCCATATAATTGCTGTCAGCTAATGCCTGATAAACCCTGCCTAAATTGGGATTTTATTATATCTATTTTATTATATATCTATATTTACTCTAACAAAAGTTAGACAAACTTGTCCAAAAGACTAGGGGTCCATTTTATGTGCTTGGGTGTCCAAGCACCTGCCAGCTGTTTGTCCCTTGAATTGAGGACATCATGTTTTCAATTTCCTTCAATAAAGCTATGAATCTGGCAATTTGCTGGCCTGCTTCAGCTAAACAGAAAGGACAATTTGAGAAAGATCATAGTTCAGGCTCAGTCAGACGGAAACGATTGAAAACAGAGAGCTGGCTGCTATGTTTCCCCAATGCAGCTTGCTGTCGCAGTTTGACTGACAAACTGACTTTTTTGAGGTGCTCATGCCCATTTCAGTCAGAGTTTATTGAAGGTGATTTTGATCTTCTCCATGAGGCCACAGCAGCGGCCATGCCATCTGTCACCTTGATTGCATCGTGGATTCTCTGGAGAGAGTGCGATGGCTCCTGATCATTTACAGATTGTGCTGCTTTCGCCTCCATAAGGACCACATGCACAGAGCCAGATGGTGAACATACACGCTTATTATAAGTCTTTATCTCTGTGCAGGAAGGAGAGGCACCATTAGATCTCCCTCAGGAGCTCCGCTCCTCTCTACCATCATGCTGCTCTTCAGCAAATACAGTCTTCTTCAGCTGTCATCAACCTACCTCTGAAAATTAAAAAAATAAACAATAATTCCATCAGCGCAGGCACGAGACGTACAGACAGTGCCACAAAGCAGCTCCCCCCCGCCCCTTCCCCCGGCACACACACACACTCGGGCTCCTGCGACTGTCAGCGTTAGGTGGAAACAAGTTTGTTCGCGAAAAGACAGTTAATGTGCAATTAGGAGAGACTTCTTTGTGAAAATAAAGCAATGCCATCCTGGTTGTTCTTGGCACATTTTTAATTCAGCGCGTTCTCTCTTTAAAGCAAAGCCTGAGCAGGCGATTGCTGTTTTTCCAAAGGCAGCTTTGTGTTTGTGTCTGTGTTTCTCCTGTCGGAGAGCAGTGATGGGATTCTGGTTGCCACGGGTTGCGCGGCTGAAATCCGACTGTGAGAGCTGGGGAAAGAGGACCCGGCTGCAGGGACGGAGCTGTGCCGGGGCCGGGGCCCGTTGGGTGCGGCAGCAGGGCAGCCGCCGGAGAGGGGATGGCAAAGGCTGAGGCTGTCAGCGGACCTCGGTAAAGAGACGTGTTGAGCGCTCTCGGCAGAGCCTGACCCCGGGCGCGGCTCCCAGATCGCACAGCCCGAGCGCTGCTCTCCGAGCGCCCCGCGCTCCTCCTGCAGCTCCCGCACGACAAACACTTAATTGCCGGTAACGTGGTTTTTCCTTGTTAGCTGCCCTGCTCCCACTAAGCCGCAGTTCCTCCTTTAGAGAGCTGTAATTATTAAATTTCAAAATCTTAGCAGAAGAACCATTGCAGACACATTTCTGGGCCTTGCCAAGCACAGAGCATCCTTCAGAGTGAAAACCTGGCCTTCTTCCAGCTACAGTGTCTTTCCTGAAGCACATGGAGATTAATTTGTTTGTTTCTTTCTTAAAAGTGCTTCTTTTCTGAAGATTGGATGTCAGGGAAATAACATTCAGACACAAGACTGACACCTTCAGAAATGCTTTGGGAACTTGTTAGGGTCATTATCCCAGAAATGGGGAAAAATCAGGAAAATGAAAAATACTGGATTAAAAAGAAGAGGGTGATAGATGAAGATAACGTCACACTGATTATTCTTTGCTTTTTCTTTTTACATGTAAAAACAGGGCTCATATAAATACTTTCTGTGATTTCTCTCTATAAATTGTTTGTAAAAATTTTACAGTTGTCAAGTAACTTCTATTACAGGAAAACATCAGTTTCAATATGCTGAGATTCCACCATACTTTTCCCTTTATTCAAACCATGTGGAGGAGAAATGCATGTTTTCTTAAAAAATTGTAGATTTCTCCATAGGTAAAGTTTAAATACTAGCTTTGGCAGCTCTCACAGATGACAGCAAATCCTTTCTTTTCTTCCTGCTTCAGATTAATTTACTGTATCAAATTTCCAATTTTGCCACAAAGCTTTTAATATTTTACAGAGTTGTTTCCCACACTTTGTATTTCAGATCCTGGATGCTGTGGCATCAAAAGACAAAAAAAAAAAAAAGAAAAGAAAAAAAACATAAACAAAATAAGTCCCAAATTAAAAACAAGGTTTCAAATATAAAATTACATAAGTAAAACCACACTCATATGTTTACTGTATACTAATATCTCAAGCTTATATCAGGGCATTATGTTAGTCTTCTTGCAGTATTGCATAGGCTACTAGCTGATGATAATGTTGTATTTTGTGAATTTGTTATTCCACTAGAAAATATAAGGTCTGTATGTGGTATTACAAGTGCAGTACATAGAAAAATCCCTATGATAACTAGCAATTTTTTCTACACTCCTTTGTCTAGGTCTGCCCACCCCTAGTATCCCTTCCCAAATTAGGCTAGCATGTGGCTATCATGTATTCCCTCTGTGGATAGAATTATATATTGTGTTCAAAATCTCTATTAATCTGATTAAGCTAGTGAGTGACTAATCCTTTAATCGCCTTGAGAGCACTGTTATGTCTGCTATGTGTCAGATTTGTAACTAGTAATCAGTTAAGTAAATGCTAAAAGTTAAGCAAAAACTACTTCGGACCCACTTTAGCAGCTGCTTTTGTTTAGTGACCTTTATAGTTGAAACTGTATGGATAACATGAGTGAAAAGCAGAAACTGCTTGTGCTGACAAATCTGCTGCTCCAAGCGCACCAGTTGTAAGGACCATCTTGCTACTGCTCCCCCAGTCTTCAGTTAATTATAAATGAACAGGTAACTTCCCCTTTGCTTGGTGTCTTTCACTCTGGAAAGAAAATACAGAGAATGGTTTCTGTGTATTTATAATTTAGAAAGGAAATTCTGTTGCCAATTGATTTCCAACTATTTACTTTGCTCTTTCTTTTCATTAACGTCATCATTGCTGTGCTAGTTTTGGACTAGTTATGCTAGTTTCTTCATAGTAGCTGGTATGGGGCTACATTTTCATTTGTGCTGAAAACAGTGCTGATAATTCAGGGTTTTCATTATTATTGATCAGTGCTTACACAGGGTCAAGGCCTTTTCAGCTTCTCACCCCAGCCACCAGCAAGGGGGCTGGGGGTGCACAAGGAGTTGGGAAGGGGCACAGCCAGGACAGCTGACCCCCGCTGACCACAGGGATATTCCATAACATATGGTGTCACACTCAGCGTGTGGAGCTGGGAGAAGAAGAAGGAAGTGGGGGACATCCAGACTGATAGCGTTTGTCCTCCCAGGTCACCATTATGTGTGGCTTGGGAATGGTTTTCCTGGGAATGGTTGAACACCTGCCTGCCCACGGGAAGTGGTGAATGAATTCCTTGTTTTGCTTTGCTTGTGTGCATGCAGCTCTTGCTTTACCTATTAAACTGTCTTTAACTCAACCCACAAGTTTTCTCACTTTAAATCTTCTGATTCTCTCCCCCATCCCACTGTGGGGGGAGTGAGGAGCACCTGCACGGGGTTTAGCTGCTGGCTGGAGCTAAACCACAATTGCTAAACCTTTACCTGAGCAAAATACAGACACATTTTAAAAGCTGCACTGAAAAAAAAACCCACAACTGTTTTACCTTAATAAAAGGAGACTGTGTGGAAGGAGATTTGGGGCAGGGGAAGGAAAATGTGCAATCTTCATATAAAAAAATGTGTAGACCTATTGCTGGCAGATGTAGAAGCATCAAGTCAATATGGTAACAAGGATCAATATACCCTCAGGCAAGATATGACTATGACAATGCTGAATGCATGTGTAAATTTCCCACTCCAACTAGCTGCCTAGGAATAAAATGAATTCAAAGCAGCCGTGCAGAGAGGAGTAAATCTTGAACCTGGTATCCAGCTCTGAGAGGTGACCAGGAGACAACCAGAGGGTCTGGGAATACTTCCCAGACGAGCTGGCCCTTTGTGCTATGCTTTCTTTTGTCACCCATGCGGCCTCAGGTCCACATTCCCCACAATAGTACCCATCAAGAATGCACAAGATACGTTCGGTTTGATTTTCATGAGGGGTACACCACTAAATTGGCTTTTCCTGGTATTATATATTTGCAAATGATTTCATGCAGACCATCCTTTACTCCCAGACTCCTCTACCTGAGTGAAAAGGGGGTATGCTCCTGTGTCACAGAGGCAGCAGAATGTTTACTGAATGTCTCTTTTCAGGCATTCTTTCAGTAGGGCAGCAACTGATGGCAGCTGAGGACTGGCAGAGTAAAACTTTGTGGGCAAATGACCATGTTTTCTTGCTCTTTGGGGACATCAGCCAAGCCCGTCCAAAACTCAAAAAGCTGCAGAAACATTAGATTTTTGTAAACCCATTTATATAGCAATTTTCAAGGAAACCTTGGATAAGAAACATCCATTAATTACAGTCACACACAAATCAAAACACTGTAGAACTAGAGGTCTTCTGTCTTTTTTTTTCTTTTTGTAAGATTATCTTTAAATGCAGTCATTTTACCTCAGTTAAAAAGAGAGTAAGTCAAGCAGACATGAGAAATATCCAAGTAACAAGGAATATGAGCACAATAGATTTTAGGCCAGATTCCTCTTTGGATGCACAAGCTGGTCTCCCACAGATTTCTATGACAGCCACATTGACAGCAGTGGGAATCAGGCATACTCATCCAAGGGCATAATTTGGCCCATAATGTATGAGGTTTGTCCAGCTTATGAAAGCAGCAAGCAGTGTATTACAAACACTGCCTCTGTGTAGCTTACTGGGGGTTTAAATCCTCAGTGGCATTCCCTGTGCCTCTAAAATGCATTTGATAAAAATAGCTGAGGCTGCTTGAATCAATACCTGTTGAAAGAACAGACCTGCTAAAAAAATTAAAATTTGTTGCAACAAGGTTATCCATTTAACAGGTTTCTACTTGAATAACCAAATAATCCTCATTTTATAGCCTAGCTAAAGCCATGGTGCATCCGCTGGAGAAAGTCTGATATTTTCCATCCTCAATTCTTAAGCCTGTCTTTGCCAATGTTTTCTACTCCTGCTCGCAGCAATTTCTTTTCACCCATACGATGGTAATGGCTTATGTAATTATGACTTTGTACATGAGCTGAACTCCCTATGGATGTTTAGGCTCTTATTATCTTTAACCTCACCCGCCTCTGTCAGTGAACTCTCACCTTGGCAGCTTGTTGGAGGGATCAGCTGGTGGCTGAGAAGAGAGCAGGATGGTCACAGGGGCTGGCAGCTGGTGGGCAGTTCCTTAACCCTTTTGGGGCACAACTGCCAAGGAAGGGAAGGCAAGCAGAGGTCCTTTTCTCTCCAGTTATGCCCAGTTGACTGTCACCACTAGAAGCCATTTGCAGCCACCTCTGAGAAGCCAGTCCACTCAAATGTGGGAGTGGAGGTCAAGCTCACCAGGCTTTGCTTTTGCTTTGCTAGGAGGTCCAATGTGTTGCTTGGGAGACTTTGACAAGCCTATTTGAAATAGAAGTTGGCTGTTAATTTCTGCTGTTGTTATTATTTTTCAGCTCCCACAAAATTAATTCTCCTTCTTTTCCTTGCCTACATGCACTGGACAAGAGATTCAAGGAGCTCTTACTGGTATAAACTGCTCACCCTAGGATGCTATTTACATTCTCCTTCACCCTTTCTTTCTCTTGCATATCCCTTCAGCCTGTACCATTAGCAGCAGTGGTAGAAGAAATCAGTGTCCCCATAGTGAAAAGGTAAGGCTTCCTTCTGGCTTAAAAATGTGGTTTAGGAAACTAGTGAACTCAGCACAGGCTGGTCCTTGTAACAGATGGAGAAAAGTCCTGTCACCATGAGGGACTGACCCCCCAGCCTGACCTGACTGTACTGAAGTCAACGAAAGAAAGTAGGTCTGAGTCTAAATAAAACATAGTTTAAAGCTATTAAATGGAAACCCATGGAAAAATTTTTCAAACCCTGCTGAAGCTTTCTGCTTGACACAGTTACATGTGTAATTTCATTCCAAGGGTTATCAGTTCTTTTAAAATCATTTACCCTTCTTATAGCTAAATTACCCATTATATGAAAAATAAAAATCAAAGCAGAAATGTTACAGTAAAAGTTTTCTGAAACTGAAAAACCACAGGAGGTATGATAAACCATCTGTAATATTTTTGACAATTAATTTGAGATCTCAGTCCAATTTCTTCTGGCCATATTAAACACTGAGCTAAGTGGATATTTTCTTTCCCAGGAAAAAAATCACCAAGACTGAAACATTGGAGCTTAGTTAGCAGGGACCCAGACTGCTAAAATCCAACCTGTGTGCTGAGGCCATTTCTGGTCCCATTGAGCTGCTGGCATTTTTCAGTCACAATGTATTTGCTGGTGAGTTTCATCTCTCATCAACAATTCTGTGTTAGTGCACGAGTTCTAACACTCATCCTTTTTCATGGAATTTTGAAACTGACGCTGAATGCTGATTTATAACATTGAACATAAGCTACATGCATGGTATGTTAAGTGACCATTGAACCAAAACTCACAGTGATTTAAGGTCCAGGATTTCACCAAGGTGTGCCCTCATCCATATGGGCAAGCAAGATCCAAAGTCAATAAAGAATTTGCTGGTTTTTCTTTTGGACATTCCTAAGCTTTGGATTTTGTGTATGTCACTAGAAAATGAAATCAACAAAAGCAGTACAGCCTGCATTGTGTTTTCACACTGTCAAGGATATAAATGACCACTCTGTAGGAGAAACACATGTTAATAAATTTTGGTAGTCTAAATAACTACTTTTTTTTTTTTTTTGTCAAAAGTAAAAACAGTTCAACTGCAGCAACAGAAGAATGAAGTCAAATGAAACTGTAGTCACAGTATTGACCCATTTGAATATTATTAGAGCAAACCCCCTAGATCAATTAAAAAAGCACAATTCAGTGACCCATTAAAAAAAAAAAACAAAACAAAAACCAAATAAACAAAAAAGCCCATAGGAAATCAGATTATGGCTAGTTCCCTTAATCTAGCAATTTACTTAATGTTTTCACTATGAATTTTTTCACGATATTTTTCTTCATTTACCTTTATACAATTCCAACACTGTACTGCCCTGGATTTCTCTTGTCTTCTTGCTCAAGAATGAAGTATGCATACCAGTTTTACATGGATGTGTAGGGATGGCTTGACAAACCATTTTGGGATGAACACAGACGCACTGTGTATAGCATGTTCTTTATGGTGGAATTAATAGTCATGTCTTTAGATTTGCTTTGTGCATCTCATTCTCTGATGAGATTAAATGCCCATCACTGGTGCAGCAAAGATGGTTCATTTTCCTATGAAGTTCTGCTTTAATTGCCAGAGAAGTCTGTGGTTGCTTTTCTCAGAATTTCTAACCCCAGCAAGATTTCCTTCTGAAGTAGTCATCATCTCCATGTGCCTTTCCTCTTTCCTAGCAGCTGAGGCTGTTCTGTACTGAACACTAGTTGGATACATGAGCGCTGCAGGGAGAGCAAAAACTCCAATAGCCAGGGCTGGTACGTGGTGTCCATATGGACAATATAACTTTACATTAAGGCCTTTCTTTACTGAGTTTGATCCTGGTCCCATGAGTCAAACTCTAGCTGTCAAGGGATTTGTTGTAAGTAATGGTCATTTGTGTTTCATAATTATCTTGAATAAACACAATTAGTTCCACATTCTGCTGTTTTCTTCCTAAGGCATCTGTAAACATTCTGTACTATTCTAGCAAATGGCTTTTGGCAATCATTAGAAAATAAAAAACCCAAAGCAAAATGGTTCTCAGTGGATCCTTTTAATTTATTCTAAGGAGCATGCCCAGAGGAGTAATGAGACCTACTAGGCAGTAATGGCAAAGGGATATTATCTTTCACTTAGTTAACCATCGTAACCCACTTTGAAGTGTCTCCAATCACAGTCCTCATGTGGTTAAAATAGAACATCCACTTGAGAGTTTTCACTTCAGGGTTTCTCCCATAAGCCAACCTAGTGTATTTGGTATAGGAATAATATAGGCATCTTACTTCCATTCTTCCATTAAAAAAGTTATCCAAAAAAGCTAGCTGAAAGGGTTACTAAAACAAAAACAACCAAAAAACCGACAAACCAACCCCCTTCCCCAGAAAAACCCCAAAACCCAACCCCAAACCAAAAAACAACGCTCCCCCTCCCCCACCAAAAAAAGAGTGTAGAAATTTTTGACAGCACCAGGCATGCAAAAATCTGGGGGTTTTTTTCCCAATGCTGCTGTTTCTTTCTAGCTTTTGGGCTCTGGACAATTTACTTGTCCTCTCTGTGCCCCATTTATGCTGTCTTTGACATAGGGATGCATAGCATTTGTGCAAAGTCATAGTGATACCACCCCCTATATAATACTGGCACTGGGTTTACGTACAGTTAAGATAATAGAATAATATTTCTTCAAGATAATGGACTCTATTTTTTTTTAGATTGTACATTAGAGAACCTGAAAATCAATAGTCCCAGTCTGTTAAAAATAAATAAAACATTGAACAAAAGGCTAATTGAGTATGGAGGAAGAAGTGTTGTAGTTCTTGTTCTAGTAAACAGGCAGTTAAAACTAGGAGGAAAGTGTCAATTGGTAAAATTAGCTGAAAAAGTTACTCTGAGTTTTTGCCCTACATTTGGACTATCAAAACTGAGGCAAACTTTTCAAAGCAAATTGCTGAGGATTGCCAAGTTAACAAGCTGTTCTGTGCTGCAAGGGACATATTTATGGACATACTTTCAACAAGACGTACCTAGTGCTACCAAGCTGTGCTGTACTAAAGAGCAGTAAGTATCAGATAAACTGATTTTTTTTTTAATAAAGGATTTCACACATGAGAATGATTAAACACAGCTCAAATATTCAGAAGAGTACAAACCTTTCCCTCCCCCCAAACCCACTCTTCTTTTCTGCTACAATAGTATCTAAACAAAGTAATAAAACCCAGGAAATCTAAAGATAAGAAGATGCAGAATTTTATAATGCATGCAGTTGGGAAGAAGACACTACAAAGTCAATTATGGGTGAGTACTAGGTCTTCAGTAGCAATTCTTACTTTAGTGGGGCTGTGTGTAGCATCTTCAATGACATTTCAGAGTATGCCTTTTGAATCTATCAGTTTCTTATTCTTTAAGGGGTGTGTTTTTAAAATGTTTCACAACCTCTTCTCAAAAAAAAAAAAAACATTCTAAAAACTATTCCTAGCCTATAAGACCAACAAAGCTAATACGAAAAGCAAGAATAGCTAGGCAAAGGGCTTACTTCTGGTTACTGTTTATAAGGAGCAGGGATTTTAATGGCAATTTTCTTCAACATCAACCTTTTGTATGCAATGGGCCAAATTGTAACTACCAAGGCAAATGCTATCTCCAGTCACAGGATTGTTTTACACATGCAGGTTCCTTTGCAGCTCCCAGCCCTCAGGAACATTGCTGTTCACAGAAGGGTGAAGTCTGAATTCGTGTACCTTTCCCATTTCTGGGAGCTAAGGACATGTGCATGGAGGGAACCCACTGCTGGGAGGACACTCAGTTTTCGGGTGTCGTATGTCTAAGCCCATGTGTGGCATTGCAAAACCTGCCTAAGAAAGCCTACATAGCCCATAAACAGAGACAGCTTTAGCTAAATACATCATTTGCCTTCAACCTCATTTCTGCTTCCTGGTTCAAATTAGAAATGGTGCTGTGAATAGACAAAGATTTGTGTCTGTAAATGTGTTTCCAAGCTAGCTGGGCATTTTGGATCTGTTTTGTCCAGAAAGGCTGTGAGCTTCACTGATATGTGTCAGATCACAGTCTTTTTCCTACGATATTTTCCTATCTTAGAAGAGACCTATTTTCTGGTGTTGTGCTTCTCTGAGTATTGTGCAATGTCCTTCACTAAAGTGCAGGAGCTCAAGATGAAACGTGCTTTAACCAGAACCAGAATGTCGCTCACCAGGAGGTAACTCCAAGATATTAAAAATGCTTGGAGTAAGTTTTTTCCTGTAGTCCCTTTCTTTCATGTAACCTTAACCATGTTGCCAAGTATCTCCCATGGCATTTGTACATTGGATGTACCATATCGAACATATATGTGCATCATCATTTAGCCTGTTTATCAGGTGAAGCTATTCTATCCAGTACACCTTTTAATACTTCCAAAAGAAATAAACCTATTAAAATTTTTGGATTGTGAATGAATATGAGATTTAGTTTTCATTATTTTAAACTACAGAACTCCTAATAATTGAATAGGAGCAAAAAAAAATTAAAAAGGAGTTTGAATTACAGGAGCATAAATAACAGAATTTAATCTAAGTAAGTGATCTGCATGCAGCACAAAACCCAGAACACTGCAGAATGTTTTCTCACTTTCCTTCTGGACTCCTACAGTTCTCAAAAAATGATTTAGTATTTACCTTTAAGAGTAACCTTAACCTTAGGGGCTTTCAGGGAGATATATTGATTTAACTACAGCAAACATAACAATATCCCTTACTGAAACATCTGAAAATACATTTATTCCAGGGCCTGAAAGTCAGATTCCTTCTTTTTAAGTACAAACTTGAGTTTTGGAGGATTTTTCCCTCCTAGTTCTGGTAAGAGATATTTAAGCAGAAAGAGCAGCTTGTTTCCTTGACAGCAGAGAACCAACTGTTTTGGTTTTCTTTGTTCCATGTCTGTTCAACATACTGTATCCATAGAAATAGCTGCTGTCCCAGAAGTTCAAGCATTTTGTATTATATATACCCAAAGACTGAGTTAATGCTACCTTAACTTTGCAGAGTTTCTATCATAAAATTTCAGAAAGGAAAAAAAACCCAAGAAAGCAAAGGTTCCCAAGGCAACGTTGAACATTCTGTATGTTTTCTGATTTATATTTAACATTTCAAAAATACAAATATTAAGCTACACATTTAAGAAATAAAGACAAATGTAACATGATGCTTGTAAGCCACATTGCTGACTGTGACAATGGAAACTGCTGCTTTTGCCAGTTTTGTGACACATAATGTGATGAACTACTAGTTTGCAGTAGACCTAATACTTCTCCAAATATTCTCTCTTATTTCAGAAGTGAAGAAATGCGAAAAGAGTCACTCTAAGTTTTATATTTGAGGCATAGGGTCTCACTTTTGAGATAAAAATGCAGCTGATGAACTGCACCTGCAAGCAATCTCCTATCTTCCCTCCCCCATTCTCAGCCTCATGCACCACCCAGCTCTACCCCTGCACACAAAAACCATGTAAACTGCAGCTTCTTGCACTCTGTGAACTGAGGGGACAAATACTTCGAAGATAAAGATTGGGAAGGTCTTAGCCAAGACAAGGGTGAGAGCCTTGGGCTCCATGTTCTCCTCTATCATGGCGTTTTACAAAGACGCTTCCCACCACGTGACAAGTTTTGCAGGGAAGGATGACTCCCAAAGAGCTATGAAACAGTGAGAAGGGGTATGGCAACGAGGTTATAACTGAAACAGATTTGTAACTTCTGCTCCCATCTCCTTTGCCTGTAGTTGTTTACAAAACACTGGGTGTGCATGTGGAAACCACAAAAGCAGCTCCTGCCCTCCTGAAGAACAAACCACCCGCCAGGTTTCAGAATTTAGATAGTTCCCTGTCGTGAGCACCCAGGCTGCTCCACAATGGCTGCTGTATGGAAAGAGGCTTAATTAAACCACAAATCACACAATTCCAGGATGAGGCCTAACTGCTATTTGACTCAGGATAGACTTATTTTTCATTTTCCTCCAGCAAACAAGCCATCTCCCAGCACTGTGCTACCCAGCTCCGAGTGGCTCTCTTGGCGACCCTCGGGTGATGAAGCAAGGAGGGGGATCTGTGATGGGGCCGGCTGTGCCGTGGGAAGTGTGAACCCCCGTGCACGCCTGGCCTTCCTGGGCCCTGGAATATTGATGAGCTGTGAAAAAAAGCAGCGAGGCTTGTTCCTGTGATTTGCTGTGCCTGCTAGCTCTGTCTCTCTGTATATATGTATACATGTTTACGTGTGTGCTAGTGTGGGTGTAAGTACATATTCTCAAAATATAAATAAATATAAATAAGCATGAGTGCACATATCTGCACAAATATTTATACAGATCAGAAAAAAAGGAAGGGAAACAGTGATGAAGATCAGTATTTTTGTTCAAAGGACCCACTGTGTATGGGGGAAAATGTATTGGCAAAGGATTTTTTTTCCCTGAACCTCAGCTCAACTTCACAAAACCCGATTTCCAACATGGCCTTCATACAACTGCTTTTATCACTTTCTCTCATTGTGTCCTTATGTACAAGGGTAAAGACTATTCTACTGCATCCAAGTACAGTGTGCTAAAGGGAGGGTGAGCAGTGGGGAGCCGTGCCTGTGCCACTGTCCTTTGCCTGTTCCTGATTCCATGGCCTGAGGCAATGGTTTGCATTTTTAGGACAACAGCCGGCTATCTGCAAGCAGGAGACCACTCGTCAGGCTTCATTACTGCACACAAAATGACACTAGTGAGCCTGTGGTCACAACTGTGCTTATGGTGCGCTGAAAAGCCATTACATCTCATTGCAACAAAAAACTGCACGAATGTACAGGCTGACCAGCCCCATAAATTGCCAAAAACCTGACAGGTCAGCTTATTTATGCAATGTAGTACCTGCAGTAAAAAATTCTGTATAGAGCAATAGTAAGGGACCAGAAACTAGGGAACCTTTTCATCAAAGGTGTTATAGTTTAATAGGCAATGCTCCTGTTTCCTTTATTGAGTACTGTGAAAATAAAGAATTTCATTCTGCTGCATGCTTGCTGCATTAGGCATGGTCAGCTGAAATGTCTTCCCCTTCTTCACATTAACAACCCTAAAGCATAGTTAAAATCTAATGACTAGCATGAAAGAATTTTCATGTTTGATGTTATTTTTCATTGTTTAAATTTTTGGTATTATACAGATCATATTGACATATCTGACATATAGCATTTTACTTAACTACAAGTGAACTGTTTTCTTCTGTAATTAGAGACATTATTATTTATTTAAGTCGGGCAATGAGTATATCTAATAATGTTGCATGTAAAGGGTGAAACTCAAAGAGACAAAGAAAATGCAGCCATTAGGATTCTGGAACATTCCCTTCTAAAGGAAATTCATATTGTAATATGGCTAACATTTATTTATGTTGCACATAATTGGTACTCATCAGCAAGTGCTGTGAACAAAGGAATTCTGGGCCAGATTCTGATCTTGTGTGCATGCTTATGTGCGCATATTAAAAGAGAGAGGGAATCATTTTATCCTGGTGAAACAAGATATGAAGAAAGAGGGATTGTCTTTTGTGAGGTCAGATGCTATAGCTGGGGAAAGCAGAGGGGCTTCCAAGTCCATGGTGGCTTTCTCAAGTGATCCTACTCCTTAGCATAATTTGTTGATTATAATTATAACAATGTTGAATAACTTTAGGTCTGTGATGGAATTGTGTCAGTGCATGGACATTGTAACTGAGATCAGCAACAGGATGTTTCTTTATCAATAAAACTGTTGCTGTACCCATCAAATGTTAATACATGTTTTTCTTTCCTCAAAAATATGTTGCTCTTCATATTCTAGGCCACAAATGCTCACAAGCATGCATGTGGTAATTGGTGATTGTGATAGAGAGAAACTCATTATTGTTGTCAAAAGTCCCTACTGTTTCTTCCAAGTGAAGGGGTTTAAACATAGGTCTTGCACCCAACTTCTTAGTGGATGGCAGAACTCTGTAAAGTACATATTTCTATTACAATAATATCTGGCCTTCAAGCTGAGTTCTTGACTTTCTTCAAATGTAAAGGACATTGGGTATATTAAAATATGGGGGAGGGGAGTTGTCTGCAGAAAATACTTCAGGGGACTCAGCCATGTGGATTGAACTTTACCTGGAAGCTGCATTAAAGTTTTCCAGGGCCTCTGGGGTTCAAAAAATGTAGGATGCTGTCACATTGATTAAATATCTAGGTCTTGACAAAAGGTCCATCAGCTGTAACTTTGAAGGCCACAGACATGATGATGGAAGTATGAAAGCAGCCCACGGACCTGTGAATGGTAATGCATTCCTTTAAAAAGACTGATATACTGTCACAGTAACACCTATCATTAAGGGGGACTAATCTGTCAGAGGTTTTTCTACATTCAGTTATCGAGTTGCTCCTATAGTGACTCTTGCCACAGATACCAAGTCATGTGGACATTGGCATCCTGTAACAAGCTTCTTCACAGCACGCACAGAGCAATGTATAGGTAATTAGTGTCAATAAGTGGAAATTCTATTGAAAACTACAGGGTTGCTGTGGTTGTATCCAAACTTAGGGATTGAGGCTCCATGAACTGGAGATTTTATAATTCATTCCAGCACTGCTTTTGCCTTGTTAACTTACACACAACCTCTAAATAAGTATCATCATTTCTAGAACAAAGCTGGAGTGTAGAATAGTCCAATAGCTAGAAAAACTGGACTGATAATTTGAGAGCTACACTTCTATGACTTGTATTGGCCAGGGCTCACCAACTGTCCTTGGGGATGTGGAGAGCTTTGATTTCCTTTTGCCACTTACAAAAGGAAACCCCTTTGGTACTTGACTTCACCCAGGAAAGTTGTTGAGGATGAGTTGTTTCTTAAGACGGACATTACACAAGTCTCTTGGTGTGACCAGCTGGGTACATGTACTCCTAGTTAAAAAGGATTTCACCAGCTGAAGATCCTGACCCTGGCTGAGATGCAGTAGCAGAGGAGGTACTTGTTGATCCTGTGATTCTGCATAAGCCATCTCCATGGCACCTCATTTTCAGCAGAGATATGAGCTTACCCATTTCCCTTATGATGTGCCTGATCAAGTATCACATTCGGATACCTCCACTGGCATGGACTGTGTTGTGGAATTAACTGAGCAGAATACAAGGCTAACAGGAGACAGGGGCTCTCCTGGTCACAGCATCAGAATGCTTTATAGTCATTAGAATTACTATTTCGATAATTTCAGAAGTCTAAACATGGAGCCATCTTTGACCTCAGAAAAACTGGAGATATACAGACTGTTAGCCTATTAGCCTCATCAATTCAGAAGGGGAAACCTGCACCTTTAGCTACTGTATGTTTAGTAACGTCTGAGATAGCTATTGGGCAGTAGGATAACGCCAAATGGATTAAGTAAAATGAATACCAGCAGCTTGTCTACTGTCATTGTCTACCTGTAGCACCTCCTGGAGCCCAGGATTCAGGAGTTTAAAGGTAGAGATAAGAGTAACAAACGCTTAGCATTTGTATAGTGCTACATCTTATGTGTTACGTGTGCTGCCTGTATCTTACTTGAAAAGTGACCACAACATCCCAGTGTAGGAAGTGGCCTTCAAGAGATAAGAAAAACTAAAGTAGATAGCAAGTAATGTGTATTTGCATGCAATAAAAGCAGTATTTCCTGGGCCTGATGAATATCTTTCCCAACCATCTTCCAAGGTTAACCTATTGCTCTAAAGCCAGCTCAACTGCAGGCAAGACCAATGATGACAGACAAGGCTCCTTGCACAACTCAACACCATCATGGTTTATCTTCTGGCATTTGTCCTATTTTCCTCACTTTGCTCTAGGGTGTATGTTTGAATATATTTTTATGGAAAGTTTAATTGACCTATTCAGTGAACCAGGGAGCAAGAGCACATGCCCAAAGAGAGAGGATAATTTGCCTTCTGTGTTTCTCAAGTTGCTGAGGTACCGGGCCTCTAGAGCAACTACAGTAAGGCCAGCAGCTGGACTCCCTGTCTGTGCAGTGGGATGAGCATTGACATCCTAAGCAATGCAAGTGGGGGAAAAAAAAGTAGATTTGAAGAGTCTCCTGTGTGGGTATTTGTGCTATACTAACCCATGTACTAATTATTACAGGTATCACATGCAGGAATTGGCAGTTCAGTCTCTCAGCTCAGCTCAAGTGAGCTCACTTCAAGCACCAGTCCATCAAAAGCAAGTGCAGCTAATTTTACAGCAGAGGAAAAATTTTCACTGTGATTTCACTTCCCCTTTAGCTTGTAAACAAAGCATATCAGTTACGCTGTGTGATGGGAAGGCCACGCAACCTTCAGTTGAATTCAGGATGTTTGCACCATCAGAAATTCTGGGTCACTAGGACTGCCCTATTCCCTGATTCCATTTAATGTCGTTATTCTCCTTCTCAAGTAGACACCCCTCAAGGCATCACATGCTTGAGTCAGCATGTGATGAGACTCAAGATGAGAGAGATATCCCCATAGATGTCAGAATAAGAGAAACAAGATCCCAAACCCTGGTACACTCCTACCTCACTTCTACTCTTGCATCCAGTGCTGAAACATTTTCTGCAGCCAAAAGGTCTTGCTGAGTATTTGGTTGTCATCAGTTCTCCACTCATCCATGTCTTCAAACTTTTTAATGCTGTAGGGATAAAAGGATTTTTACACTACCTACAGAAAATGATGACATAATAGTAGTGCTGTAGAAAACTCTCAAATACACAGATATTTCAATTTATTTTAAGTGTTCCATCTGGAATATCATAATGCACTATTTACTGCTCTTCCTATATTTAAAACCGATAGGCTACACTTAGAGTAGCTGTTAAGATAATAACCAATAGGGGACAGATTGATATATAACTTAATATGCCAGCCTTTTAAAAGCTCTTAAAATAGTTCATACCCATTTCAGCTTCAAGATTTACACACGTGCAGCCCTACACTTTCTAGTGCAAAAATCCCTTATGACTTACTGAGGCTTTAAAGCCCAAGGTTATCACCTGAGACAATCCTAGGCCTAGGAATACTGTGTTTGCCAAATACCCTGATGTGTTGCCTTTAAAAATCTAGCAAAACATGGGTGCCAGGTATGGGTTTTGTTCATCATATCAAAAATTATTCCTCCTTTCCCTTTCCTTCCTACCCATTTTAATTCTGAAGGGTTAGTCTTCATCCCTGGGATTGTTTTTTCACTCAAGATTACACTGAAAAACTGCTGAAGTCAGCACAGAAATACAGACCTAGACCCATGACTGCCACCTCAAAATTCTTCATTCTTCTCTTGGGGCACTCATCTGCTCTCATGAACCAAGCATGGGGCAAAACCACCATGCTGCTATGAACCAGATGAACATCATACTGGCATTTAGATAGAGATTTCTTGCCCAGAAGACACCTGGAGTCATCTTTACCTCTGTTCTACACTACCAGGACCCCATAAAATGTGCAGAGGAGCAGCACTAAGGAAACCTGTCACCACCTTTTTCCATGACAAGGTAGCACTACAGGGAGAAGCATAAGGTTTTACATGGTAGAAATGGAAAAATCTGATTGGATCAATTTTATTGTATCAGGGGGGTTTAAAAAACAAATTAGTTAACACTCACTTGCTGTCACTGCCACCTGCACTCCTTGGCTGTGGCATAACCAGTCCTGTTTAGGGACAGGTCACCAGGACTTTTGAACTCTCTCCTGTTTTCATTTGTATTCAAAAATACTTGTGATGGAGAATTTAACCAATTACTACACGGTAAAGGGAAATGTAAAACTGGAGATGATCAAATGGTAGAATGCAATAGTCCATCTTCACTTCCTTAGCCCACAGCCCCCTCCTCTATCATTGCTCATCAGTTGTTCATGTAGTCATTTCCTTCATCTGATTTTCAGATGCTCTGATCTCACGCTTTCCCCTCTGGCTTGAACGGGAACAGCCAACACCCAGAACTCAGAGTTTCTGATGAGACTGGCTTAAAAGGAATTACTTCTCTGTCAATGAAACTGAAAGCACATTTTTGAGCTCCTTCTCTCTCTCACCCTCTTTTTCTCACCACTCATCCCCCTCCTGCTTTAGGGTACTTTAAAGTGATAAGGTGCGATGCACAGTTAATCTAAGCTGCTAGTTTAGAATTGTTAGTGAGGGCTAGCTAACACATGCACTGTGTGTACATATTTTAGCATTACCTTTCCAGCACAGTCAAGTCTGTCAAAGGAAGTATGGCTTTATTTTACAGTTTTCCATTATATTTAATATTTTACACCTCAGGAATATTTTATAAGTAGGGCATAAGTTGTAAGAGCAATTGAATTCGAATCAGATGCACAGTCTAACTCCAAGTCCCCTATTAACTTTTTCATCTCCCTGCAGAAGTTGTTTCTGTCCATATTTTTATTTCAGCTGGGCTGAGTGGGAGAAAGAACTCTAAGGGAGGTCTTAGCAGATGGTTGTCACAAACTGCATACGGCAATTGAGAATTAGTGTGCAAGCATATGCAACCTGGTACAGTATGAAACATTCCAGCATATGAACACTGAAGTAAATCAAGCTTGGACAGGATTTTTTTTTTTCATGATGAAAATTAGGATTTAGTTTCTCTGTTCATCTACGCATATGGATCTCAGGGTTTTGCAACATATGGAGCCAAACCCTGGACTTTGGCCTGGCACTTTGGAAATCCAGGTAGTTTAACTTAGTATAAATTTGGTTCATTAAGTTTAATGTAAAAATAAAACATGCACAAATACAAACACAGCCATTGTGTGTGTGTATGTATATATAGGTATGAATATATGTGTATATATAAAACACCTAATTTAATCTTCATCATTCCCCCTGCTCCACACACTCTCTAAATAATCTATGAAAGAAACCTGGTGAAGAAAAGAATGAAGAGGAGAGGGGGTTCCAAAAATTATAACTTGGGTACATATGTTGTTGGGTTTCTTTTTCCTTTAGAGAAGCAGCACATTTTCAGGAAAAAAAATTACTGAAACAGGAGAAATATCAAGTGGGTGAGCAAACACCCTTTTGTAGGTCATGCTTTTGGACAGGATGAGAAAGGTTTTTGATATTCTGCCTTGAGATACAGCAACATTCAGGCGGGTCTCTGGCCAAGCAGGGGTTCAGGTAGCATCTGTTCCCCTGTGCCCTGCTTTGCAGGCTGCAGGAGTGACCCTGATCCAGGCTAGTGTCACCCACCTCCCCATACCTCCCTCCTTCCTCTTCTCTGTCTTCAGGGTGTGGAGCAGGGCAGCAGGGGAGGGGTTTTAGGACTAGGTTTGCTGTGAGGGAGTCTCCTAGAAAATACACCTTGATACTTTCTTAACCTTGCCACTTGCCCTTCTTGCTAAGTTATGGTGGAAAAATAGAACTGAAATGGAGACACGGGAAAGAATGCAAATACTGGCACACAAGGAAATACTGAATTACATATTGGTCGACCAAAACACAAATCAACTCAAAACTACAGGAGTCCACCAACATGCACATAAATCATTTATAACGATAATCCAAGGCTGGGTCCAAATCTCATTAAAGTATATGAATCCTTAATCTATTTTGGCAAAAAAGAGCCAATACACATTTTTTCTTTTTATCATAAATTACAGTTCTGTGGCACTGTGCAAATATTACCAAGCTGTAAGACAGCTGTGCTCCATTAAAATGTGTAATGGTCGCTGATTTCTTACAGCACATGGTCATCAGGCTGAATCTACAGCCAGTAATTAGGAAGATGAAATGTTTAATTGTGCCTTAATTTTGATAAAATTTATCTGTCACACATCCCGTAGTCAAGCAGTATGCTCACAAATCAATGTCATCAGGCCTGAGCAAGAACTGAAGCACCACACTCTTGTTTCTGACAGATTCATTTGAATATCAAACTGCTCCGGATGAGCCACCAGACTAGGAAAACAAATAGAAACTTTCCTGATGAGCACAGCTTCTGTGGCACATGTCTCACCACCTAGGCTAAAAGACAGAGGTCAAAGCAAAAGGCAGGTAGTTGCCGTTCAGCTCATGCTCAGAAAGTTTCCTGGGCAAAGTAAACCACCTAAATTTTTTAAAAGCAAAAAGAACTTTTTAATGACTTCTTAATCCAGGCTCAAGGGTTGCAAGCTGGAGGAGTCAGGCAGTGGTTTTCATTTCTTGCTCCGCACCCCCCCCCCCTTAATTGTTCTCCTGCTGAAAAACCATGCAAGGCAAAGCCAGTGCCCATTGTGTGGGCAAGAGGCAATCACTCACTTCCCTGCTGGCAGTACAGCAGTGCACATTACAGCAACCAGTCATGTGCAGATTATTACCACACATATGCATTACTATTTTTTTCTTTTTTTTTTTTTTCACCAGAGTCCACATGGCATGTCAAAATGGTAGTGCCCTGCCTGAAAAGTGCCCAGTTCCATTTTCTAAAAAATGCATGCTTTGTGTTTAACACATTCAAATATGGGACTAATTTTGTTCATTAATTATTTTCTTTCTTTCTTTCTTTCTTTCTTTCTTTCTTTCTTTCTTTCTTTCTTTCTTCTCTCTTTCTTTTGCTTTGTTTCTTTTTCTCTCTCTTTCTCTCTGTCTCTCTCTTTTTCTCTCTCTCTTTATATCAGACTAATAGGAACACTACCAAGATAGACCAACTACTTTACCATGATGGTGGGCATATTGGCCCCTGCTCCAAAATGTTTCTTAATTGTTTTCAAAGAATCATTGTTGATATTTCCCACCTGTCCTACTGGAGGATATAGTTGCAATATAGTAGTACCCCCACTACAGGAACTGAACACAACAGTGCTGGGTTAATGAACATAAGCCTTCCACTGCCTGAGAGAAAAGACTGTGCCCATATCTTCAGATGCTGTAGGTGACCCAGAACAGAGACATTGATACATGGTCCAGAGAGATGCAGGGAAGGAAGGATAACACTGGTCTTCTTGTGGGTCACAGTACAATAGAGCCTACATAGGGATCAGGGTGGCCTGAGTGAGAGCAGTTATTATCCCCTCCTTGATTTGGAGCGAAGCCACACCAATCCTCAGTTATCATCATATGGTATTGAGGTTGGAAGAGCTTACTACCATTTGTTGGTTGGACCAAATGTCCTGGTGTTTGGAATCTGGTTTTTTCCCTTTTGCAGCTATCGAAGGGTAAGCCTATGTGTCCAAGCAGAGGCCAAGAGTTCCATTTTTGTTGCCCAAAATTACATCCGTGTACACATAGCCGTGTATTCTACAGAGAGCTGTAAACAGAAGGTTATTGAAAAACTGGCAAAAAAAGACAGCTTAGGTAGCACCTGCAATTCTGATACTAACTCAGACAAAAACTTAGGATGATACTCAGTCTGTTTTTAACACAGGAGATCGCATTTACTGGGTTGCTTACTCATTTTCTTTACAGTACAATCAGGTGTCTGTCCTTGTTCTTTTATATCTGAGAGCAGGTTTTGCTAACCCTCCCCTGTTAACCTTCAAGCTGATTGCAGTGTCTTTGCAGCTTTTCTAACATTCATTCTCTAGACTCAGAAGACCCTCTGGAATGACTGATCAAATGTCCTGGCTGGGTTGTTCTGTGAAGCCTGGTTATCCCTCTCTCTGCATAACCTTCACATGAGCTTGATTTTGAAAAGTCTAGATAGATGAGGGACCAGAAGGCCAACTTCTCTGCAATAGAAGTCATGACTAACTGTATGAATATGTTTCTGTCTTGTTTGTAATCACCTCACTGTTGCATTTCTATTTTGAATATAAAATGTGTATTTCTTATCAATGATGCCTCTGACACTGCCTCCGTCTTAATCTGGAGCATGCCATTTATCTGAAATGAGTTATTTTTTCTCCTGATAGAATTCTCATATTGTTTTCCACAACCAGATGCCAGCTTCAGCAAATGTTGGAGGATCACAGGCCTGGACTTTGTTTTCTTCTGTAACATCTTACCTAATATCCTGATTTTTTGAATTTTCAAATAAAATTTTACAGAATCAGATTTTCAATCTAAGAAGCAGGTAAATTCCTTGAAAATCAGTTAGCTGCTGCAAATAGATTAGTTGTTGGGGTTTCTTTCCTACTTAGAAACATATTTACTGGTAGATGCAAACTGCTTCCATCAAATAGAAAGCTCCTTTCTTTAAAAAACACACATAGGAAATACTAAAAATCTTGTAAAAATATAATGGGTGACAAAAAGTCATTAAAACACTCAAGGATGTTATCTTCATTGAAAATCTCACAATTCTGTCTGCAAAACCAACTATTACTGATGTATACAATCTAGCTAAGCTCACCAGCTCCTTCTACCCTAGACAAAAGCCTAAGAACAAAAATGCTGATTTTGTGCTTCTAACCTATTAGGCAATTTTGAAGTCAACAAGAAGAATGCACTAAAACAATGATTTGATATAAAAAACCATTGAATAGATATGAAGGATTTTTAACAACAGAGAAAATTATCTGCCATTCAGTCCTCTCAGATTTTAGTACTGCTGGTATGCATCATTTGGATACACCTCCTGTAATCTATGGAAAGGAAGGCTAAAGATAATCCACCACAGCTTTCGTTTCATCAACTTCTTCTGAAACGTTCTTGCTCTCCTTTATTCCCTCTTATATTCCACAACAGTACTGGAGGCTGTAATAAAAAAAATCTTTTTTGAATGGTTTTTCAGTTTTGTTCAGTTTGGTTCCAGTTCTTTGATGTTAATGAGATTACAGATTTTAATAGTCATTATGACCGTGTGAGAAGTCTGTAATCTGTCAAATCCTTCTGTAGTCTCTGTTAGCTAAGGTTTCTTATATAATTGTCTGGTTTGCTTATTTACTTAGTTAATTACATGAACTTAATGCCTTCTTGTAACATCTCAAGAAATAAAGCTGGCAATCAAAATATTTTTGATTACTAACCTTAATTTTAAGATCTTTGAGGCAGTCAAGCATAAAGTTATAAATTCCATCTGAGGCAGACAAACAAGCAGGTAACTATGCAGCTACCATTAGTGTTATCTTTCGATGATAGTCTTTCTTTTTCTTTTTTGCAGTTATTGGGATTTTTTTTCTCCAGACAATTCACAGCAGGGGTCTTGGTAGGGTAAATTTTCAACTCAGCATGAATAAAGTCTGTGGTACTTTTTTAATGGGTTTCTAGATCTATGTAAATTATCTGTAGCCAGAATCTTAATCCAACCTGTTCACACCCAAGCAGAAATCTCACCACTTACATTGAAAGTTTTGTTGTCTGAGGAGTGACAGAGACTTTTAATTATTTATTTGTATTAGGCTACATACCCGCACAGAAAATGAAAAATGGGTGCCTGCCACAGACAGCTCACAGCCTGGCTTTCTGAAGAGACAAAACAGATGATGGAAAGAGACAAATAGTGTGGGTAAGTGAGGAAATGAAAAAAATGAAAATGTTTTGCTGCGTAAAAAATAGACTCCTCTCTCTCTCTGCTTAGTCATTGTCAATGGGCATTCTTCTGCTGACACTGTGTTAAAAACTGATTGTAAAGATGAAATTACAGGAGCATAACACAGTAAAATTTCTGGATTTAGGCAGAAGCTTTTCTCCAAGCATAACAAGTGCTGTTAAGAAGAGAGTAATGATGCTCATTGTTAAAATCACTGAATTTTTGATTCAGTATCAGCGCTTTCAATGCAATAGTCTATTATTATCCTTCCTAACCTCCAATTAAAAGAAAGATTCTCCTGTAATCATATTTATATATGATCATTCTGCTATTCAACTAAGGTCAAAGTTAATACCTTCAATTATTCCTTCACACCATTCTAGTCGAGTTCCAATTTGCAAAGGGAACAATCAATGTGAAATATATCAAATACTAACTTGGGTTAGTTTTTGTCCATCAATCTTGCTTGCATATTATGCCTCTTCCTCAAGCTTTTTCTCCCAACTTTATAACTGGCAGAATATGAAGACGACTGACTTTCCCATGAGAAGATCCTTTAAGGTCAGTGAACTGCCAGTGGATGTAGCAAGCTGCTTTAAATACCACCAATTGCAGAAATGCTCTAAGACTGCAAAGCCTGTGATGTTAAAAATCAAGTTCTCATCCAGTTTTTGTGTTTGCAAATGGGGTGGCACAATGGTACCTCATTGATCTGCAGATGTTATAAGCATGCAAATTGATCCTAAGTAATGTGACGATGTTACACAAACCTACATTTCACTTGGCAGCAACTGAACCAAAAAAAGTCATTAGAATTCAGCAAACATGCTAAAATAGTCTGACAAATTCTGGAAATGAACATATGAGAGGTCATAGCTATCACAGCCAGTATCATAATCTTACTTCAGTGCATTGTCCTGGTAAAACACCAATGAAAAGAAAAAAATCTATATGCCTTTAAATTCTCACCTACTGAGGATCTTTTTAACTATTTTTTCAAAGACCTCAGGAAATCAGTGTCAATGTGTCAGTAGAGTGAAAAATAAAATGTTCAGGAATGACTGCAAGGTGTAGAAAGTACACTTCAAAACTATTTGGAAGGAAAAGAATGTGCTGCTTGCATAAAACTCAAATTAGTTATTTTAAAAGAGTTTTTTAGCATGTTTTCCCTACCTATATCCTTTGGTCATTTCTTTATACATAAAAGTACCAGTATTAAGCTACATATGTATATGAGTACCACTATTAAGAAGCTGATGATAAATGATGCCTTTTTTTTGTATTAATATTTTACTCATCTGATCAGGGAGGAGGAATAGTGCAATGTAATTAGGAGACCATGAAGCCCCCAAAGAGGGAAAAGACATTTCAAATAATTTGCAATTAAGCAAATAATTATTGCTGTTTGCAGCATCAGGATGCAGCATTTCATGTGCTGAAAAAATCTAGAAAACATCAACTGTTTTGAGGAAAGCCCTTAGAAAAGAGGAGTGAAGTCTGTTGAATACATTTTCAACATAAACTGTTCATCCATTTCTATTTAGGATTTATTTCTTAGCACCCTGGTTTAGAAGGCTACAAGCCAATACTTGGTTGTAGTCCAACAACATCCCACATCCCCCAGGCAGATGATTTTACATTATAATAAATTAATATATTTTAAAACAAAAGCCACACATGAACCTAAAAAACCATCTGCCAAATAAGGTGCCCCTACTCCTAGGGCAGTATTTGGAGCCTGGCAAAAAAAGGTAAAGGCAACTCTAATTTTAAGGAACATACTTAAATTCAGGATTTTCTGGATTATCAAAAGCTGGCACACCCCCAAATATCTGAAAGCTGCTTCCTCAGAAAAATGGGCTCCACAGTACTGACAGCGGGAACAAAGCCTCATCTCCAGCCTGCGTAACGCAGTGTCCATCTGGACAGTGGCCACGGCAGCGAGTGATGGGGGCTAGTGTAGGAGTGGGTCCAGCCTCCAGGTCCCCACTCCAGTGAGCCGGTGGTAGCCCACCTCAGCAGAAGAGGCTCGGCTGGGGCCAGCCAATCTGCCTCTCTGCAGTTGTATGGGCTACATACCATGACACCACAAGCTGCCAGGCTGTTGCCCGCGCTGCTCTTCCCCGGCAGTGCGTGCCCGAGCCCTGCCATGCCTCTGCTCTGCGGTTCTACCCCCATTGTGGAGGGAGAGCAGGGCCTTTGTCCTAGGAAAGGACGAAAACCCCCTCAGACCTGTTGGACCATTTGTTACCAGCTGTAAAAAACGAAAGCAAGGAAGCAAATGCAAACTTCATAGAGCAGTTCCATGGTTACGATAAAAAGACATTGAATTTATACTGTGTCTTAGGCCAGGCTCAGTGTCTAAATTCTTAACCATCCTGCTGAACGTGACATTCCCCAGTCCAACTGTGCTTTGGGGACATATCTGCCGTACAATCACAGCATTGCTTTCAGGGAGCACTGTTAGATTTGTCGTATGTGAAATAATTGGCTTTTGTTTGAGCTACTTGGACCAGAAAAAAAAAAACAACTTCTCCTGCGCTGACCCTGGGCGCCAGCCATATTGAAGAGTGAAGGGTTGTTGGCCTGCGGTGCCAACATACTCCACCTTCACGGGGAGGCCATGCCCCTCACGCTCCAGCAATGCCAGACGGCGCTCGGATGAGGCGGGCTGGGTCTGGCAGGTGGCGGCACAGGAGGTAGTAAGTGAGAGCAGCACAGCATAACTGGCTGAAGCGTAGCAGTAGAATAATATTCTCGCGTCCTCAAAACTGTAGGAGTGTTTTTGACTTTGACTGCTTCCAATACCTAACAAATATGAGATCATGGCTTCTGGCATAAAAAGGATGAGTTCGTTGCCATGCCAGTAAGGCTGCCAGTGGTGGGAGGAGGTGTCACCTACCCTGTCCCAACAGGTAGTCCACTGACTTCAAACCAACATCAACTCCTCCTCTGTATGCTGCCCTGAAGTGCTTTATATTCACCCAGTCAACACCCGTGCAAGCCAGCAGCTCCCCCAAAGGGATCCTTCATGTAGCAAATCCCCCCTTTTATTGAACTGGGAAGGGCAGTGTGGTATGCAACCTCTTAGGCTGGCTTTGTTTGCCCTTTTAACTCTTTGCAGTAGATAACTCTTTGTTTTCAAAATGTGCTCCTTCTAAGGAACACAGATCTATGGAAGCGAATGAGCAAAAATTGAAATGTGAGAGCACAGGCAGATGAGCTTACAAGCACTGGGCCCAAACAGCCAGAAAACTTCACTATGCAATAAAAGTCCATGAATAATTGATTCCACTAGTTGAAATGAAGACTTGTTTTTGAAAAGCTGTGTTTGGTACCAAAAATAGAAATACACTGGACAGAAAAATTTTGCAGTGCAATATTTTAACAAAGTAATTCTCCAAAAACCCCATTTTCCAATTATAAATATTTCAACACCTAACATCCTTTTTGCCAAAAATCCTTGTATCTGCCAGGTAATTTAAAGGAAAGCAAGTTTCAAGCAGGGGTTTGCACTCTGAAGGATCTATCTGTCCAATCAGTAACTGTGTCTATGACTTATGGGTGAGACTGCCAGAAAGTAGGATAAAGAGAATGGCTTTAAACTTCAGTGATGCATATTGTTCTGTTGGATGTATGCTCAAAAAGAGAGGAGAGAGTATGTGCATGTGTGTAAACGTGTGTGTAAAAAATATTACCAGTTCATATCATCGTGCTGATAATTGGATTTGTTTTGGGATACCATTAGAAAAAATATGGTGTATTTGAATTCACCTCGGCTGTAGTGAGATTATAGTGAGATTATAGTCATGAACTGTGCTTTATGAATTCTCCAGACCAATTTGGCCTTTCATCTGGCTAAACATTTGGCCAACACAGTTGTGAGGTGCTGAGGTACAAGGAACATGGTCAGAAATATACAGGTACAGTAACAGCACAATGAATGAGACATCCTGTTTACATCAGGAAGGGCATCAGCCAATAAGGATTTTGGATGACTTCTATATACACCAACTGAATCAAATGGGGGGTCTGAAAGATTTTTCATTCTGTTATTTGGTGTCTAAAGCAAAGAGAGAAAATAACATTGATTGAAAAAGCTAATTTCTTGTTGTTCCTTCTGCAAAGAATTCTCCCACCAACAGAGTCTGGTCCAGGCACAAGAAGCACAAGTACGCCAATGGAATGTCATCTGGGAGTTTGCCAGAAAACCAATAAAGGGCCCATAGAAACTTGATCCGGAGTAATTTTGTTTTTTCCTAAGAAAACACTTGCAAAACAGAGACTGGCTGCTGCTTTCATGGTTTTGCTGCTGATTTGATCCATTTCCACTTGCAAGCCTTCACAGGTATCGGCTGCACTGATGTTTGCTTCTGAGATCAAGTTAGCAGCAGCTGTGTGATTCTCTCCTCTCACAGCTCATTTGGGAATATTCAGCAGGAAAGTCTGAGGAATTGTTTTGCACTTTAAGGAAGCACTAAAGGAAAAAGAGGAAGGGTAAGGTAAATGACAGAAAAAGACAATGAGATCCATCCATTTTGGAGAATGAGTCAAACGTGAATAGAGTAGAAAAAAGGTTAAAGTCTGCAGAAAGCTGATGTGCAGCTCTGGGCACAGGTTTCTACATTTCTTGCACTTTATGTTTCTCTCATCTGAATCCTTCTGCTGGTAAGTGTGGTGCTTAATGATCAACTTCTATGTTACTGCAGAGAAAAAGAGACACAGGGAGAGAATGGATGTAAAAAGATAATCATGAAGAGCTATCTAAAAAAAAATAAAATCTGTGCTTTTAGAGATGTTTGTCTTTGAAGGTACAGTGGAATCACTCAAAACCAGCTCTTTACTTTTAATGGAAAATCTTCACTGAAGAGTATTTTTAAAGTAATACCACAGCAGAAAGGCCCTTCTGAAGAAAGTCCTTGCAGCTATGGAGTTATGTAATTGAGGTTTTGGTGAAACTACACTTCTGTTCTGGGGAAATATGATAAAAAGGTATACAATGATTCTCTGGGCTTTTCTTCTTTAAGAATTCTCAACTGAATTTCTTCAGTTCCTATGTAAGAGGGCACTGGACATTTCTTGCTATTTATGAATACAATTTCTGCAAATGTAATCTCAGATCTGAAAAGAAAAAGTTATATTCTTTCTGGGTTGAATATCACTACAAATGGCAAAAGGCCTGAAAGGCATATTCTGTTCCTAATTTACCTGCATGCAGTGCAACAAAATTCAGGCAATCTAGAATGAAAAATGCAAGCAAAAATCCCTTTTGTACCACTATCTGTGCTAATTTTTCAGGGAGTATGAAAAGAAAGAGAAATCAAAGTGTGCTCTTCCTTTTGATAAAATAAGTATGATTCTAATTCAAAGCAGGCAAAGATGTGATGCAAAAGAAGGTTCTTGATCTAGAATGGAATCAAGCTTTATGGTACAGTGAGATTACCAGGTCAGAAGTTTCATTGCTTCCAATGAAAATCATGTCTTCTCTTGTCATCATATTTACAAGTCATAGAGTCATAGAATCATTTTAGTTGGAAAAGTCCTTGAAGATCATTGAGTCCAACCATTTCCATAACAACACCAAGTCCACCTTTAAACCATGTCTCTAAATGCTACCTCTACATATCTTTTAAATACCTACAGGGATGGTGACTCTGCCACTTCTCTGGGCAGCCTGTTCTGATGCCTGAACACTCTTTCAGTGAGAAATGTTTCCTAATAATCAATCTTATCCTCCCCTGGTACAACTTGAGGCCATTTCCTTTTGTCCTATCTCTTGTTAGTTGGGAAAAGAGACCAGCCTCCAACCCGGCTGCAATCTCCTTTCAGGGAGTTGTAGAGAGTGATAACATCTCCCCTGAGCCTCCTTTTCTCTAGGCTAAACAGCCCCAGCACTCTCAGCCACTTCTCACAGTACTTGTTCTGTAGACTATTCCCCAGCTCTGTACACTGGAATCTCTCCAGCACCTCAATGTCCTTCTTGTAGTGAAGGGCCCAAAACTGAACACAGGATTCAAGGTGCAGCCTCACCAGTGCCCAGTACATGGGAACAATCACTGCCCTGGTCCTGCTGGCCATGCTACTGCTGATAGAAATGTTGGCAAGTACTTGTATTTGCCTGAAATTCTGCACCAATATTTTTTTATATTTATAATATTGCATTTGGAATACTAGCTATTTTATTGGGAAATAAGTTCTGCAAGTTTGATCAGATCATTTTAATAAGGCTGGGCTCAAGGAGTATACATTTATTATCATGCCACACATTGGAGCTTACAGATCTTGTCTGGTATTTTTGAAACACTACATTCATTGGGTGATGAAGCCCTGCAAATAAAGGGAAACTAATGGAAGTAATTAGGAAAGAACACCTGTCGGTGGAAGACTGCAACCCCTACATTGACCATAGCCAGAAATTGCTCCCAATTGTTATTCACAACAATGGAAGACCTCTGGACTGTGAATGCAGGCAATGATGGACTGCAATAAAATTTGCAAACGGCTTTTCACATTGTCCCATAAAATTCTATGACTTTGTCAATCTGTGTTGACACAGACTAACACATGGCTAAACAATAAAACGATGTAAGAAAGGTACTGATAGCTATTGTTGGTGAAAAGTATCTTTGCACTTCTGAAGGATCTGCAACCAAATTTTCCATTGTTCATAAATGGGTCTGAAAATATCATTTCTGTTCTAATCGTTGGTGAAAGTTTAGCCTTATGGAGCAGACTAGGTCAGCTAGCACTCTCCTTTCCACATTCACAATAACAAAGTTATTTGTAAGTCAGCCACAGCAGCAAAGCTGTAAGGTAAATGCCTTTCTGCACTGCATGGTTTAGCCAGCAGATGACACAGAACTGCTCATTTTACTAGCAAGACATGTAGACATAAACTGTCCACAAAAGGATTCATTTTTGAGTTTAAGAATTACAGGGGTTGTTAGAAAGAATTATTCAGGTAAAAGCATGTGCTTCTCTTGCAGTTCTCAGTTGGAAAATAAATATTTTACACACATTTTAACTACTCAGTTTTCCCCGTGAAAATAGGGCAGTGGAGGGGAGGAGACGCAGCAGCAGTATTAGAGGGTGAGGAAGAGGTGTGGGAGAAAAGAAAGAGATGCTAAGAGGAGTCTGTTTGCAGTGACATCTATGGACTCGGCATGCTGTGTGTGAACCATATGCATTTGCACGTGAACCATGAAACACCTATGAACACCAGATCTTCATGTCCTTCAAATGACCATGGTGTCAGCAAGGGAGAGACTGGCAGGATTGATAAAAGATCTCCAGCAGAAACCTGAGAAGTCAATCAAATGTTGTTTTTGAAATTATTATCACCAAAACATCAGAGAAAAATATTCTTCCTAGTTTTTGTATGACTGTTTTTCAGTTATTATTATTATTCTCCTGTAAAACATGTATATAGCAATTGTTTTAAACAGAACAGGCAGCTCCCTTTCGCTTACATATTCTTCCGCTTACTGCTGTAGTGTAACTAAATGAGACTATTTCATGCCTCCAAAAAAGCCCAACCACAAAATGAACATTCAATCAATAGACTTAATTTAATTCAATAACGATGAGCTGACTCTCTTCAGGGCCTAATTTTCTGTTCTCTACAGACAGTAGAACCAAATTTTTTTGTTACTGCAAGTGTTTACATAAAATGAGACACAAAACTGTATATAGAAATTGATTAATAAGAAAACTATTAAAGAACTATAAATTATCAAATAATTATAATTAAAAAAACACTGATTTTGCTTGAGTAGAATCTTGCAGCCATAATTTAAATGTGGTTTTAAGAAGGCAGATAATTACTGCCACATTTAATTCTCTCCCCTCTTTTCTTCATCTTCTCTTTTTTAATTTCATTTTTCAGGAACCATGTACAGAAAAGGTTTCTGCAGATGTGCTCACAGCCTGATGTGTTTCACAGAACCTTCCAGTTCAGAAGACTTCTTCTGCAAATAGCTTTTACTCCCAATGTAGAAAAGCATCAGAAAGAGGTACCAAGACAGTTATCTCTTTTTTGTTCTCTCTTAATTATTTGTTCAAAGACTAACAGTGGTTTGTAGAAGAAACATACTTCTTATTCTTAGTTCCAACCAGTCCAAACTATGCATGTCAGGCTATACCTGTCTGGTAACTGTATAATTTTCACACAGAGAAATACAACATTTTACTGAATTCCTCCAAAATTTTGTCTTAAATTCCCACTCATATTGAAGAGGAAAACAAAAGATTAATTGGAATAAAAGTTTTCAACAATGAAGAATTCAAACAACAGAATTAGTGAAAGTTCTGTAGTGTGAATAAAAAAATATATAAGGTTTTTGTGTTTCTTCTGCCTTAGTCTTTACTTGTAGCAAGCTATGAAAGTGGTAAATAGCAAAAGGGAAATAAACGTGTTAACCTCCTTCTCCAAAATGGGGAAATTTGTCACACATTTTGTGAGATGAGACAAGTGCACCAACAGTCAGCACTGCACCCATTCTACAGAGAGGTTCAGCCACACACAGCCTGGAGAACAGATCTTAGCAGTGCACAGAGGCAGCACTTGGGCAACAGGCACAAGTTGTAACAAGGAAAACTGAAATGAGATGCCAGGAAACAATGGTTCACTGTGTAGGAGGTCAAACACTAGAACAAGTTACCAGAGAAACTGTGAAAACTCCATCCTTGGAGATACTCAGACTTGCCCAGACAAGGTGCCTCATGCAAATAGCCTTGTGTTGGACTAGATAGGTGGCCTTTTGCATTATTTTGCTTCCTAAATTGCTCTATGACTTTAGGAGTCTATAGAGTGACCTTGCAAGCTGCTGGAAAGGGGAAAGCCCTGCCCCCACACTTCCAATAAAGTTTCTTTAAAAAAATCGGTAACGTCACCCTTTCTTGAGTCACTCTGAGACAAATGAAAACGTTGTTTATAATGGAGCAGTCTGCCTGTAACCTATGGTCAGGTCCCCAGATTTTTTTTGTAGCTAGGAGAAAGATGAAGCCAAATTACTCACTGCTAATGGTTCAAATAAAACAATAACTGTATATGAAGCAATAAAAAACTACAAACCTCCCTCTTTTCCAGGAAGGGAGACCTATCACATATCTCTGGACATGGAGCTCTATAGTGAGACCATGAAGAACACATGAATCGTAATATCTCTGGGATTCATTTTTTAATGAGAATGGTTCCTAATTGCAGATAATGGCAATCATGTTTAAAGATAATTTCACTATATGGGAAATTTTTACCTTTGTACTAGTTTGAAAACAAACCAGTGGGAGATCTCAAGCCAGAATTATAATTTAATAAGAAAATTAAAAATAAATGCAATAGTACAAGAACACTGACAGAGTCAGGATACAACCTGACACCCTGTTAGTCAAGGTGGTGGTAGCAGTCCAGATGAAGTGGTCCTGTTGAAATGGTCATCCTGTAGAAAGGTCTGCTTTTTCACCTGAAGGTCCAATAGTAGCTCTTATCCTCTGGGAAACCCATAGGTAAGGGCTGTTTGTGCTGTTCTAAACCCCAGGTTATATCCAGGTGGGAATGCTTGGCTCCTCCCCCCTGGGCAGGGCATCTCACAATGGGCTGATGTAATTCTATGGGTCATGGGGTGGGTCCTCGATTGCCCATTAACAGAGATAGCTCCCGGAGGGAGTTATCAGGGATGAGTCATGGTAGGAGATAACAAACACTGCCCCACCTGCTTTAGCAGCTTGTGAAGGTGATAATAGAACACATGCTTTTGGCTACATCTTACACTGTAACCTAGGACAACCTTTTATTTTGTCTATTTTTCTTTTGGGAAATTCTCATCAGCAAACAAACATGCAAACTAGATGGATGGATAAAAGACTGCCAGTATGTTAATAAAACTTTAAAATGAAAAATAACCATTTAAGTTATAGGTAGTTGTTTTACCTGGGCCACATGGTAAATAATTGTTCCTCCTGGGAATGTTTCCAGCATAAGCCTTATTCTGAGAGATGTTTGCCTTCTTTGCAGTCTGGTTCTTTTGTCTGATAAAGTGCTAATGAGCAGCATGGATGGGGCTATTCACCTGGAGGTGGTTGAATGTCATGTAAGAACTTCAGTCTTCTCTCTTAGGATCATATCTTCCTCTGCTTAATCTAGGTTTCAGCTGAACAACCAGGAATAGTTTCTTTTTAGTATCACAGGCTGACAGCCTTATTCAAATTGAACAGTTCTTTGCTCCCAGCGTGATTTCCTAAAATGTGGAAACTCAGCTTGTTTTGCAGAGGTTAATCTGCACAGGACAAGGTGTGAGGTTAGAGCTTGAGGTGGGACATCTGGCAAGCAAGTGTGGAACAGTACAGTACTCATGTAGAGTAAAATTGTGTAGAGTGAAATTATTTGTGATTTGCTTCATGCACAGAGGTCTTCCTGCATAAAATCTCCAAGAAAGGCCTCACCAGGTACTTGAGGAAACAACTAAAACACTGAGTTTTTATTTTCGTCACATATGTGTATTTAGAAGCGTATGTATTTAGCATGTTAACTGATGTAGAAATTATGGCTGAACTCTATAATATTCAAGACAGTTATGAAACTTTTATTTTAGTTTTCTGCTAATGAAAGGGAGTGGATCAGGTATGAGAAGAGGGGGAGAGAGTGGGACAGGAAATATGCAGAAATCTTCACGAAAAATATTTCTTAAATAGGAAAAGATTTTACTAGCCCAAAAGAATAAAGAAATCTGGCAGTTGCACTGCAAAGGAGTATAAAAGATGTATACTAGGAATCAAAATCAAAGATTGTTGGTTATAATAACTGTATGTTCAGTGTAAGAGACGGTATTCTTATGGAAGTAAAAAATTATAGTATGTGTCTGTGAGTATTTTGAGTTCAGCATATAAATTTGTATGCAATATCTTCTTCCATTTAAATCTCATTAGTTCCTATACTGCATTTCTGTGCATTATTATTATGCATAATAACCAAGAATTGTCTCAAAAGACCTCACAATGTTGAGACATTCCCCTAAGTTCCTGATTAGAAAGTATTTACCAGGAGTTGGGTTAATCTCATCTGAGCATTAGCCACGTCTAACCAGTCACTCTAGTAATTGGAGAGAATCCAGCTTTTCCAGGGTATGGTTCATCTGGTCTCTAGGACAAGTACTTTTGAATGAGAAGACCCCCACTAAAGTATGACGTACCCAATCTGCTTCTGTCAGGACAGAAGGATTCCTCTCCTGTACTCATCTAGCTCTCTTCAATGGCTTCAGAGAAAGTCCACACAATTATTTGTGATTCACTGTCTGACTTTCGGGTGACTGAAGTATATGCATGGGTTTGTAAATATCCACCAAATGTTATTCCAAGAAAATCCCACAACCTACCAGTCGTGGCAAAACCAAGTTCTGTTTCCAGAGCAAAACTCATTATATACTTAATATAAGCCTACTAGCATAATAAATATGATACAACTGAGCAAAGTAACATTAAGAGGGAAATAATTTAAATTTTGCCAGGAATCACATCCAGGTTTTGCATTACTCTTTCAGTACCCTAATGCATGGAGCCCTTTCCAATACGTCTCCTGTCCCAGTTGCCACCTACTGCAATGACTGGCAGGCAGCAATGGCTCCATATGGCCTTTTCATTTCTTATTGTCATTTCTGGCATGCGTCACACTAATTTTTGGCCCACCAGAAAGGTGTGGCTGTGCTGGCATACAGCAGTAGGACAGGAAGAGCTCACTTTTATACATGTTGAAAAGGCACCTCATTCTGGTCACAGTCACCCTGAGCACCTGTGATTGAGCAGGCTTTGTCGGAAGCCTTGGATCCACTTGCTCCGGTGTCCTATTCACTATCTTAAAAAAAATAGAAACAAATTATTAACAGTAGCAGTTCCACTATATTATATATTCATCCCCATAATAGCAAGATATAAAGAAAGTATTGCAACCAAATTATTACCCAGGTTTTGAAAATTGCTTGAAGGACTTCATGTCCTTTTGTTTAATTTAATTGATGTATTTAGGTTGACTGAGAATGATTTTTAACATTTAGTAGAATAAAACTTACCTTTTCAGAGCATGGGAATAATTTGTCCCAGGCACTGACAAACAAAGGAATGTATAGAGGATATCCATGCATATGGCAACATCTCAGTCTGCAGTTGGCCTAGTGTTAAAGAACTACTGCTGAGAAGTCAAGGTCATTTCCAGTGTGTTAATCCCAAAGCATCAGGACAAGATCATGGTTTTAGCTTGGTAAATATGGAAAAATCCACATAGTAGTCTGGGTAATTAAAACATTGGATGCCCCACTGGTCATTCCTAACTCAGTTATCAGCAAGAATCTCACTAATCATAAGTAAGGGATGAGTCTGTGCATGTGCTGTACATGTGGCTTTCTGCATATGTCTGCACATCATTTCACAGGAAACTATTTCACACTACACCAGCTTGGTGAGTAGCTGTTGTTCACACCCACCAAGAAATAAGTACATGTGAGAATAATACCTTTACAACTTTGAAATGTCCTTAGACAGACTTTTAATCTCCAGGCCATCAACCTGCTGTGAACTCTCCTCCTGACTTTTCACACTTACAGAGAACAGGAGTCAAGCAACACACCATAAGGCAATATGAAAAGACAGAAAAATTCTGGGAAGTGCAAAATTAAGTGCAAATAAAAATATGTCATCTTTTAAAAATATGTGGCGGTTTCATCATATATTTACGCATAAGCATGCATATACTGATATAAATTTGATTAGTAAATTAGATTGCAGTGCTCAAAATGCAAGATGATACTGATGTATTCTAACAATAGTCTTCAGTTCCATCTCCTTGGTGTCTGCTCCATATGTCATGGCTGGCACAAAAACACCAGTAGTTAAAACACCTGTGTTTTCACAGATTTCTTACTAACATTAAGTTTAACCTCTGAAGGTCTTTTCCTTCAGTCTGCTACTATTACTTGTATATTGAATGAAATATATATCTCACTTAGTAAGGATATAGCACAACAGAGTCCTTGACCTCAGGGTTTTTCAGCTCAAGGCCTTGATATGGTGATGGTATAAACCTTGATATCAACATCGATTGATCATTTTTAGAGACAGAAACAAAAGAAGACATACAAGGCAATGCCTACTTACCTGCATCATTCTAAAGAGAGAAAATGCAAAAATGAAGGGCATATCATGCTGAGCAGGAGAGTTAGTATTTAATGATAACAGATGATAACATTTGCAAATCTTGTGTTTTAATTTATCTTTTTCTGGTTTTGTTATATTCCCTTGCTGAGAGGTCTACTAGTCCATTATATAGAGGAATGGTCACTGGCAGGTGAAAAGCAATAATGTGAGTTAAGGATGGATTTGAAAGGGGAGGGTCTTGATGGTTGGCTCAGTGGAGGCAGAAGGTTGTTTCAAGGATGTGGAAAAATCTCACACAAAGAATAATGGGAGGAGTGCATGGAAGGAGATATGAAATAGAAAGCACACTAGTAATAGGAAACCAGAAATAGGAGGAGAGAAGAATCCAACAATTTGAACATGAAGAATCTTAGTCATGTAAAAGACAAAGATTTCAAATGAAAAGGAAAAAATTTGAAGTAGTTTATGGCCTTCAGGAAATTGGGATAAAGGGAAAAGGAAATGGAAATGGGGAGCAGAATATTCTGTAGATGAAACAGGAGTGACTACAGTATCAAGAGGTGAAAAAATATGAGACAATGTATTTTAGTGAGAGAATTACTGAAAGAGTCAATTGAACAGTTAGGTAGCTAAATTTCAAGAAAATTATTTATGGGAGGTGAGTAGGCATATATGTCATGTCAGGTTAGCTTAAAACCTAAATTTCTGCCTGTGAAAACTGTGTTTTACAAAACTTATTTTCTTATTCTTCTGGGAGAGAGTGTTCTCTGTTCCTTAGTTTGCTGCAAGGGAGCTAATCTGTGACCCTAAGACCCTTGATCCTTAATATCATTGGGATTCACAAAACCTGAGGGGTAACTTCAATCCCTTTAACGCATTAACATCAGTTTGCTAGCTAAATGTTTAATGTTTTTTTTTTAATTTACTTACACAAGACAGCAGAAAGTTGAAAATATGATTGCCAACCAATAGCAGCCAGGTAGAATTGGGTTTTGCACACACTACTAAATGCCCCAGATTCTTCAGATTTCTCATTACCTTTTCCTCTCAAACTGCATCATAACACAAGCTGCATCATGAACAAGCTTGTGTCCCTAGATGTAGCAGATGTATAATACTTTCTAAATTACTCAGTTAACCAAACATTCTGTCTAAAATAGTTCTCCTCTTCCTTGCCACTCGAATTGTCCTGGTCTGGATACCAAAGGAAGTGAACAGAACACCTCTCTGCACACAGTGAACAGATGGGACAGCCCATCCAATTTAAAGAAGTCAAAATGGCAGTTGTTTCCACTGGACTTTTTGGTTTGCAAAGAATGCTGCTTGCTAGGACAGTTTTGGTTTACTTTAAACAATTCACAAAAATTTCACTCTACAATTGCCTGCAACAAAATGTCACCTCCCTGTGAAGAACGATTAAGACAGGCAACACTGAACTTCACAAACAGGCTGTCTGACAATCTTGCTCCGTCAATACATGCTAGGGAATCATCATCCAAACAAACTAGAGAAGCTGTCTCTTTTGACATCTGCTCCTGTTTCAGTACATGAATTATCCTCTTGGGTTATCCCGTTTTCAACTGCTTCAGCACTGATGCCATCTCACAACTTACTTATTCCAACAATTTGTCCATCTTTTGAACTGTATGCACAAAGGAATAAATAGTATAGAAAGAATACCCAGACAAATATTGCTGGCGTTTTCTGGGATGACAACTATATAAAATGGGAGCACAAAGGGCTATGGCTTGATATGGAATTCTTAAAAATTCTGTGTATGTCATTAATAAAAAGTTTTAAACAGTCAGTGCTAATAGTCTGTAAATATGTGAAGCAGTGAGATTAACCTGTTTATTGACATTGCACTAGTAATGAAAAGTTCCTCCCTCCTTTTGGTACCTTTTGAAATTTAATAGTAAGGATTCTGAGCAAGGACAGTATCTCTCTGTCCCCTGAACAGTTCTAGGGAATGAAATTTCAATCTCATGTTGACTTTTATGTTCTTTTAAGGCCATTGTTATTTATCTTCATAAATGAAATAGACAAAGGAATCACCCTCAGCAGATTTGCAGATGACAACAGCCTGAGCAGTGCAGTTGAGATGCCTGAACAACTGAGGGACCTGGACAAGCTTGAGAAGGGGAATCTCATGCAGATGAAAAAGATCAAGTCCAGGTGCTGCACCTGCATCAGGACAACCCCCAGTATCAATCCAGGCTGGGGAATAAACTGATCGAGAGCAGCCCTGCTGAGGACTTGGGGTTCTGGTGGGTGAGAGCCTGGACATGAGCTGGCAGTCACAGAATCACAGAATCAATTAAGTTGGATAAGACCTCTGAGATCATGGAGTCCAACCTATGACCAAACACGACCATGTCAGCTAGACCACGGTACTAAGTGCCACATCCAGTTTTTCCTTAAACAAGGTGACTCCACCATCTCCATGGGCAGTTTATTCCAATGTCTAACCACCCCTTCTGTGAAGTTCCTCCCAATGTTCAACCTAAAGCTCCCCTGGCACAGCTTAAGACTATGTCCTCTTGTCCTGTCTTTAGCTGAATGTGAGAAGGGGTCAACCATCACCTGGCTACAACCTCCTTTCAGGTAGCTGTAGAGAGTGATAATGTCTTCCCTGAGCCTCATTTTCTCCAAGTTAAACAATTCCACCTCCCTCAGCCATTCCTCATTGGTCTTGTGCTCCAGATCTTTCACCAGGTTCGTTTAAATTCTCTGGACCTGCTCTAGGACCTCAACGCCCTTCTTGTAAGGAGGGGCCCAGAACTGAACACAGAATTCGAGGTGCAGCCTCACCAGTGCTGAGTACAGGGTGACAATCACTGCCCCGGTCCTGCTGGTAACACTGTGCCTGATACAGGCCAGGATGCCTTTGGCCTTCTTGGCCACCTGAGCACACTCTGGCCCATGTTCAGTCAGCTGTTAACCTGCACCCCCAGGTCCCTTTCTGCTGGGCCCCTTTGCAGCCGCTCTGCCTGTAGCACTGCAGGTGGTTGTTGTGGTGGAAGTGCAAGACCTGGCACTTGGTCTTGTTAAACCTCATGCCATTGGTCTCGGCCCATCGATCCATCCTGTCAAGGTCCTCTGTAGAGTTCTCCTACCCTCCAGCAGATCGACACTCCCACCCAACTTGGTGTCATCTCCACATTTGCTAATGGTAATCTCAATTGCCTCATCCAGATCATCAATAAAGATATTAAAGTAAACTGGGCCCAAAGCTGATTCCTGGGGTGATGCCTTGAAATGGCTACCTGAAAACAGAGGCTATAAAAAATTAAGAGAATAAAACCAGGTATTTATTTGAAGGACCTTCAATGGTACACCTTGGGAGTCAAAAGCCTCCGAGGGGTTCCACCCAAGATGGATGCTGGGTCATGGGTTCTTCACACTTTTGTAAGTTTGGTCCATTTGCATATCAGGGTTAATTCTCCAATTACAATTTCAGGTAATATGTAATTACCTCAAGTTTGCTCCACCCTCCCAGAGGCTCAGTTTACATATTTCAGGGCCTGGGACAACAAGATGTCCTTAAGTTCAGGCCCAGAGAGGGTTTGTTATGTTTAACTGAAATGTGAGAACAGTAGCTAACAGGCTATATGAAGTTTCAGAGTTACATACTAGGCAGTACAGGATCTGAAAAATATAAAACCTAAAACCTAAGGCATCAGGAGGACACCACTAATGACCAACTGGATGCACCATTAACCAGTCTCTGGGCCCAGCCATCCAGCCAGTTCTTAACCCAGTGAAGGGTGCACCCTTCCAAGCCATGGATTGCCAGCTTTTCCAGGAGTATGCTGTGGGAAACGGTGTAAAAAGCTTTGCTGAAGTCCAAGTTCACAACATCCACAGTCTCCGCCTCATCCACCAGGTGGGTCACCTGGTCATAAAAGGAGATCAGGTTGGTCAAGCAGGACCTACCTTTCTGAAACTCATGCTGGCTGGGCCTAACTCTTTTGTTGTTCTGCATGTGCCATAGTTTTGCGTACTAAGAAGTAACATTTCATGGGAGTAGAGTGATATCTTTTCTTAGGGCATGATTTGGCACAGAAAGGTAGAAAATCTGTACATGATACAGATGAAAAAATTTTGGAGATTCTTTTAATTTTTTATCCATATATATGTACAATGTACAAAGTGATAACAGTTTCTCCCGTATCTGAAAAATTAACCAAGATTATTGATCCACAGCTAAGTGAGTTCTGTAGGGCTACTTAACTCACTGGACATCTGAAGAATCAGGTCTGGAAGCTAAAGTATAGTTGTTAGCAGGGTTAAAAGGTTATATTTTTAGCACAACACAACGTGCCTCACAAAAGGCACTGACATGTCAAGTTACCTATAGCAATGGAATGATACAGCAAGCAGGGCCATTAATAAAAAGTACTTTTAAACAGTATCTAAAAAGTCCTTGACCATTTTTACAAATATTTCTGAATTTGAAGTTAAATGATAAGCGAAGATAGTGGATTGGTGACGTTCTATTTTATCTTACCTTAAATTTTCCAGGGGGAAAATGCTCCATATGTAAAATTGCAAGGAGCAATCCTCATTAATAACCTTGCCAGACAAGTGACCCAGCCAGAATGTCTTACCAAGAGTGTTCACTATGCAGCAAAAAAATTCTCTTCACATTTAATGACACTCAAACAGATGACTGATAAGTTACTGTCATTTTTCACTCAATTTTCTTATTCTGGGGGACTAAAGTTTGGAAAACACTGAGAGCTGGGAAAATTATCCTTTGTGCTTTTCAGGAAGTAGTTTGTCTTCTTTCTTATTATCCTTGAAGTAGCACTGCAGGAGCTAGAATACCACAATTATTTTTTGGCCACGAAGCATGCATGACTGAATTAAGAGTTCAGGAGATGCTTTGCAAAGCAAATCCAATGAGAACCAATATTGGTCTATTATTTTTCAGCTCTCTTTACAATGAAATAAAATCTATGTAGCAAAACTACTTTCATTTACATACATTTTACTCTCATAGTCATCACAGACCTGGAGATGAAAATTAAGTTACAACAAACATTTCTGCTTTAGTATCGGTAAATTCATGCAACTATAATTAATTCTGCAGCAAAAAATTTCAGCAGCCTACAAGGCATTATGGAGAAGTAAAAACAGAAAGCATATCCAATGTACTCACTGAAATTTTAAGTCCCTGTAATGAGACTTTTTAATTTATAGCAACCAATTGTTTAGGATGTTTTTTCCCTACTTGGATAATCAAAGAACTTTTATACTAAAAATGCAGGAATACTGTCAGATTTTAGTTGTAACCAATGAACAGATGAATGGTGGTCTTTATTCCCCAAGAAGTGATACAAGTTAGATAAAAGAAGATGTGAGTTGTTTGGTGGGTGAAGAAGGCAAACACTTAAGTTAAATGAATAATTGTGTAAAATACTGTCTGTTTCCCTGAAAAGAAATGGATTTTTACGTTTCTTTTCCCATTTCTAACTTTTTCCTTCCTCTCAACAAACTTCACCTTCAACAAGCAAGATCTACCACTGCCTAGAGCTCATTGTCCAACCACCAAGAAGAAGAAAGAGAGCATTAAGCCTGGAGAGTGTAGCAGAGCTGGCAAACAATCTGCAAATCCCTTATGCTGAATCCCCAAAACCCAATAATCTCCACAGCACATGAATGACAGATTCAGCAGGCTCTGACTGCAGAATGCATGAAAGAAACATCATCTAAAAGTGGCCAAAGATTTCTAAAAAAATGTAATATTTACTAGCGTAGTAGGAAATATTCCTAGGAGTAACAAATATTCAATTACAGATGAAACCACACTGTACAGAGGAATGGATCAAAGTCACAGGTGGACCTGGCTTAGTCCAAAACCACAGATGTGAGTTCAGGTCCACCTGTATGAGTTGGCATTACCATAAGTTTTGCTCTAGTTCTCAAGATGCACAACCCCTGCAAAAGTCTGAACTGTGCTGTGACCGAGAGGAGTGCCATGATCTTCTTTATCAACAGGAAAGGGTCATGGTGTTTCTGAAATGCAGTAACAATACAGGTAATAATCTTGAGCCTGAATGTTTTCATTGTGTCTGTCTAATTTCTTGATTATCTGCCCCTTGTAGATGGGGAGATTGGGCCAAACAGGGCAGAAAAAGCCTAGATCACCAGTATAGAATCAAATTTCCAAAGTAAGTCACCCATGGGGAGCAGAATACCCGTACTCCCCTTTTCATTCTCTTAGTACTAAGAGATTTGTACTACTACAATCACAGAGCAGGACCAATTAATGGAATTAGACTGGAACAAACTCTACAGATAAAATACTCATTTTATTTTTTCTCCTTCTCTACAAGACAGTTAATCAGCTTAGCATTCTTCACACTCCTTTCTTATTATTTTTCCTCTGCAATGGCATAATTCCGTCCAACACTAAGCACACCTTACAGCATGAAATAGGATGACAACCGGAGCTACATGGGATTCAGAGTTCCAATGGAAGAACTGAAGCCAAACATTTGATTTTTGCCACTTGTGTTTTAGATGGAGGCTGACATTGTCAGATGAGGATTTCACATTAGTGAGAGACAATTTCATTAGACATACAGATAGTGCATTCTTCCGGCACTGAGCCAGACTGCAACAAGGAGTCCATTCTGCCCTCACAGGGAGGAGTACAAACAGTCAAAGCTACAATGGGGTTGTACCAATGCACAAACTGGTCTGGGGTCAAATGGAGCCAGATTTTCATCAATATCTGGGGTTTTACCCTGTTGGTTGCAAATGTTTCTACTGGTTCACATTAGCATATAACCTGCTAATGTTCTAGTACAGAGGAGATCATTATTTTCTAGCATTGTTTGGCTTCTGAAAATTTCTGGACTGCTTTCTAGTCACTCAGTAAAACTTGAGGTCTTTATTTAGCATTCATTCAATCATCTTATTGAATAGGTTACAAAAGTCAACAAGAGTTTTTCTTTTTTCTTTTGAGCCAGAACACAGACTCTTGGACTGCTATGTGGATTGAGAGTTTTTACCATGCATCTATAAATGATGCAGAGCAGTCAGTCTGCATCAGAACTAGCAAAGTAATTCTCTTTCACTGATCATTTTACAAATTACATCAGTCTCTTTCCAGGAGGCTCTGTATATTTACTTATTTCCAGTTGACAGTCTCTTGAAATCACTGCATGTGCAGTAGCTCTGGTGCATGTTCTGAGCTGGGTGTTAGCCCATGATTCCAATGGCAATCTCTCACAAAAGAGATTTCCTCCCTTAGACATCACAATGTTGATGACAAATCTGTAGATGTTTTTAATATTCTATTTGATGACAATATTTCAAATTGAAAAACCACAAGGTGAGGCCTGATTAAGGTTTACATCTATCTCTAGAAAGGAAACGGAGTATGAAAAAAATAAATGCTCAGCGACATATATGAGCACATATATTTTAACTTCAGTCTTTCTTGAGCAATATAGACAAATACAATGCTTCTGTCCTTCGTATAACTCAAAATCCAGCCTACAACTTGTGCTAAATTTTATATATTTATTTAATTGCTACTTCATTTTTATAGCACTGAATTCCTCTTTAATTTTTTCATTCCTCACAATTTAAATTTCTGTTTAGAGAACTTTATAGGCAGTCTTTACATAAAATGAATGTTGCTTACCTAAATATACAATTATGCTTTTTACCACCTTTCAATATCTGAGTTATATTTTCCTCTTAAACTGAAAATTTTCTGTATTTATGATTTTAATTTTAATACTAGCAAAGAACATAATTACTATGAACCTAGAAACATGTTATTACAATGGAAAAGGTTACAGACAATAAAAGTTGTTATTCCTTATACCAAAACTCTGCCTTAGGAAGGTTAATTATCATATTCTACTGACTATGACATGTAGTGTTATAATGAGAGTGCCTTGGTACTAGAGGATTAGAGTACTGTACACAGCTCTAGCAAGCAGAATGAATAATTGAAATCCAGTGCTTTTATGCTTCACTGAAAAAAAACAATATTTCATGGCACATAAAGTTATTCAGCTTATTTGCATTAAGGTTGAATGATCACGACTGACCAAAACAGAAGCAATGATGGTACCTTGATGTAAGTGGCAAAGAACATACATAAATATTCTTAGGAAGCAAGATGTACCTGCATTTAATCAGTACTTATTAAAATTTTATTCCCTATAGTTATTCAACAGGATCTGTGGTATAAAAACATAATTACAAAAATCAGATTTGAGCTCATTTGACAACAGAAGGGTTTTATGGTGACCTATCTCCAAATGTTCCTATTTGTAATTAAATGCAGCGATCAGCAGTAAGGATTTTGAAGCTGTTTTAGTAGTTCCGCTATTCTGCTTAACATGTGGCACCCGTAATAATTAAAATGATACTAACACATGCACAATTTTATGGCCCTTATGGTGCAACCCATTATGCCAAATAAGGGCCTCTGTTTTCACAGCATACTGCACATGGTCTCATTACACCCACTTTTCTTTTCCTGTCTTCACACTAACAACTGTTAAAGTGAATCAACACACGAAACGTACTATAACAGCTTAGTGTTTATGATATGTGTGCTGTTAGTCAGTGAACAGGAAAATCTAAACATTTACTGTTTATGTAAAGAATAGCGTTAGTGTTAGTGAATTGCTTGGGTCTGCTTCCTTTATTATCTAGATCACAAACATAATGATGGGTGTCAATGGTACCTATATTTCCCATTTGCTTTGCTCTCCTGTGTAGATGTCTATAAGAATTAGTGGAACTTCACATTTGCAGTTCTAGAAATGTTTTCTGTTAAGTAGTTTTCCTTTCCTACATTAAAGTGAAGGAAAAATATTTCTATCATAAACTCTCACCATGTAAGAAGTATTTCCATACATTTTCTCTTCCTCTTCACCATATTGTACTTGGACCAGTTTGGTTTATCCAAGGTGTTACAAAGTTACATTTTTTCTGCAGCACCTCAGGAAATTCTACAAGATACTGTGAATTCTAGTTTAGGGCTTTTTTATCATGAATAATTTTGCAATTACGCAGCTACTCAAAGACCTCCTACACTCATTTTACAGTCATCAGTTCGGAATGGCTTTCACTCTTTTGGTCTGGGATTCATTCCAAGGGAAGTCCCATAGGTGGGACACCAATGGATTGGACTGAATCTATCCTCTGCATTTCATATTATAGCTTTGTGTGAACATTAGTTGAAAGTTCATATAAAGAGTAACAACCTGTCCTTTCATTTTCCCCCCTTATCCCCCAAGGACTGCCACTTATTCCTAACAGTTTCAGGAATTCACTGTGTTATCAGTGCTAAGGGGAAACTAAAGCCCTGAATGTGAACGGCAGAACACCTCTCTTGATTTCAAAGACATAAAGCGAAAATCGTCACAAAATTACAGTGGTTGGGCTCCAGATATGATGAAAACAGAGAAATCAACCAGAAAACACTCAGGTATGTAATATATAGGGGCCACACACACACTGAAGTGTGGCATTTTAAAAAGTACATCTGGAACCATGAGACTTCAAACACCAGCAGCAGTGCCATAATGCAGAAAAATGGAGTAAAAGCCAGCACTGGACTCCTTTCATTGTTGTCTTCATGCCCAGTGGTGAGTGATACGGTGCAGAAAACTTGCAGTTCTGCTGTCTGAAGATTCAGGAGGAGGACGTGGTGAAGGACATGCGAGGGAGAGGACCAAGGCAAAGAAGGACAATATCCATAATATTGTAACAACTTTTCCTTGGCCTGTTCTGAAAAAACCTTGCTTAAAAAAAAACCCCAAAACCAAAACCAAAACACCCTTATCACTGATATTCAAAAAGACTAAGGAAAAAAAACACTGATAATTACCTTCTGTCTGAACTTCAGGAAAGTTGAGTTCCACGATCTCTTTTTCTTTGATTAAAATGAATGTTTGTTATCAGCATTACTATTTACTACCCCATGATCAAAAACAAATAACCCACTTTGTTTGTTTCTTACTGCAAATGAATTAAATTAGACGCCATTAGGAGCACTAGCTGTTTATATCCTTGTTTCAGCAGTGGTAGTATTTGAAGTTTCCTGCGGTAAGTTCATTACTCGTATTTTGTCCAGAATTAGTGAAGCGTGCTGAAAATTGCTAATGACAGATGTTTCTCCACTCTGTCACACTTCTTGTATCATTTGATTTGGAAAGCAACATACGGTGTTCTGCTCTATCAGTATGTCACAGACTGTCTGTAAACAGCTGGTCATAACTCAGTTCAGTGAAAACCATTACTTTCCAATGAAGTGCTGGACACCCTCCAAATTGCATTTTGGCATGGCCTGAGCTGCATAATGCACAAAGTTCTTCTGTTCTGAGGTTACCTAAGGAAGGATTTTTCTCCCCCTTCCACTTGTTTATTGTGTTTCAGGAAACAAAATATATTTTCAAATGGTTAGATAAGGGATGAAAAGAACAGGAAATGAAAATGTTTTTTCTTCTCTCAGGAACCCATAAAAGCTGTGACTGGTGCTGTGCTAACAGAAAAAAAAAATGCAACCCTACCTCACCATTTCTGTTTGTGCCTCAGGTTGAATGGGGTGTATTATCAGGGTCAGGGCACACAACATGATGACAGATTGAAATGTCTCCTATCAAATAGTTGTGGCATTCTAACATTGCTATGACTATGGGGCTATTCCACAGCTCCTAATCACAATGAATCTTATTAAAAACATCTCCCTGCGGTTTATGCATTGGTCAGATGCAAAGAAATCCATTTCACTTATGCATGTGAGAAGCACAAAATGCAGAGGGCAGATTTAATGCCACACACATGGGGATACAAGGGACAATCTGCTGTTTCTTTCTAACAAAACCACTGCCATGGAAAATTTAAGATGATATGATATGATATATTATTAGCACATATTTCACTGGATATATATCATACATTTCATGAATACCAGTATCCATTTCTGAGAATACCAGTATCCATTTCTGAGACAGAGAAAGTCTGGCATGGTTATGCTATTTATAAAGTAAAAAGCATTTAAAGAGCATGTACTAATAATTGTGTTTAATCAACAATAATTACCACTTGTGTTATATTTAAATGGAATCTTTACATAGATCTTCTTGGTTTAGAGCTCGACAGTAGGAAAAGGCATCAAAGCCACCTGCAAACCCTTGAGACTTCTGCAATGCCAGTACATTACCAAGTGAAGACCATCAGCATCTTTCCAACTACTATAAAACAATGGTTTTGACACTTAAATTTAGGAAAATAAAACAAACATTTGGAATCAAGAAACCTGAAACTCAAAGATCCCAGGGGAAAGGGTAGAGATGGATGTCAAGACATTCAACAATTCCTGCAGCCTATACCAAGGTTAACATCAAAAAAGATTGGAGAAGAAAAACCATTACCAGTAAATTTGGATTTTCTAACATTTGATAAGATAACATAACATTCTGTCCTATCATAAGATGCTATCAAAAGTTATCCTTGAAGAGGAGTCCACTTAGAAAAAAAAGAGCTCTCATGCGAGAAATAAATTTTACAGAATACTAGCACTGAGGAAAAAAATGACATGTCAATGTCCCTTTATTTCTTTGAAATGTATCAATCTACAGGAAGAACAGGGCTATTATATTAGGTTTGGCTTTTTTCTTTACGTGTTGAACACAGATGAACAGATGGGCTTGAGCGAGATATAATCTTACAGAAAATGTTCAGCTGAGTTTTGTTGAAGAGGATGCAGCTTCTCTTTTGGTGTAGGACTTTACTGGGCTCAAAGTAGAAGCCGGCTTTGAGGCTCTGGAGGACTCTACAGTGAGTAAAGTCACAAAAGTCTCTACCTATTTTTATATCTGTAATACGTTACTTCTACACAGAAATCATGCCAGTACAAACTAAGGACCCTGCCCTTAAGAATTTATTATCTCAACAAAATAGGCAGCATAAGAAGAAAAAGGCCATACAGCAGCACCACAAGAAACAGAGCAGCTCAGTTTTGCCATGTGTTAACACATTGACTAATGCACAAGCTACCAGCATCTGTTGATTTAAAGAAAAGTTTTCTAATTCTTATTTAATTTAGCTCAGTAAGTAGACAGGGAAATTTACATTATCAAAAATTTAAATCAATAAATTCACTTTCCCTTGTCAATAAGTGGGTACCTTTTGTTCATCATTATACAGGCTGCCTAAAACACGATTATTCACTCCTACAGTTTTTACCTTTTCAAAAAATGTCAGAAGTTTTTCATCTGTCTTGGTATTCCATCCCACACAATAGGTCAGGCATATCCTCTAATTTATACTATTGGTTATAACTTATGTTGTATGATAAAATCTAAATAAGCAAGTTCACTTTCTTTTACAGCTATTTTCATGTTAATTTTGTGACTGTGCCCTCTGGCCCAAGCAAACTGCTGTAACATTTGTAATCCAAAACCATTGTAATTTCTGTTCATCTCTTCCATCAAAAATAATTAGTCATATATTTTTGTGAAGTTTCACCAAAATTGGGGTTTAGGCAGAATATATAATTATTGTTTTGTAACTGCAGTGAGTTTGTTTCAGCATAAAAGTTCAGTTGTATCAATAAAAAAAATGCTCAACACTCACAAAATACTAGAGAAGGAGATGCCATAAACTCTGTCTTATGCTCATCCCCCAATGCACACCAGTCAAAAGTACAAATAATAAGCAATCATGGCAGACTTCTGCACAAAACAAATCAAAACTAAGCAAGAACACCCAACTGAAGGTCTCTTAGTGCTTCACTAAACCACCCCCTAGTCTGTCCACTTAACTCCTTGGATTTCTGGTATTCTCCTACTTATTTAACCCTCCAGGACCAACCATGTTCTCTGAGGGTACTGAAGAGATGTCATTTAATGGCAGTAAATGCAAAAGAACCTGATTATTGAGCTGTCAAACCATTGCCTGAGATCTCAGAGCTCTCTCTTCCATGCTACCTCCAAGCTTGACTAAAATAACCTCCAATGCTACAGTATCACTGAGTCTCCATAAGTTTTGATCTAACTAGGCTGAACACATTTAGGTAGCCAGTACTATACATTACTGGGCTGAGTTTCAAGTTCTTTGTTCACCATATGGAGGCAATCATAACAAGACACAAAAGCATGCAGAGTAAGGGGGGGCTGTCTCATATCTCCAATAAAATTTTGCCAAAGTGTGTCAATCTCAGCACAAGTTGCAAAGACACATAAAAAGGAAACATATTCATGAGTGCACCACAACAAGGCAAAGCTCGGATGATGTTGATACCAAAACAGAGGTCTTTGTTGGGTCTGTTGATCAAAGCAAAATTCTATAACAGATTGGCTTTGTGAAAATGGAAATAACCAGTCAAAGTAAATTTCAAAATAGATACTGGAGCTAAATACATTATCATCATTCTAAGCACATGCAAAATTAAGATTGACCTTCCAGTACTGCAAGCAAAACCTAAGTTTTCCTCATAAAGCAATCACAAAAAGTAGACAGGGCATAGAAAGTACAAACTCATACTGGCACAAGATATCTGTTGAAAGATATAAGATGAAGAGAAGTGGTATAACTGTCTACAAATCAGTGTTCAAAAGCTATTCTTAAAGAATCTGATGAGGCAGTTAGCAATCTGCGAGGCTCTAAGAATATAATATATCACAGTTGCAGAGATTTCAGTGTGCCATGAAAATGCTTGCTCTGTTACTACTAGGAGATGGAGTCTGAACTTGAGTGAATGATAAAGTGAGAAGTTACTGGGCATATTCACACATCAATTGGCTGGAGTAGCAGTTATGTTGCCATAACAAACCTAACAGTTAAAGATTGTCAAAATCTATAAGATTCCAACATGATTATCAAACATTATCATTAGCCAATAATGACAGCTGATACAGAGTAGACCCTGACACTCAAAAATACTGATTTCCAAATCCAAGGCATAAGTAGTTCACACTGAGGAAAAGTCACCCAACTGAGCAACTTCCCATGTCCCCCTGGTATCTGCTTACATAGAAGACTTATTTTCAGACTTGTATCAGTCTTGAAGGTCACATTATTACAGAGGTGGATTAAATCCTAACATTTATTGTCTGAAGTCTTAATCTCTTGATATTCATCTGCGTTGTAACCCAGAACTCTTTATACAAATAATTTCTACAAAAATGTCCCTTACTCCAAAAATGTACAAGCTTAAGTTTTTTAACAATCAAATAAGGAGATTCCTGAAATGTTTTAATACACAAAAGAAGGTAATTTTACATTTGTTATGTCTTTCAAAGTTTTGTTTGTCCAAAGCAGTCACATATTCGATCCAATGTTGTGATTCAAACCAACTTTTTGAATGCTGGACTTTTGCCATTCAGCACTGTGATATGTACCAAACTGGAGAAAAAAAATCTAAGAAAGGAGACTGATGCAAAACAAAAAGTCCAAGTACAATCCAAAAAATGTCATATGTATATTAGCTCATATTTATGCAGCATATGAAACTTGAAGAAGATTTTGACCTAACCTTGCATTTATACTAGGAGAACAAACTGCATGTGACAGATTCTACTTATATTATTTAATGCTCTAGGGGAATACTCAGGTACTGTGGCACTGTGTGTGGCAAAGAACCTGAACAGACGACGGCAGCTTTGAAAGACATTTGAATTACTTCTACCATTTTCCATAACCATAGATGTTTATGCAGTAGCAGGTCCAGTATATCCTAATTACCTTGTAAATGTGGGCATTGCCAAAAGAAAACCCAAAAACTAAACATTACACAGCAGGATCTGATTGTTTCACTGCCATAGAGATGTGCATAGCATTCTTGCACTCCCCCTTGGATTTTTACACAGTCCATTATGAGGAGGTCAGATGCATGAAATTCCCAGGTAGAGTTTTCTTCTGTCATGATGGCATTATCTGAAACATGCAACGATTTTCTTGGTATGAAGAACTAGTGAATTTTCCCGTAAATTATTTGTACATTTTATTTGAAGGCTGTCAAATGGTACTTGGCTCAAGAAAGGAACAGCAACTCATTTGAAAGCAACTCCCACTCAGAACATCAGGTTTTATCCTTTTATACCCTACAATTTTAAAGAACAATGAAAAAAAACTCAATATAACTTATGGAGGAAAAGATGATGAAAAAAATCTGTTATCAAATTTTTCTTTTTGCCCAAAAACTGAACAAGTTCTCTCATTCCTCCTTACATTACAGAGTACTGTTTCAAGGACGATTGCATTAGGCTGTTTTGTTCCCTCCTTAATTACTGTTGCATATAGTTATAAATAGCAGACAGAAGGTGAGCGGAAAATGACAAAACAAGTTTATTCTGAAGTCTAACATAAAACACTACAGGCTAAATATGTACAGGGAATTACACAAACAAGTGTTGAACTATATACACATGTTATAACAGAAGGAAAGACATTTCATACATGCAAGGGAAATCTTCCGAAAATAACTTCAGCAAAAATGCCTACTTATCCTTAACTAAACTAGTGATCTAAGAGGCCAGAGAAAGCTGTAGCTTTCTCTGGATACTAACACCTTCCTGAAGGTAATCTTTTGGTGGCTTCCCAGGCTCTAGAGGGTTTTCTGCAAGCTTCTCTTCTAATCTACCCTCTCAGTCCTTTTGACATCGCTACAGTACCCAGGCATCTGTACCCAGGTAAGGCTGTCTCATCTCTAGATATGCAGGCAATACAGATGAGTTTGCCAAGCTGAGCTGGATCCTTCCTCAGAGCAACCAGTTGTACCAGCTGGTCTCTTCAGGCACCTTCCAGGCCCATATTTCAATTATTCTCTAGTCACTTGTAGAAGATTGTCATTTCAACTCAGTGACTCACAGCAATCAACCAACCTCTTAGGCTGGATTCCTGGTACAAAATAAATGTTACAAGACTTGAACTATCAGATACAATGATGCATTGAGTCTGCCATCCTCAGTTTCCATAGAGATGCCATACGGATGCCTCCTCAGGTCTGTCAGTCCCCAGCTAGAGCAGCAGTCACATTGCAGAAAGAAAACTCTATTAAATCTATCTATTAAATCTTGTCTACAAAAACAAAGCAAAGCCACTAGGATCATTTAATCTTTGCTTTCTTTTGTTCAAGAGTGGAAGATCTTCACAGAGTTTTGACCACAGTACAAAATACTTTAAGAAAAATAGTCCTAAACTAGCAGTACAAAGGTGTAGCACTCAAAAACTATCCAGAAAACCCACCAATTAATTTGACATGAATTATTAAGCTTGGAAAATGCCATCTCTAATGCACAAAATAAAATTACACAAAATTTCTTGACTAGGAATCAACTAGTTTGACAGCCTTTGCGATGACATATGTGGACTCGTTTCCTACAGTCAAATCCTCTTTCCAGATGTGATTCTGCTAAGTGCTTGAAACAGGATCAAGGTCTGGATTCGACACATTTGATACCTTACCTGACAAAGTTTTCAGGAAGCAGACTTCAGAAGAGTTTCAGAAAATGGAGCAAAGCAAGTTAGTTATTTTAAGGGAAAATTGTTTTCAATCTCCACCAGATTCAGTGTTAGAGCTAATTTATGTCTTAAATTATGAGAATTTTATTTCTCAAAAAAAAGTGTTTACATGCTTAATAGAACTATGTTTATATTTATAAATATGAATCCCAAATTCGTATGCTTAATAATATCCTGCACTGTTGTAATATCCTACACTCAGATGTGAGGGATGCAGAGAAGCCTCCTACGCCAGATTTAAATGCATCACTTTTCATATCTGCTAAATATCTCTTTTGCTATTATGAAGAAAGGTAAATGTGAATGTCTGGTTCATGTTCTCTTAACCATTCATGACCTACAGATATGTAATATTTTTGCTTCCATTTACTTTCTCAGGACAAAACCAAGCATCCATTCCCTTGCCAGGTAGAAGCTTGACAAACAACTTATAATTTTCTTCATTTATTCCAAGACCTTGCATTTATCTCTTAGATCTTTTTTATAATAATATTTATCCAGTACCTTTGTGGTAAGGTGCATCAAATGGTATATATTGATATGTGGGTCTAGAATGTTTCACTTTTTTTTCTCTTACAATTGCTTTTATGTGCCACCATTTTCCTTTGCTATAATAATATATCAATACCATATATTAAAGAGAAATTTTCATTAATCTTTTACAATTTGTGCCTGGATATGCAAATTAAAACTCTTATCATTCTTTGTGGTATATGTAACTTCACATTTACCAACACAGCTTAAAACTGGTATTTTTCATAATTCTTCTCAGATTGGTCTATACTTGATTATTTGTCTCTATTTGATTATCTAAATATCATCATCCTACTTACTCTCCAAACCTTGCCAAGGGACTCAGATTAGATCTGACCTAGGCATAGGACGAAGCCCAAGGAAAAAAAGTGATCCCTATAATAAAAGACTGCATATTAATGCCTGCCCTTGGAGGTGCCACAGCTTGCCAGACAGCTTTACTTCTGACATTCAAAATTCTACTTTGCTGTGCTAATAAAATTCTTCTAACCCAGGGGTTTTTTTTCTGGAACACTTCCAACCAACTCCCCCAAAATATCTGAAGCAAATGCTACAATGTGCTTTCAGACACGGATCCTAGGAAGGGCTGCAGCCCAGTGTCCAGACCTTCATCTCACCAGTGAGTGGTGGACATGAGAGCATCAAAATTGTCTCTCGGGTGCACAAGCACAGGGATGACACTCTAACAGGACCAGATCCTTCCCTCACTAGTGCCAGAGATTCTTCCCTTTAGCACAAACGTGGTGACACTCAGGAACCTCACTCTAAATGCAGTAAGGGAATTGTAATGAACTTCCTCTTTGAATTCCTATTTTTTAAATTATGTTGATTCACCATTTGGCAAATTAGTTGCAAAAATATGTTTGACAGTAGCTTTTACAAAATATTTGGAAATTATTTCCTGAACAATATAGTATTCAGGGTGAAATAATTTATAATGCTTAATGTTCATGTTTTGTCTTTTTTTGTTTATGAAACACTATGTTAACCATCTTTTCTATTTCCTAGATTGTGTCTTTACTCACATTTGTGCTTTTGGGTGGATATCAAAATTCAATTAACAATGAAGAAAATTAACATTGCAGGTTTATAGTAGTTAAAGAAAATTATTTTAGATATGCAGTATAAAAATATCAATGCTGACTTGCATTACTAAATGAACAAATTTTTATAAAAAGGGTTGATGATCTGCAGTCAGAAATGCTTCAAGACAAGAGAACTCACTGTTCTTAGACCCTTAAGTGAATTTTTAAATCCTATAAAAAAGGAGTAAAATATAACATTTCCCAAAATTATTTTTCTATTTTCCTCTCCTAAATAGCACATCTAGTTTCCATTCAGTTATTTAGGAATTTCAAAAAATCTGACTATATAGAAGTCAAATTAGTACAATCTCCAAAAAAGGGTACAGCTCTCCAAGGCAGGCACTTTTTTCCAATTTCTTGTCAGACACAGAACTAATGATTTCTCCTGGTTTAGTAATCTGATTTACTTTAGAGATGTGCTGTTTAAGTTCTACTCATCATAAGTTATTTAAACAGATTATTGGAAGTTATGTCTAAACATATGCTGTCAAGTTTCAAGTTTAAGTTTTAATGTTTGCATTTACAAGGAGAGATGTATGCAAAGGCAGTCAAATTGCAGTAAAACACATATCTTAAAGAAATGATTAATTTATTCTGCTCCACAGCCAGCAGTTATGACACAGACTTGCAATCAGTAGTGCACGCACAGTGATGTATGGAAAGACCTCCACCAAGACACTTTTAGTAGGATGGCCTCTGTTGTATATCAACTTCCCTAATGAAAATCCAGACACTAAAAATATTCTAGCTAACATACTTAGCTTAAGAGCATATCTAGTTCACATATCAACTCAGTTAGTTCTGTAAAAGATAAGCTGTTTATCCAAGTTTTGCTTTAAGATCAAAGATTAACTAAAAGCAAAGCTATCTTGCCAGTTTTCTAAGAGATCCTCGAAACTATTTTCTGAAAAATAGTTGCTAATACTGCTAGCACATAAGTATGATGATTTTATGATGTTTCCATTTCAGGAAATGTAGTTACTTTTTCCAAAACTTGAGCATAATATGGACTTCTTATTTAGAACTTTATTTTTGATGTACAAAAGCACTAAAAATTCAAACATGAAGACCAAAGAAGAAGCTAGGACAGTAACACTGAAAGAATATAACTCATTTTAATAATAGGCGATTTGTCATCATCTATTCTCTCCCAAGCCCACAATATTAAGAAGAAACAGCAGAAATCAATTGTGTCCTATAAAAGGCAATTTAAAGGACAAGTAGGAAGGTGTGGCTTCCATTGGAATGAAAAAATGATTTATTATTTGCAATGAAGTCGATCACATAATGGAAGTGCTATATGGAGTCCCCAGAAATAAATAATCAGATATAGGGAAAAAAAGATTATGTTATGGAAGTTTGCTCCATGTTGCTCAGTACAAGATATTTCACTATTCAGTACAGATGATTTAGCACATAAAACCATGGTCAAAGGTTGAGACAAGTTGAGACATGAGCCCTTTGTTTACTACGATTGCAAGTACCTTAAGTATGTCACCTCCTGGGCCAAGCATGCTAAAAACGAATCACAAGCACTGTCTGATGAGGTTTCTTAGGAGTTGTTGAAAATAGAAATTTCAGCCACTAACAAAAACACCATGCCAAAGTGACCTTGAAGACAGCAAACAACATGACTGCAAAAAATCGAGATTTTAGTTCTGCTTCTTCTAAAATGTGGCTCTTCAGCAGCTGCAGAGCTTGCCTTGGTATCATGCAGCTGTATTGATCTGGTGCCTACAATGACAGCACAGGAAGTGTGAGTGATTCCGTGGCCCAAAATTTGTCTGCTTCAAAATGGAAGGGGAGAGGGAAGCAAATTGATGCACCTTTTCCCCCTCCAAGAATCACAAAGGGCTGAATTTGGAACAGAAGCAGACCTCTGCCCAATGGTCTAATACCATACCTGTTACAGCAAATAGCAGTCAATGTCTGACAAATAATTGTCCCATCAGCCCATCCATTACGGAGGTGAATGCTCAGCTCATACAACCAAATCCCTTTTCTGTTTGGGCATGTAGGAAAATCAAGACGATTTGAACAGTTTCATTCCCTGTGTGACATCAAAGGTGTGCCTCACCTGTACACATTACCATAGTACATTTCTGCTTGACCAAGAACCAAGTGGTGCTAACCTTACCCCTGTAAAACAAAGCACATTCTCCCCCAAGGATGCTGTGCTTCACCACCCGGAGGACACAGCCCACCCATTCCTGTAGGAGCCCCTGGGGCCTGGACCATATAACATCAAGCACACCAATGTGGGGATGGGATGCTTAGGGCTGGGTGCCTGCTCTGGCAGACCAAAACTGGCCCTTCAGAAGCCCGCTCTGCCTGGATATTGTCTACTTTTGTCTCTGGCAGGGATTAAGGGGCTGGGTACAGAACTGCACAGATGTAACCAAGCTGTTCCCATTGATGCATCTTCTCAGGCCAGGCATTCAGGTAGTTAAAACCAGCCTGACATGTTTGCTGAGGCAAAACAGATGTATTGTAAAGCCCTGTGGTGTCATTATCCAAAAATAATGGTGCCACTTCAGAGACAGGTTTGATATGGAGAGGAAAGCTTTGTGGTCACTGACAAGAGGTACTCCCAGGATGCTTAGTAATATTAAGCAGGATAGAAAACAAAAGCTCAACTTTTGCTACCCTGAAAGCAAATGAGTATAGTTTTGGGTGCCCCATGGAAATGTTTTCTCATGCCTTGCATTGGACATATGGCCCAGAGAGACGCTGTGCTCCCACGTCGCACATGGAGTGAAGGATAGCCCTGGATGTTCAGTGACACTTAGCACCCAGCTCACGCTAGTTCACGTGTTGGGGTCCTGGCAAGCTGAGAAAAAGCTTGAGAGAAAGCTGTGATCCTAGAATAACAAAAGCAGCATCTTCTAGGACACCTATATACAGTGGAAAAGAGAATGGCACAGATACCCTCACCCCACAAAACCCCAACAAATAAGCCTGTATGACACAGTGGAGCTAAGCAATTGCATCAGCCTATGTCCAAGAGAAATTTACTCATATTTGTGCAGCTCTGTGCCCAAACCATGAAGCTCTGCATCCCAGTATGACCAGATGGCTGAGAGTAGTCTGCAACCACCAAAGCCTTTACACATACTTGTTTTAATCATGCTGATGAGATAAGTTCTCCTCAGATTTTAAAGAGCTTCAAATTTGTCTGTATTTCCTGTATCTGCCACTTATCTTTTCACAAGACTATTCCCCCATGCCCTCCAAGGGCTAAATCCATTAAAATATGCAGATGGATTGAACTGATTCTCTGATATTTTATTTTCAAGGAGACTGCAGTCCCAGGTCACCCTGTAGCCATGGATATTCTAGGTTACTGGTGAGCACAGTTTTATGTGATAATGAAGATACCTCTGTTTGTCCAGAGACACTCTCAAATAATGGAAATCAACACAGATCCTCATTCAATAAAATAGAAATTGTCACCATTTTACTGTGCTTCCGCCAGAGCAACATATGGTAGCACAGCTGACAAATATAATCTTTTCCTTTTTTTTTTTTCCATTTCACATGCACATTTCATTTTGCAGAATACTAAGACTTTACATAAATTGCCTGTTAACCCCTTGTAGTCACAGCATTTGCTGCTTGGGCTCCCTTGAGCTCTCAGATATATGAAAGATGGAGTTAAAATGCAGTCAGCAGTCAGGGAACAGTTTATGCCTTCAACATACAGCCTACTTGCACTTTTCACAAGGAAAATCTGCTCTTTTTTACCTTCTACCCTACCCAACCTTCTTTTTAACCAGAAACAGTATACTTTGGCTCTATGAAAGCTTATTGATATAATAAAGTGATACTGAATTCACTTGCTGCTTCTTCAGGTGTTTCTCAATGCCATAAGCCAAGTCACGGGTGCCCAGTGACTTTACACTAATGTGACTCATTTACACATTTGTAGGAATTTGATGGTATGAAACTGAGCAGTGTCCACTTTCTAGTGCCAGTTCAAGATCCTTTCTTTGTTAATCATTACATCCACACCAAGGTCAGCTTTTTCCTGTTCTGGGCGGATACACCCTGGTGCATAAACCTTCTTGGTGCTTGGTGGCCTTTTCTGCAGTGGAATGCCTGCAAGGAGTTCTGTGTCTAGAGAAATCTCATGGGCTTTCTTGACTCTTCCCCAGAGCTGATTCATTAATTTTACTCATGACAGATTTCCGCTCTTGTCCAGCCATCCAGGTAAACTATGAAAGCTCCACTCGTACTTGTCATGGTCACAATCAGGATTCACTTGAGTTTGACAAGGGGAGGGAGTTGTCTTTGCTTTTTCACAGGACTTTTTGGCACCCGGTAAGAAGGCTCAGGGCTGCAGAGGGCATTGAGAGAAGGTATTCACACTGTCTCACTGGAAGTAGTGACCCGGCTGTGTGAATTAGCCTAAGCTAATTTACTTCTGCTCTGACTCACTCTATTAAGGATCCTTTCTCTCTCTGCTGAACATACAGGGAAACCAGAGAAACTAGCCCCTAATTTCTGGGTTGTACAAGGAACTTAAAGCTGAGCTAAATGAATGCCATCTAACAAGGATGGCTCCATTCAGAAAAGGCAGTTGTGTATGGGGGAAGATTTAGAGGACTCTAAAAAGGGCTAGAGTGACTGTTAAGTAGAGAACATCACTATAAGGTGAAGCTGCTTGCTCCAACGAGAATTACTTAAAAAGAATAAAACTCCTAATTTCTTTGGTTTAAAGTCAGATTAACCCCAATTACCATTGGTTTTCTTGGTGTATCCTTGCATATATACAAAAAGTAACATCTTGACACAGAAAAGCCATTAATCATAGCTCTGACCACTTCTTAAACACATTTGCGTTTAATTTGTGAGCAGAAAAGAAAAACCTGCTTTTCACAAATGTCATTTGCTTCCTGACAGTTTGCAAAAGCACACTCCAACAAACAGTTGCTTTTAAGGACTGAGAGCACCTGCACAAGCTAAAAGGGAAGAGTGGGGGTTGAGTAACAAAGTTCTGACATGCATGCTAAGTATTTCACAATTAAAGGCTAACACCACACGCTACTACAGGGCTGCTAATATGACGTGCAACAAAGAAATGTGAAAGAAAATCTATTTAGGCTAAAATCAAGAGTCAAATATGACTTAACCACTTGCCCAGATTAAGTGAGTTTTACATGCTTTCCTTCATTCAAGTATTAACCAGCAGCAACATCATCACATCAAGCTGGATGAGGACCTTTGGGCGGTGTGTATGTTCTTATGAAGTGCTAATGCTTTGGGATACCTGAAAACCTGAGTTCTCTGTTCATTACCTGGATATTCACCTGACTGCAGATAAGTTTTGCCTAGAGTAGGAAGCCACTTGTCACAGTAAAACACAGTAAAACACAGCCTCATTAATGACAATCGACATCAAAATATTAGCACTATCAGAAGGGACCCATTTAAAGGGGAAAAATACTGTAGCTGAAGCCTCTGATTTTCACTTGAATAAGTGTTTTTGAACTTGCCGTTTTGTTAGCTAACATATCCTGAGCATTTGCTTACTTTTTAAGCTGTTCATTTCACAGACTGATACTTTCATATTATATCTAAACAAATTATCATATCCCATCTCCATGAAAAACTGTATCATATTTATTACATACTGTAAGCAAAACCTTTGGGGGAATAGGCACATTATGTCTTTTTCAAATCACTGCTTTTTTCCAGATGTATGGTATGTTAGAAAACTGACACAAAAGATGTGAATTGAGTTAACGAGCCCTGCTATACTTCCACCATAACGGGCTGTTGGTTCATTTGAATAACTTTGACCTTTTTTCTGTTTATTGTCTTTCAGAAAATAAAAAAAAAAAAAAGAAAAAAGAAAAACATGCACCAAAAAAAACCCACAAAAAAAAAAAAACCNAAAAAAAAAAATCCACAGCCAATCATTATGATGACCACAAGTCTACTCAGGCACCTTGACAGCTGAATCACCATCTCACATCAAGAGATTTAGCCCTGGGCATCTGACTGAGCTGACACACATTAGTTGGTCCTTTTTACACATTAAATGTCTTTACAGTTTTCATATTTCTTCTGTTTTTACACTCTCCAGCTCTGCATTGTTGTAGAAAGAGAACATAAAATACACACTGCACAATGAACACCAGTAACACCTTCCAACTCTTTGTGGTCTTTAAAAAAAACTAGACACAAGGGGGTTGATTAAATTTAAAAAATACCTAAAAGTATACATACCATATATTTAACCAAGAGCAGAATGAAAATAACAAACTGATAAAAGCCTAGAATTATACAATTCACCAGAGAGTTTCCTTTTTAGCCACATTGCACCAAAGAAAATTGAGAGAAAAACTAAAAGGACATTATGTTTTCTCCCCTCCTGTACTTTTTATTCCCAGGCTTTTGTTGTCTGGTGCTCTAGAAGAACTTTTTTTTCTAATGAGATGAAAAAAAACCCTTTGGGACACAGAAAGATTCACACATGGGCCTGATTCAGCAACCTGACTCACTTCACATGGGAATAGTCCCAACTGGTTTCATCTTCTAGTTATGACTTCAGTGATAGCCACTTTAGCTGGTTTACTCATGCAAACAAACATTATTCCAAGTGAGCAGAGACTGTAGACTGGAAACATCCCCCTCTGAGATATGGCCAAATAGAAAAGAAAATGGAGGGAGGCTGAAATATGAGCATTGAAAAGTATTTTTTGAGGCAAAGCTCAAGGGAATGTTTCAATATAGTCAGAAATCTATTTAGCAGTCTCTTTGCATTTTAAAATCTTTGGAAGGAAAAAGTCACTTTTCTTAGATTCTACATCATTGCCAAGATTTGTATATCAGGAATAAGAAGAAAAACAGGGCATACAGAAATAAATGAAAATCCTAAAGCATCAGATTGGCCAGCCACATTTCCTGACTATAATCATTCAGGTTTTTCTGACCTTTGGAAAGCTTTTACACTAAAATTTACAATAAATCTTTCCTTTTTCTTCAGTGCCATGGTTTTTCTATCCATAGCTCTGTCTTTTGCAGTCAAAGCTGGAGACTGCAAGCTGCAAAATGTATTGTGGTTTTGATTAACTGAATTAATTAAAAAATATAGATACCTGGAATGAGGCTGGCAAATAGGTTTACCTGTGTTTATTAATTTAGGCAGAAGGCAAACTACACTTTATTTCTTGAAAGTGAATATATCACATCCAGCTGATATGGCATGGTTTAATCTTGGACCCTCTTTAATACCGGGTATGTGTGAGTGAGGCAATGTATATGGGCTTATTACTTTTATTCCCACACATGGATGTGTCTCAAAGGAGCAGGAAGCAGAAGGCCAACTTAGACATTTTATACCTTTTCTGATTTTTAGTATTTCAATCAAAGTTTTTCAGTTGACATCTCTATTTTGCGTGAAAGATGTGAATAACATAAAAGCAAATGACAAATTTTCAGAACTGAGGTTCAGCCTGTTCCAATTTTAACTGTTCTTAGATAAATGGAAAATACTTCCCTAATACAGCATTTCTCAGAATCAACAGTATCTTTTTCTTGACAGCATGTTCACAAAATTACAAGATAATCAATCCAGGGCAGGAATAAACTGCCTCATTTTTTCTAGTAAATTCTACCACTATTTTCCAACTTGGTATGATTGCCAGAGAGAACTTAAGAAAAACAAATATATATATATATATATATATAGATATATATATATATATATAGTTAAAATAACCCATACAGACAGCAGGGGAGTATTTTTCAGGCACCACTGGAATCTTATTAAAATATTTTAAATTAGAAGGTCCAAATTGTCAGCCAAATGCAACTACAGGAGATATGTGAGACTACATGAACAGCTGTGATTGTATGTTTGTAATAACTTTCATCTGTTTCATGCACATCCAGGTTGCTCTTCCCCCAGTTTAAAACCTCTGCAATCCTAAAAAGTCAGTCAATGACCACTGGAAGCTCTGCAAGCACAGCCGCTGCCTCCTTCCTGCTTCAGCCTCAGCGGGAGAAGCTTCCTCGCCCGGCACTGCAGGGACCACCCCAAGGGTAATTGAATTTCCATGCCTGTTGAGCCCCGGCTCTGCGCGCTGGCACTGCCAGGCTCCAGCCCCGGCTGGTCTCCGCAGAGCTCCCACCGCTGCGGCACCGAGGGCTGCTGCCGAGGGACAGCCGGGTCACCCTCCTGCCAGGAACGTGGCGAGGAATAAGGAGCTTAACCAAGATAACCACGCATTGCCGAAGAGCTTTTTGGTAGATATTGTATGAACGATCTGGCTGCTATTGACTTCAGCTCAGTTTAAGTCTAAAGGACACATCTGAGGGACCGCAAATTTATTTTTGATTTCTGTGAACCGTTTATTCCCTTCTATGTTGCTTTTCCCCGTGCACACACACCCCGTCAGATTTTCTTTTCTATTTTCATAAACCTGCCAAAAGATAATCCAAAAATTTAAAAGATCACTGTCATTAGGACAGTCGAGTGATTCACACTTGACAATGATGTTTAAAGTTTAGCCCGTTACATACATACTGTAACTGCTAAAGAAAAGCATTCAGTACAGATAAAAAGGGACGTCTTTCTTCCCCCTTATCACCATGGCTAAATATCCCCTTTTTGTAAAACAGTTGAGCTGTTAAGTTCTATGCTAAGGCACGTACACACTTTGGAAAGGTAATTTGAAAGCGAGTTGAGCCATGACAAATAGGGACAGCTGGCCTAATTGAATCATTTGATCTAAGACAGCTCAACTTGGTTATCCTCACTGCAGCCCACATTGATATTAGCGAGTGAATCATTAGCCATGAAATCATGTCGACTTTCCCGATGCAGCGTTCTTGACATGACAGGGAACGCAGTCTGCCTTTCATTACAGCACCAACGAGTTCTTCAGTCTGTCATGAAGGGAGGAAAAAAAAGAAAAAAGAAAAAAAAAAGTGCTTTGAAAACTTTTAGGCTCAGCAACAGAAAGTAATTTAGTCCTCCATACATCATAGAGCAGCTAAAGAGGAAAGACCCTTTCTGGTAGGTCTCAGGTTACGTGTCACCCTCAGCCTCACTCAGCCTCCTGAGGCAGGCACAGTGTGCAGTGGGACAACAGGTCACCATTTAGTGATATTTCCTTATTTCCTAGGGCTTAATTCCTTTCCTTGTGCTTGTGCGGATGAGAGAGCCTGCAGTGTCATATGCATTTGTACAGGCTGTTTCTAGGAGCAACTTCTTATGTCATAACTCTTTTCTACACTAATTAGTAACAGGCCAGAACTGCATCTTTGCATTTGGACCACAAGTTTTGGTTATTCTGAATGCTAACTGGACTGCTCCTAATCTAACTCTCATCTCAGCTATCCTAACAAAAATAATTGTCACAGTTATTTTCCAAATATCTCCAAGGTATTTAGGAAGTGATATCACTCTTTAAAGTCCTTCCTTGATTTGCAAACTAATTGGCTCATCCAGCTGCCATTGAATGGACTGGAAATTTTCTACGTACACAGACAAAGTCAGATCCCAAGTTCTTTTAAAAGGCATAGGTGGAAAAATTACCTGATGGTTTGGGTTATTGGTGGCAGAACGAGACAAACATCATTTGGGCAAAACTAGGAGCCTGACGAAATTTGTATAATGCCCAACCCAGGAAGAGCAACAGAAGCAGAGGGGTTTTTTTGCAACTCAGAGAGATGCCAGTACTGGATAGGGATGAGATTCAGACCTTGGAAAAGAGAACTACCATATCTTATTCTGCCAATAGTGGTCTAAATGGTATATCTGCAAACTATCAGGGAAAGAAAAGAAAAAAGGAATAAGCATGAGGGCAGAGGTACTTATAAATCAAAACTATACTATCCTAAAGACAAAGTGAAACAAATTGCAAGCCTGAAAAAATACCAGAAAGTCTGATAATGGCCTAAAAATCTTGTTTTCTTTGTGGGGGGTTGCTTAATAGGGGTTTTTCTTCCACTCAAAATATGAAAGATAGGTGCAAAGATTTCATTTAAGAATCTGTTTCCCTGTAACAAGTGGCTATCAGTTTGGTAAGCAGGGCTCTTTCCATCCCAAATGTGGAGTTACATTCTATGTCATGACGGCTGGGAGGTGATCATTATTTACCAGAAGGGGAAAACCTTGTCAGTCTGCCTTCTGGAGAGATGGAAATATAACAGTAGCAAATGGGTAGGAGCTAATCAACATAGAAATTAGATGTACGGAAGGGGGACAGACCTTTTTTCAAAGAAATAAAATAGTGAGAATTTTTCAAGTTGTTGACACCGGTGTTCTTCTCAATTTTTGCATTAAAATAGCTTTGTCAGTGTGGTTACTCGGGTTCAGGGTAGGATTTTGGTTCAGTACAAATCCCGGAATGCTTAGGAAATTCATTTGACTGAGTTAGTATCCTAACTGCTTGGTTGTAATGGGGTAGTAACCCTTAATTGAGCAGTTTTCTGTGAATAACTATATAAATCATAGAGAAGGCAGCTATTTGTCTATTCTGGTGATTAGACTAATCGCCTGGGAAGTGGGAAACCTGTGTTCAGGCCTCCCCTGTGCCTGATAAACCATGTTTACACTTCAAATACTGCTCGTATATCCCTGTGGTGTTTCAGAGTGTGTGGGGGGATGGACATGTGGATTTGGGAAGTGTTCCTGGTGCTGGACCTCAATTCCTAAGTGCTGCATAGGGACTGTGCTGCAGCCAGCAATTCCAGGCTGTTCTCAGGATCTCAAGCCTGCTTGGTCCAAGCAGAGATGCCAAAACCCAGGTATCTATGTGCCATACACCACTGAATGCATAAAAGCAAGATCAGCACTATGGAAAACCACTTCCAAGAGCTGTGTGTCTTAGAAGTTTTTGGAATTGAAGCTACCAGGTTTCCCAAATGTAAACTATCCCATGCTTATCCATTCCTCTTGTCAGAAAGATTTATCCACTCTGAAGCATGTGCCTTAGCTGTGCAACAGCTTGAAGACTGTTTTATTTCCCCTCAGTCTTTCAAATGAAGATGAAGACATCCCTTATTTTCCCAACTACTTGGCAAAGATAGGGCTGAGGTAAGTTTGTAGATCTAAGTTATGCATTTTTAAAATAGTTTGTTGTTGTGAGGTAGAAAAAATATAACGTATATCTGCTCAGTTTTGGAAAAGGATTACTTCTTCACCCTTTGCAAGTGGGCTCTCTAGTGAGATGTAAGTTTCCTGCCATCGCTCACACTTTCTAGCAACTGATTAGCTAATGTGGCATATTTGTTAGAATGTTAGTCTGTCTGCAAGAAAGGCACAAAGATTATATGTAGGTCAGCCCAAATGTGTGTCAATGAAACTTTCATAGCATCATTGTCTTGCGTTCAGTAGATGTCAACATGCCACAGAAAAGCTGGTCCTGAAAGATTTTGTTAGTTCTGAAGTTTTTCATTAGCAGTGTATACGTGCATGTCTGTAAAATATGTCAGATTCTCCTATTTCCTAGGGAGAGGAAAACATATATACTTCAGAAATTTCTGGAATGGTCTCAGATGCCTTCTTTAAACATCAGGAAAGTGACAGTCGCTCTCCTGAGCTCCCCCAAAACAACTTATGCACAAACCTTTTATGTTGCCCTGTCTCTTGCAGTTTCTATGTGTTCATTCTTTGATAAAGTTTCTCACACACTTTCTATAAACATAGCAATGTTTTAGTTAACTGTAACTTTAGTTTACATTCTTTTCTCCTGGGTGGAGAATGTTTGAAGGACTGTTCTGTTGACCAATGAAGATGGAGGCGGTGGTAACCTTGTCCTCCAATCCATGGTTGTTCCTAGAAACATATAAATATGAAAAGAATAAACAACCAGACCCTCTTTTCCTTCTGGCCTGTGACCTGTAAAGAACTCAGTTTCAGAGCGCTTCTTTCGTGTCTAGAACCACACTTCTATGTTTGGAAAGTAGATTTCCTGCCTTTCTAAAACACAGAACAAGACCAGTTTTTCACTTTGGGTGTTCAGATGGTGATAGGCCTTAAATCCATCCAAAATCCAACAACTATTTCCCTCCCTGAGCTGCAGTACAGTTTTTAGTGCACGCAGATAGCTGCAAGGAAAAGCATTTCTCTGCCACCCCTTTCAGACCAGCTGCTGAAGGAACCAGAATTTGGGTTAGTATATGGCGAATGAGATGTCCAGCCTGCATGGATCACATCAGTATCACCCACATAAAAGCGTTCATGACTGCATGTACACACATCTGCTCCTCCATAACACAGTGGTGTCTCCCTCCATTACCAACTCCAAGCATTCAAGTCCCAGTCATAAGACCGGCTAAAAATTAATAAACTCTATTTATGTCTAAATACATATTTGACTGCATTAAAGCAAAGAGCTGAACCTTCAAATGAATGAAACTGATTAATTGCTGTTGACCTTTTTTGCAGATGTTGCTGTTGGAGAGACCTTCCACCAATCCAGCTCAGCCAGTGAAGCTCCTGATGATTTTTCACCAGTATAGAAGTAGAAAATATTTAGGGTACAGTAAACTATTCCCTTGATGCATATGCTGCACAGCTTTTCTAATACTTGCTAAGACTCCATGTGTTTTGTATTTCCACTGAAAAGCAACAGGCATTAGTTTCCTGTACCTTTCTGCCCTCCTGTACCTTTCTGATTTTTAAAAGCTATTAAAAAATGTCCTCAACAAATACAATTTTCACAATGTTTTCTCAAAAAATACATACAGCTTAACTCCTTTGATGCTAAAAGTTAGCCATAAAACTCAGTCAATTTTAGAGATTTTCTTTAAGAACCTTTCAAAATTGCAGAAATAACACTGGCCCTGATTTCTTCATCTGTCCAATTTCTTCTAGCCTAAAGATGCAAGGTTTATTTAGTACTTAAGAAAAGTGAATGCTAGCTGTCTTGGAAGAGTCTGATTTAGTAGCTTGTTTCAGCATGAACCACAGTAATGTAGTGCTTTTATTCACTGATGAATTTGAGCAGTATAGCGTTAATCACTCTCACTACCGTATGTCACTTGAATAATCAACAAACCCCAATGATACATGTTCCCAGATCCTGTAGAGTGCCATTTATCACTGACACAGAGCCTGTTTATTCTTGACATGTCTTATTTGTGCAGAATAAGCAGAGAATTTACTGCATAAATAATGTTAGGTGGGTATCATTTAAACCAAAATACAAGAGATCTGAACGTTCTCAGAACCAGATATGTCTGAAAGGAGTAGAAAAGGAACTTCAGCAGTAATCATAAAAATACATTTAATTGATTTATAACTTTCAGGAATGAGCTGGTGAACTCTTTAGGGCAGTTCCTACAACTTGTGTAGGTCATCAGATATCCCATGTTGACAGTCTCAAATGCAGTTCAGAAGAAAGTCTTTCACACAACCAGGCTCAGCTTTTATGCTTTGTTGTGGGATTTTTTGTAATGTCATTTGGATGTACTCGCCTGCTTATATATAAATGGTTTTATCCTTTGCACAGTTTTGAGATGGTGGCAGGCCAGTAAGAGGCACCAGATGACAGGATGGGGACAAAGGTGACAGTGACGCTGTTCCCCACCTCTCGCACTGCCTGATGCACAGGGCTGAACACACGGATGCACAGTCTCTGTGTCTGCAACCACTCCACCCTCCAACACAGATCATAGCAGATGCAGGGTGTCACACACTCTATGTGTGTTGTTTCTTAATCTCCCACAGGAGTTAGGTTCCAGTCTCCAAACTGGTAGAAGCAGTGAAAATCTATCTCCAGGCTTCTGTCTCCTAAGGATTTAAAATTGCATTTCAAGAAGAAACAATGCAAGATATAATAGTATCTGTCTTAATATTGAAAGGCAGCAAGAGAGGATTATGAAGCTTTGGCAAAGTGGAAAAAGTCAGGTAAATTTAGCCAGTTTTACATGTGAGTGTGAAATCATCCTGTCTGGCAACAGGGACTATGTAACTATACTAAGGTGACCCATCAGGCACAAAACAGGAAAAGATGGAAAAATATTGAAACAACACATTTGTAATCACCAAAACCTCTCTAAGTATCTGATTCAGGCATCACCTTATATGAGCATAAATCAGATATTTGGTAATCCCTCAGCACCTGTAACTCTCACATTTCTTTATGTCAAATATTTTCTGAGGTGAAAGCTGTTCCAAAATATCAAACTTTGTGTGTCTGAATCATGCTGTAAGTGTAACAAGGTTATGTGCAGTTAATGAAAAGGCAGAACTATGGAAACATGACCAGCCTATGAAGGGGCAGCATTGTACTCCATAGTTTTACTGAAAAGTCCTTCAAATGGTCTTGAAGAAGTCTTTCTACAAGCTCTGCAGCCCAACCTGGGACAAAGTAGTTCATCCTGCCACAGATAAACAACTTTATTTAGAAATTTGAGGGCTATTAAACAAGGTGAATTTCCCTAGTGGATCAGCACAAATTTATTAATCCAGGTGTTACTCTAATTGTGATTCATTGGGGATAGAAACTCTGTTCAATGGTCCTCAAACTTGCACTTCCATTTAATGCTGTGCTGGAAACGCAGCACTGGGAGCAGCAAGCTGCCTTAAAATCCTTCATATTTCCTTATATTTTGTCATTATTTGTACTTAATTGTTTTAGCAATTCTGTAGCAATTGTTGCAGCAATTCTGGTTTTATTTACCTAGTTATAAACAGGTTTTTCACAGTCAGGTTTGCTGCTCTGATGTCCTTTTACCTGCGGTACTATAGTTATCATTTTTCAGTATAAAAGCAGAACTTAAAAGGAGGAAAATCAACACCCCATCACAAAACAAGACTGGGACAGACCTCGGTTAGAGCAGCCTTTACTATCACATACAAACATGTAACACTAATCCTGCTGCACTTGAAAACCACATTTCCTATTCCTTCTTTGCAGTGTTTTTTAAAAACTCATCCCTGCTCTAAGCATCTGGTCCGAGTTCCCACTATGACTTTCTTACCATGCTGTTGACTCATTATAATCTATATCTTCACCCTTTTATCAGTCTTTTTTTTCCCCTGCACTTCTCTGCCATGCCAAAGAAGATGGACTAAGTGGTTAGTTTCAAAAGCATCCTAAAATGCCACTTCACAGCGATGAACCTGCAAAACAAAGCCCACTGACACCATGAGTGGGAGCAGATATCAAAGAACACGATTACTCAGTGTGATATTGCTTCATATCTGTGCAGTAATAAAGTGATTAGATGTCTTATTTTCCCAATATGTGGAAACTGTTCAAGGCAATGGTGTTCAAGGGAGAAATAGATGGATCTACCTTGCATATGTGTATAGACATTTAAATTAAATTAGAAATAGAGGGGCACACAAGGTGTATGACAATTCTGCTCGATTGGCTTCACTTGTAAAATGCTGCACATAGCTACAGCACCGTGGAAATGTCAAGCTTGGAAATGTCCAGTTGGACACAAGCATTTACCCAATAGGCTGCAGAAATCAGGCTACTGAATAAACAGATAACAGTCATGATAGTGGCCTTTCTATTGCCCACCATCCATTTACTCCCCAAGCACTGTGTATCTATGGGTTTAATTTTATTTGCTGAAATCATTAAACAGGGAAATATCTGTATCTGCAATGTGTGTGAGGTAAAGAGAGACAGAGATTTAGCACCAGTGTGTTAAAGATAAGGGACCATCACATCTTTTAACACCACCTCTCACTCTACTTGAATCTGTTCAGCATAGCTGTAACTTGCTGCTGTTGAGAATACACTTCCAGATGTAGATGTTTTGAGTCTCCAGTACAATTTTCCCTGGCTCAAATGGGAAGTTTATTGCAGCATTATACTTGTCACTCTCAATGATTCATCTATATTGCTCAAATGAGTTGTGTAGGAAATTTATTAAGAGTGCAGACATACCTACCTAGGTTCAGCTCTACAAACAAGGCAAGGAAAACTAGTGTTCTCTGGTGAAATAACCGCATTATACTACGAGGTAAAATCTCCCATATCAATGCACTTAACTCAGTGTGTAATAAGGGACTCCGGCTCTCTGTACTTTCAAGCAGGTTAACACTTTCATGTATTCATTTCCTTCATGTTTGCTTTAAAATTGCTAAGACATCATGAATACTCCATATAGTGAACTCTAATTTAATTCCTGGAAACTTTCCAAAGATATCACCCCTCACCTTTTCAGTTTACTAGAAAAAAAAAAGTGGTTGGTATGAATTATCAGATTGAAACTGGCAGACTTAAAAATTTATCATAAATCATATTTGGTGGAGTTCGTTTTGGTATCACCAAGAAAAGGAAACATCTTGCAATCGTTTATTTCCTCTAACAGCCAAGATCACAAATCATTAAGATTCTCTTGAATACAGTGGGGCTTCACATGTTTTCAGAGGTCAAAGATTAATCCATTATATTATGGTGTGGTGGCTGTAGAATGACTGGAAGTGACCAAAGCATCCAGGCTAAGACGAGAAACACAATTACTAGATGAAAATTGCCCATAGCCTCCCATAAATAAACACTGAGGTGGAGCCAGGCAGCAACTGCCAGCTCTGAACTATGTCCAGCTGTAGGGTGTTTGTTCTTCCACACCAGCCATGTGTGGATGAAACAAGAAAGGGCAAGATTGAGAAAAAATTGAGGAGAAAGCTGCAAGGTGTGACAGGAGATCGTTGCCAACTTTTTCCTGGGCTGCATCAAAAGCAGCATGGCCAGAAGGTCAAGAGAGGTGATTGTCTCCCTCTACTCTGCTCTTGTGAGACCCCACCTGGAGTACTTGTGTCCAGCTGTCGTGGTTTGACACTGGTCCGATGCCAGGCACCCACGAGAGTCATTCACTCACCCTCCCCTACCACAACTGGGCAAGAGGAGGGAAAACAGGAAAAAAGGGTTAACGGAGGCTTCATGGGTGAGATAAGGAGAGCGGGAGAAAATATTTCAAGGGCAAAACAAGCTCAACCTTGATTACTAAGTGAAATTTATTACTAACAGAATCAGAGGAGGGTAATGAGAAGTAAAATAAGTCCTTAAAACACCTTCCCGCCCCCCGGGCCCTCCCTCCTTCCCACCGACAGCACAGGGAGGCAGGGCAGGGGGGTTTTGGTCAGTTCATCACCAAGATTGTCTTCCGCTGCTCCAGGAGAACAGTCCTTCCCTGTGAGGCCGTGGGGTCCCTCCCACGGGAGACAG
>VZRO01008494.1:1269837-1333629 GCA_013397915.1 Daphoenositta chrysoptera | reverse complement strand
CTCACCCCGGCCTGCAGAGGAACCTCGGCTGCGGCGCCTGGAGCACCTCCTCCCCTCCTTCTCTACTGACCAGGCCGTGCCAAACCAATACCCCAGCTCTGGGGTCACCAGAACAGGAAAAACATGGACATGTTCAAGTGGGCCCAGAGGAGGCTAAAGATGATCACAGGGTTAGAATACCTCTTCTATGAAGGCAGATTGAGAAAGCTGGGGTTGTACAGCCTGGAGAGAAGGGTCTGGGGAGGCCTGAAGGCACCTTCCAGTACCTAAAGGGGCCTACAAGAGAGCTGGAGAGGGACTTTTGACAAGGACATAGAGTGATAGGACAAGGGGTGATGGCCTTAAACTGAAAGAGGTCAGGTTTAGATTAGATACTAAGATTAAATTCTTTACTCTGAGGGTTGAAAGGCACTGGAACAGGTTGACCAGAGAATCTGTGGATGCTCCTTTTCTGGAAGAGTTCAAGTCCAGGCTGGATGGGGCTTTGAGTAACCTGGTCTAATGGAAAGTATCCTTGCCCGTGGCAGGATGGTTGGAACTAGTTAATCTTTATTGTCTCATTCAACCCAAACTTTCCTATGATTTTGTGAAACTACTTGCCTAAAGCACATCTATGATGATTGCTGCAGTCTCCACTCAGTCAGCCAGGTATCCCATTTGCCAGCAGATCAGTGGCCTCAGACTCCAGCTGATAACCACATTTTCTGCTTCATCTCTTATAGTTATCCAAAAGCCAGGACAGGCCAGAGGGCTCGCTTACCTCTTTGAAGAGGTTGGGGATTTAGAAGGATTTTTGAAATATGAAACACTTTTGAGTTCAGCCTGGAGCCTAAGCCTCACCGATTCCACCAGATTAAAAAAAAAAAAAAAAATTTGTTTTAAAGTGGCCTGTGGTTTGATATATGGTTCCCCAAATTCTAAGAAGAGGAAGGTGTTTTCAGAGGAGCTTACAAATTCATATGTAAAATTAGAAAGCCAGAGAGCCTCAAGAGAGGAAAAGAGAAATAGGGAAAGGCTATGACAACTGAAAGTAAAATGAGACATATGATTTATCTAAAATGTTAGGTTGCCTTTTTAATTAATCTACTTTCATGCAAATCCCCAAAATTCCTGTTGCAGTTTTTTTTTTTTAAATTGGCAATTTTTGCTGTTTGTACTTCCTTGTACCTGATAAGGAGATATACAGGATTTTTATCGGAACTACATTTTAGTTATATCTTTTTATGAAGTTCCAAAGGAGTTTTCTAAGTCTAAAACAGCCCCCAGAGTGAGTCATGTGCTCATAGCAGACTGCAAGGAAGTCTAAATGAAATTTCTTTATACAATATTAGCTAGTAAAGAAATTTCCATTCAATTGCTTCCATTTTCTGTCATGAAAAATCTCCCAAAAAATTAGAGGTAAAAAATCTTACCCACTTATACCATTCTCTTAAAGTGCAAGTATAAGAAATTAGGAGGAAAATTCTTACTTTTCCTTGTCATATTCTCTGTAATCTTCTAGGTAATATATCGGTGAAGACATTCACTTTCATTTTGCACACCAGCCAGAAGCTGTAGCTGGACTCTAATCACATATTCCTGCAAAATTTTAGATATATTTTACTTTTATCAGTCACATATTTTGTTCCTTTAGAAAGTTACACTAGTTTACTAACACTTAAGGATCCTACTAAGGATTCATGTAAGACCAAGGATGGAAGGGAAAAACCTGCTTTGCCTTCAGCTTAAAGGAAAAAAACGAGAAGTGGAAGAAATTGATCCTGTTTCAAACATTTTTCACCACAGCTAAGATGAAAAGTTTGATGCCACTGTGAGTGCTATATTACTAATGATTCACCATAACACACAAATATTTTGGTCTACTACTTTAGGCTAAAAACTTTTCATTTCCTAATCAAACTTACTATCACTGCAAAACCTAAACATCAATAGCTCTATTCAAATCTCAGCTAAATGAGGCTTAACATCCTAAAATTTGAGAGCTTCATTAAATATTAATTTAATGTGGAGGAGGGTTCCAGATTAATTTCAGATTAATTTGCATATAGGTATTTGTGTAGCTCAAGCAGTATCTTTCCTTTCTGTCATTTCCATCATCTGATGAACGGTGTAAAGAAGAAAATGTATAGAGAGGATGTACAGTGATAAAGTAAGTTGAGGAAGATTTAATTACAGACTGCTATTACATATTCTGCCCTGGCAAGGATGCAAAAGGTAAGAGAGCAACATAAATTTACTAATGACTAGAGTGATAGAAGATACTGGAACATCTTAGATAAATAAAGTGGGCAGTTTGAAACAGCAGAGCAAGGTACATGACTATTAATGCTACTGCATTCTCTGCTAAAGTTTAAAAATGGTTTGACAACATAGAATGCTTTATGCACATCAAATGAATTGAATATTTCTACTACCACAGTTAAAAATACATAAGAAATTTCAGAAAGTGGGTTTATGGGTGTCTGAGGGAAATCACCACAGATGGGTATGGGAATTCTGAACTGTTTTGAAAATTGCTAACACTTGCAAAATACTAGCTGAAAGAAAACAGAAAATATTCTTGCAGTTCCCAGCATAATCATTTATTTATTAGGGACATGGCATTTGTGTTTGGAACTTTTTCATATGTTTCCAATAGAGTACGTCTACAGGGAGGAGTTAGAATGAAGTAAGTTAGGGCTGAATATATAATACAGTACAATTCAGATTCAGAATCTTACTAATAATAATTTTTTGGGGGGCCTGTAAATCTGATCTCCATACCATGGCTTGGATTTCCATTGGTAGCAATAGAAACCAGACTCACTTGTGGGGAAGTTAGTTTTGCATCACTTGCTCCCTTGCATGTTCATACAATGCAACCTGTTAGATTTCTGCCAGGTACTTCATAGCTGGTCTTCTAGAACTCATTTAGCACTCCACGTCCCCATAGCAGGTAAATGGATTCGTTATTGACATACATTCCCAAAGACACCATAACTGCCCAAGAATAACGAAATTAGTGCTCTGCTTTGCCCATTGGAGATGTCAAGGATGAACACCACTCTACCTTGAGCCTCCAGTGCAGAATCTTGGTGTGATCCATGCTTGGAGGTCACCTCTCATTTCTTCTCTAGCATCTTCAAGACCAGGGCATAAAGTAGAGCAACAGTTGCAGCCCAGAGAGCCACATAATCACTTCCATGTGAGGATATTCCAAACCTAATACCAAGGGCACGGGAGGGAGCTCTCTCAAGAGGAAAGAGACAATATGGTTTGCCCCTTGAGAAGAAAAGCCAGCCATGGGTGATAGGAGCAATGGCTTAAATCACCGACTGCCAAGAAAAACATTGCTTTGATTGGGGGGTTACAATAGAAGAGCATAAAGCAAAAATCATTAAATAGCTAGTGCAGGGTGGTAGCTACAGCAAAACAATCTGCTAAAAATGGAATTCAAGATAAATCATTCTTACCACTGTACCCTATGTGCTATCTCATCATAGCTCACAAAATAAAACATTGTCAATTTGAGTAACAATAAAACAAACAATGAAATCATACCACAATATTGACAAAATGTAAGATAATCAACAAACTATTAGAATGGGCCTGTTGACTCAAGCAAATGTAACATAGTAGAACATCTGTTCACTTTATCCTGCCCATAAAGGAAAACCTTGGTGACTCACTGAGGGCTTTATAAATTACTGGCTTCTTTTTTAACCTTCCCTGATATAAATAGAATTCTTCAGTCTCGTCTCCTGAGTCCAGCCTGCAGCTATCTCACCTCTGCTTGCCATAGCCAGTGCTGTTAAATATTCCCCACCTTCCACAAGGAATTGAGATAAGAAAACCACTAATCTATTTTCAAAATGGTTAACAGTGAGTTAAGTGATTTAACTTCCACCATCGGGCAGAAAAGAGCCTAAGAGCTTTTGGGAGCCTTTTCAGCTTCCACATCAAAATGTAAAGAGGTCCAGTGGGAGCAGAAATGAGGTTTCGTTGACTGATGCCAGAAAATATTCTTATTTGTGTTTTCAGGAAGATGGTATGGTAATCAGCGTGACTTAGGGGAAACTACAGTCCAAAGAGTCAATTCTAGATCATTGCAATGATCTCAATCATAATTTTTCCTCATTCAGGAACTTGAAATAATACAGACATTGTAGACCAAAACAGATGCTTAGAGGCACTCCCTAGGGATTATAGACTTTCTAGATTTTTTTTTAGAATTGAGTCATGGCATGGTGCAAAGACATTTATTTCCCCAAGGACTTGCACTTTCTAGAACAAAAAATGTTTTTTTTATCATTGGTCTCTCACCACTAAAATGACATTTAGTATGCTATGTGCAAAAGCACTCAATCTCTAAGACATTGCCCAGCAAAAGAGAATGTATCAAAATTGTTCCATCATTGCAATTATAAAAAAACTACTCAAGGTTGGAAAGTTAAACTAGAGGAATTAATTTATGTAAGCATGACTGCATTCATTTTTGATGGCTGATACAGAGTAGCACAGTGAAGATCAAGCCCAGAAAAAGGCAAGGACCCAGCCCTACCGTTGAAGAACACTGCTTTGAGATTTAGCCCAGCAGCTCGCACTGGGAGCTGTGAAGCTGAACCTAACATTTTGAAAACTAAGGGTTTGGGGAGAAACTAAGAGAAAAAAAAACCCACAAAAAAACCGCCTCATAGAGCACTGTAGCTCATAAGGTAACTGTAAAGGGAGGAAATTCTGCTAGTGTAGGATTGAAAAAAAATCCTAAAAACCCAAACCAAACCAACAGCCTCAAACAATTAACAAAATCTAAAAGCAAAATACTTTTTTGAATATTTTTTAATGACATACATAGCATTTATAAATGTTCTTGTTCAGCATGTGCAAACAATGCATTGATGAGTGTTAGCTCATACACTAAGCTGCTGTAAGGCTGAGGTGAGACTCAACATCAGGTAGGAGCAGCCAGCTGAGTTATGAAAGATGTTGTGTCATCTTCAGAGCTTCACCTTTCCAGCCATAGCCAGGGTCTGCTGCTGCCATGAAGAGGTCAGACTAGCCTGACGAATCCTTTTTCCCTGGAAAACAGCGGTCATTTCCAACAGGTAATTTCCAGGAGTTGTGGGAGCCAGGCAGGACTCCACCAGTACCAGCAGCACCGAAGCTGGGTGGCTGACTGGCACGCTGCCAGCGGCCAGCCGGGCCCATCCATCTGGCAGTTGCTAAGAGACAGCACATGCCAACGTGGGTTGAACGGGAGCCAGCTGAAACGACAGGGCTGCAGGATGGAATGGCTCACACCCGGAATACCAACTCCTGGCATCTTTTTTCTGAGCTCCCCACTGGCTCCTTAGTGTGGTGGGAGCCGGTTTTGATTGGGGAGGCCTTTCTGAGAGCAGCAGCAACTTTGCCAATTCTCCCCAGTCCCTCTTCATAGCATTTATTGATAATAGCAATGTGTTAATTAGAGGAGACTCGTTCACGGACTGTGAATCCAGCAGGAAGGAACACATTGCGGTACAAAATGTTCCNCCTTCCCTTTGAATTACTTTCCACTTGTCTCTCAGTATTGCCACTTCTCCTTTGTGTTTGCCAAGGATCCAGGGCTAGTTGGATGGCAGAACAAGTCCTCCAGACGAAAACATCACATTCAGCTCCCCAACAGCTCTCCAATGTGAGAGTGCCGGGAAACAGTCAGGCAGCTCAGAGAGACATCATGAAACTCAGGAGTTCCTTGGACTTCAGTCTCAAGGCGGTCCTCAAAGATAAACCAGAAACATTTTATTTCAAACATTCAAGCATGCCAAGAAGAAGTCCATTTGTCCACTCCATTCAGCAGACACACTGATATAAGCCACAATTAGTTGCAGAATAAGCATCAATGTCATTCTCTTGCAAAGATCTTTCCAATTGCTGCAGATTTTAGCCAAGAGTGTTTCTGAGTTTTAAAACCCATTCACACACATATGCCTACTGCAAAATACCTGTTTGGAAAGCAAATTGCAACAGTGGAAAAGGAGATAAATAAAGTGAAAAAAGTATTTTAAAATTTCTGCATACTATTCAATACATAGTTTACTGCTGATCAAAATAACATCTTTGGAATATTTCCCTACCATTAAATTTTATGCAACTACTATTTTTTGTAAGATGCTATGTGCCCTACTGCAGCAAAAACTTAAAATACACAAAACTTAAAATACAGAGCCTTAAAACGGATATAATAGATCTTCCATTAACAAATTCCTGTTAATATATCTGTATAATCACACATAATTCACATGAGTCTATCCAAAAATAAGGCTTCCTAGGAGCTAATCTCTCACTCACATACTCAATCATTTTTTAGATTGTTTAAAAGCCTACAAGATAGAAGTTTTAAGAGCTTTAATAGGCATTCTTGCATCCTCTAAAGGTAATAAAATACCTTTTCTGGGTTGCATATCATGTTATAAAATCAAACTCTAAAAGTACAAACTAAATGTCCAGCTCTGCAATTCTTTACCAGAGCAGACCCATTGAGACAAATTAAATGTTGCAGTGGCAATGAGATAACAGAATGGACTGTTCAAATCTTATGAAGGTTTGCCCTGAAAACACATTATTTTCCAACTTTATAGAGTCATAATCTTTAATTCACCCTTGGTTTGGCAACTTCCCCCAGTGGGGAGAATTATAGACAAAATGACAGTGCTATCAGGACACAGTGGCAGCTTTATTTCTGATTTCACTGGTTTTTGTCAGTTTTTGTTACAATATTAAAATTATTTAAATCTGGGGTTAGTTCTGCAAAGCAGACAGGCTATTGACACCGTGTGACATGGGTGACTGGGGGAGATTTTGCATGTCACAATATATTTGTGCTTTGACTGTTCTACCTATAGATAGATCTGTTTTTAAAAGCTTCAGTTTATGCTGTGTTCCTGCAGGCCATTTCTTTGAGCTGATGAAGCAAATAATGGGGCTTTTTGGCTTTTTCAACACAGTTTTTAAGGGGTTGTCAGAGAAAGGCTGATGAGGGGTTAAGAATTTCTATTTGAAGTTGTACAGAATTACCAACTAATGAGTTGATTTCTTTGATGGGTCTTTTATAGTTGGCTGCAGCTGTACAAGAATCAACCACAAAGGGATCTTGATTTTGTTCATCGTTAATTCCAACTCAACAGATGAAGTCTGGCTATCATTGTCACCTTCTCAGTTTGCCTTTGTATTATGTGAAGCTGATGTACTCAATTAACAATCTGATTAGCAAGTTCTTACATTCTTCAAGTAGCTTTCTTTATTGCTGCCAACATATGGGGTCCTTCAAGCAGGATTTAGACTCATAATACTTTTTTGGCTATGACATAATTCATAATGCTAGCATTTAAGGTACTGAAGCACACAGGCCAGCAGGAGAACATAGCAATGAACTTAAGAAAGATATTAAGAATCACAAAGATTTAGAGAGAGTTATTTCACTGAAAGCTATAGCGAATCAATCTTTCTTTTCCTCCTTTGTAGAGAAGCAATGCCTAATGAGGTTTTTAGGTTTGCCAGTTTTGTTTAAATTATTAAGGTCTTACAGAAACAAAACAGAACAAGAAATATCTGATGTTCTGGACTCTGGTACAAGTTTAAATCTTGTTCTGAACTGGAAAGAGGTACTGATGACTGTTTCACTAAAAAAAATGCCACAATCTTCTTGGCCCCTCACTTTCCCCATCTGAAGCCTGGAATCACTGTTTCAGGAAGTCAGACCAAATGGAAACCATGAGGCAATGGCTGAACTTGACATGGTGTAGAGCTTTACTTCAAATTTGCCTGTTCTGGAAATAAGAGTAATACCTGAATATTGAATGGCATTTGGTTGGTATTTAAAAATTATGTCCGATCTATATGTGTGCCTAGAGGAGGTATGCTTGGCCAGAGAGAATATGCATGAAAATATTTGGTTTCCTTTTGTAATCACATCTAGCCCCAGACAGAATCAGCGGCAAATGCACAAAAGATGTTTATAATTTTTTAGACCAAGTTATCTTATTGCAAACACACAAAGAAAAAAAAAAAAGACAAAAGCATGGGAGTGAAACACATAGCATTTACAACTTAATTTACAATGACGTGTTAATGTTTATGTTTTTCTATATCATATCAAGCAGGTACAAATAGAACTATTCCATTTCTTTTCTCTGATTATCTGAAAGTTTTGCATCTGCTAAACTCTACAAATATTCAAAAGCCCACTTTGTATCATCGCATCATGTTCCCATAGCACACTCCCCTGCTACACTAGTGTCTACAAGTTTCAATTCACAAAATTTTAAATATAGCGTGGTGAAAGCAGTCCCTTCCTTCACACTGTCCTCTGGAATAGGCCATTGAGATATGATGCTAGACTGGACCCTGCACGCTTCAGAGGATGCTGTATTCCTTGGAGAAACTTGAAATGACAAGCCTTTCAAGAAATAAAAAGGTGAAAAGAAATCATAGTTTTTCAAGGAAACACTAGCACTTTTATTACTGCTTCTAAAGGTTTATGTAATACTTTGCACTTGAATAGCACTCTCTACTCAGTGATCCCAAAATCCTTTGTAGTAGTGTATTTCACTTTGTGACAGCCCAACGAGATAGGCAAATAACACCATCTCCTTTATATAAATTGGTCAGTGAGTCTGAGAAAGTTAAGCACCTAATTCAAAGCCCATTAAGGCAAATGAAAAGACTCCCAACAGGCTTTTGGTCAGTTGTTAATGAGACATCTCAGGTCATACAAAAAATTTGTGACAGAGAGCAGAACTCAAGCGTCCTTATTCCAATTCATGTGTCTTAGGTAGACATCATCCACCTTCCATATAAAAAAGATTTTTCAAAGGGCAGATTTGTGGCTGTCATAGTGAAGTGTCAAACCTGTAAGGTGATATTACACCTATTAAAAAATAGCTACACAGCAGAAGGTCCCAGGTGGGAAAAGAGGGATCTCACAAGGAACAGCTATCCAAATCACAGTTCCAGGAAATTAGGGCCATATTTCAGACCAAAGTGACCCAAGTGTGTGCTGTCCATTTTTATAACTACAGGAAATCTTCGCCAACTGAAGCATGGAGAAATAAGAGGAGGAATAATAATCTGATGGGAGGGGGTAAAGGCAGCATAGCCAGACACTTCTTAGGGATTTCCAGTGACAGAACAAGAGGCAATGAACACAGATTGAAATACAGTAAATTCTGTTTAAACACATGAATTTATTTTTTTACTGTCAGAGTAGTCAAACACTGGCACAAGTTGCCCAGAGAGGCTCTGGAGTCTCCATCCTTTGAGTTAGTAAAAAAACAACTGGACAGAGCCCTGAACAACTTACGCTGACCATTCACATGCAGGGTAGTTGGACTAAATGACCTTCAGAACTAACATTATGATAAAAAAATTCAGTGGCACCTAAGGCAGAAGAAATCATCCTGGGCTGCTCAATTTAAGCGTGGTGTGCAATAGCAGAAGTCCTTGCAATCAGTTTACAACCACAATAAGAATAAATTTTTTAAAAGATGCTTCCTCCTCTGCTGACCTCTGAGCTCCCCACGCACCTTGCACTGAACCTGCAGGTCTCAGACCAGTGGCTATGACACTGCAGTGGCTGCTGGGGAGCAGGGGGCCTCCAGGGGTACTGCACTGCTGTGACTGAGAGACACTCTAGTTTAGAGATCCACCATACCTGGAGTGGCGAATGTATTGCTCAAATCCAGCTACAGTGAAGTAACTCACTACTCAAGCATTTTTTATAACATTCAAAATGGAAAACACTTATTCAAATAACCGTTTAAGAGACAGGTAAAGAAATGGTGGGGGATTAGGACCAGGAAATACTTTATATTTAATCTGCCTACACTTTAACTGGAAAAGTTTGTTGTTCCCTTTACAAATTCTGAAAGACCTGCTTTTTGATAGCTTTTATCTTCCTGTATATCTTGCTTCTCAGCTTGCATATTTCAGAAAAAAATCTTTCCTAGTATTGTGCATTCCCCATATTGATAACGTTTTAAGTTAGGTCAACTAGGGACCAGGAACCTAGACAAGTTCATGCTTTATTTCCAAAATTTGTCTAGTTCTTTCTCTTTGAGAGACAGAATCAGCTCATTCTTTTGGGGATACAAATGTCTTTCATGAAACTGTGGAACTTCTGTACTGACAAAGCAGTTTGTAGTCACTGCAATGATTCTTAAGTGCTTTTCTTAGATGTATCCTAATCCTTTCCCTTCTGAATCAAACATATTTGTTCAATAGAAGCAGAACTTTTCCTTTCCTGTAGTGTCCGACCTAAGTTTACTTTCATCAGCATACCACTTGAAAAAAGTGGTCTTTACCCATGAATGAGCATATCCTATATGATACTGCATAAAACCCATCAATTTTGTATTTTATTTATGGAGATACTTATGAAGTATATCGTTATAAGGAGCATTTTCCTTAGACAAGAACCCTGTTGACACTGTATCTCTGCAGATATTAGATATATTATTAAGTTAAGGAGAAATCTCTTTACTATAAACATAAGTGATTGATATGCATGCATCTACTTAAAGCTAAGTACAACTATACTACAAAACCCAGCTTTTTGAAAGTCATGCTCCCACCCCTCATGTGCATTTTAGTCACCACAATCTCATACTGAGTGCTAAAGGTAGAGTTAAGCAACACATTTCCCTGAAATGGCAATGAAGTGCAGCCAAAATAGAGATAATTATTTTAATTAATGGTAATGATTTTAACGGTTGAACATTTTAACTAATTAATTATGATTGATTGCTTGTTACTAATCAGGAATGTGATTCAAAGTTCTAATTGAAAACCTGAGAGCAACGTGCACTAAAATATGATATACTCCTGCAGAGAGAACAGGCATTTATTTTTTATAGGAAACACTTCAAAGTAAAATTCATTTTGACATTTAGGATGGCCAGAAAATAACGTACATCTCCTTCACAGGAAGCTTTTTATCCTCAGACACAGGAATCTGAAAGTACCTAGAGAACCAACTTGAAAAAACCAGGGTAATCTTTCTGATCTTGTTTGAAATCTGTTTGACCCTCCTGTGTTACATCCCATGTTGTTCCCTGTCAACATGGCATCACACTGTTGTACTTTAATACACGGGGGAGAAGCTAACTGCATAATATTTATTCAGGATATGAACTCACTGAAGTGGCTTTACAGATCTGAAGTTGCTCTAAGGATCTCAGTGAGGCATTTATTGAATTAAGCAGCCCTGCAATCTCTCACCAAGGCGCTACTCCTGCCTTCCTCAAGCCTGCATTGAGGACCACACTAGTAGACCAGCATCTCTCCTACCAAAAAATCTCACGTTGCATCTGTACACCTGGTGGCACAGGCAGCACTGTGCCATGTGAGGGGATCCCAGAGCCATAGGGATGTGTGCCAGGGACCAGGGGCTACTGTTCGCCTTCCCACCAGCAGCTGGAACTCTGGAGCAGCGGCAGGGTTTAAAAGTGACCACTGTCTGCCACACCACTGCTAACCAGGAGGCTGGGCTGATCCCAGAGCAGCTGCTGGACCACCACAAATCACAGCAGGGTGTATCAAGGAAAACCAACCTCAGCACCAGGCCTTCCAGAGATGCCAGGGCTGGCACAGCCAAGCCATCTGTCCTGCAGGCTGGGCACCACCATGAGGATGGCTGCATAAGGATTGAGAGCCCTCCATCTAAATTCCTAGACTGCAAGGAGAGGTTATCTAGTGCCACTGGGAACAGTTTGACATTGTTCCTTTCATGTAAAAGCAGCCGGCCTCTGAAAGGGGCAGCCCTGCTTATACAGTTATCCTGGCCTCTTTTTGTCTTCACTTCTCCCAGCTTTGCACCGAACTAAATATCCCATGGCAGCAGGGCAAGTGATTTCAGCAAGCTGATCTGGCAGATAATTTATCTTTTGGGGAAAACAGAGAAGAAAGCCTCTGTCAACAGCAGCCCATAGTCAGTGGCTTAGGTGGAACAGCCAAATTTCAGCACAGAGAGCAATACACGAGAGGCAGCAGCCCCAGGAACAAAAACCTCAAGCTGCAAGCAGGAAACATTGCAGATTGGGAGGGTCAAAATCAGCCCCCTTTCCTGGAGTGGGTCATCGAATGCTGGGCTGAAAACAGATCCTCTCTCAAAACTACAGTCAGAAAACTCTCCCTGCTACCAGTGCTTCCCTGCAATGCAAATCTTAATAAATAAATAAATAAATAAGTAAATAAACAAATGCTCTGGCCTGGGCAGAAGGGAGTAAAGCAAGAGTTGTAGTGCCACCAAAATGTTTATAGAACCATGAAGCTGTTTCACAGTTTTGAGAGAGGATTTATTCCCTTGTTAGCTGATTTTAAAAAAGGAAATTCCCCAAAGTACCACTTGTCAACTACTATAAATAAATGTTGCAGACATAATACTGTTTTCTTCTTCCAAAAAAAGTATTAATTCACAATACATGTAAGGGTTAGAGAGCTGTAGAGCTGGATTAAGAGAATGTGACATTTTAAACACAGCCTTGATACTGCTGGTACCAGTGAGCTGGCCTGAGGTGGGCAGTGCCTGGTCTGAACAGGTGGTGGTTGTAGCAAGGCAGGGTCCTGTCCCACACCAAGTGGGCAATGCCGTGGGACTGCACAGCACTGCTTATGAGCATGCTGGCAACTGCACCAAGCAGAGAATGGAAACACGAGGACTCTGGCCACCTCCGTCCTGTAGCCCAGCGCCCAGCTTTGGGTCTTTCTCACCATTTTTTCTGGTTCAGGGGTCTGAGGATGCATACCTCCAAGTTCAGAAAAACCACTGCAGTGATTTACCCTGGGAGCACTATTTTAAGACTGTTCTGTGAACCTAAATGTTGTTTTAATCTAAATGGATATTTTCATCACAGGCCTTTTACGTGTGTTGTGGGGATCAAGCTGGAGCAATATGCCCAAATTTCTAGATGTTTTAAGTCATCAGGCACTTCAATGCAGAGCCTGAGAATCCTTGGGCACTTAAATCTAACCCCATACACATGACCAAAACCCAAGTATCTCACCATGACCCCAGCTTAAGCAGTAATTCCACCTGAGCTCCTCCTAAACCTTCCCAAAGCCCAAACATTGTCAGATTTATGCTTAATTATGACAGTAATTACCCTGGGCTTTAGAGGCTTGACTGCTCACATGTGCAGTTGCTCCATGCCCATCATGCTGTGCTACCTGGGGACACTGCACTTGCACCCCAAACTCAGCCAGGAGTGGAAGCTCAGGAACTGATTCATGGGTGGACCAGACATCCTTGATTTAGCCATAGCAATTTCCATCCATGGAACACAGGCAGGAACAAATTCATTCACCTTGATTTCCCATCATAGGTATACCAGGACCCCAAATTCAGCCTTCGAAGTTGAGAGGGAGGATTCCACCCTGGACACTACACATTTACCTGCTGTTAATCTTGTAACAAAATCTTGTAAGTTAATCTTGTAACAAAACAAAACAAAACAAAAAAGCAAAATAAAAGGTAGAGAGCTTTGCTGATCTAAAGAAGAAGAGAAGGGAATCAATCTCAAAGATAAAACTTGCACCTACCTGTATTTACATCACAGGCAGAGAGTATTTAGCAACTTGATCATGCAAATAGCTTTAAAGATTCTAGCACATTTCTTCCCTAACTAATTGCACCACGGTAGAGGTTTGACTTTTCTTCCATAGCACTCCTATAGCATAAGTTCATTGGTAGAGCTGACTAGCAGACACTAATACACAATAGAGCACTTGCAATTTTATCTTCGGGAAGAGACAAACCAGGATGGTTTCTTTCCCGACATTACCCCACTCTACCTCCAAGCAGCAAGCTGAGAGAACCACAACTCCAAGGAGCATGGCCGCCAGCTTAAAAAGAGGGAAAAAATGACAGCACCATGTGAAAAGGACTGTGCCCTTCAGTTTACTACTTGCATGTTGAGCTATTTAGCTGGGAGGGGAAAAAAAAGTCATATTTGCTGATTGCATAAATAAGCCCCAAAGCTGCAGCCCTATGCATTCTGCTCCTTTGAAGGACTGCTGTATCATATTAGCAGTCTTCAGACGAAACCATGCCTAAAAACTTCTCTGAAAGCTGCAGCACTTCAAGAAGGATCAGAAAAAAATGTCACCAGGCAATACTCCCTCTTGCCCCTTTAGCATAATTGCTCAGGAGAGGGAGATTACAACAGGTTTTCATCATGAATATTGTGTGTTTGAGCAAGGAGCAATTTCCTGACAGCTTTGATTCCAAATTTCAACATTATGTCACTTGCTGAAGTATCAGACACATCATTAACCAGCTCTAGCAGGTTTTGTTATGATATGATGAGTCAATATCTGCCTAGAAAATTTAACCCATTTTTCTCTCACACACACATTTTGAACAAGCTCTTGGAAATGCATTTCTGAACAGCATTTCATTTGAGTCATAAAATACCCTTTGATGCCTTATTATTTACAGAGCACTTGCACATGCTCATGCCTTATTCTCTATCATTTCCATGAAGTAGCTCTACACAGGAGTCAAGGTTCTTTGTAGATTTACTTTTAATTGTATTCTTTATTTTGGGCAACTAAGCATTTTCCTCCCACCCCTGATTTCAGAGAAAGGCAGAGAGCTGTGACATCTCACTGACTTCTGCTTGATGGCCATGGGTTCAGGCCCTCTGAATGGGCAGCTGCAGGCATGCACAGCCAGCTCAGACCCCTCTTCCTATGCTCCTGCTCCTGGACCACCTTTTCTCTCTCACTGCACAGTTTCTGTGCACTATCCCGAATTAAAGGGGTTGACTTGCTGGATGAATCAGTTAATCTAGCAATTGGCACATATTGCCATGTACAGTGCTTTGCAGGACTAGGACCTAGGACAGGTGTTTTTTGAAACTCACATGCTTTAAGTATGAAAAGGGCTGTCTGAAGACAATGACTATTCATGCCAAAAAAATACACATCAATGTAGCACTAAATCTCTCTAACCTATATTCTTTAAATTCAGTTTCACCAGGCTCTATTACAAACCTTTGCTGATCTAGGAGCAGAGAGGCTGTCCAAAACCAGGTGTGCTACACTATATTCTCCTCACTATCTGTGTTCATTTAGCACATCTTTTCTGTTTCTTTAAAGCTACTACATGAAACATTTTCATCAAAATATGTTTGTCTGTTTAAATGTTCTGGAATGTGCTTAAAGCAATACACTTGGGTTTGTGAAGCTGTCAGCCCAATTATATTTTCAGCAGGTTAGGATTATTTAGAGAACTGCTTTCCCCTTTCAGAGAGGGTTTAGGGAAGGAAAGTCTGGGAGGATCTTCTCCTGGGAATCTCACACAGCATCTTTTAGACCACCATAACCTGGGTACGTGTTGAGATAGCATTGTAGGTTATGCTCAGAGAGCATGGTCAGTTCTAGACCATTAATCTTGAGCTTTAATGCCAAATACTTTTGGATAAGAACATACATATTTTTAAATGAAACTGCCTGAAATCTGACTTGAATATGAATTTAGCTTCAGGTTCTCCCTGCTCTTTCTTGTGGTGTTTCTGAATAACATGGTTATTCACAAAATGCACCCAAAAATATTTCTTAGCTAGTAAACTGAAATGTCAATGCAACAAAGAAGGACTTGGGCAAATACTTTTCAAGGTTTTCACAAGTTTTCTGGCTCCAAATAAAGCTGGTTTTCATCAGCACTGTATCCTCTGTATTTATGAACTTGTTTGCCCTTTCTTCGAAATACAAATCTGAAAAATAGAGCCAGAGGTAGTAAAAAAACAAAGCTAGTTTTAAGTTGAAACATCAGCTTTATCAATATCAGCTGCTCGCCTAAAAAAGGTGTTCCAAGCACCTCACCTCTTAAATGAACCGTGAGTAGGACGTTAGAGGTACAAGGAAGGCTCTAGTTTAAAATTTATTCCTGTTAGGTTACACCTACATCTGCTATGTCTGTTAATCATTAATTAATATCTCTAAAAGTAGTTACCTAAATTAGGTTTATTTGCAAAGAGAAATATAATTACATAGACTTTTTTTTTTTTAATTGGCATTCAGTATGTCAAGATGTTACAGAAGAATGAAAAGTAGATTAAGATTCAACCTGGTGACCTTTTTCTCTTACAAAGCTGCCTTGAAATGGGCTTGTTCAATACGGCAGAAGCCTAGATCTCAAGTTTCTGTTGAAAACTGCCTTGGAAATGAGGGTTATACTGCAAAACCCTTGGAGAAAAGGTGTAATAGAGACAGAGAAAAAGCTCTGCATTCACTTGAGCATCAAAGAGATAGAAAGTCCTCAGACTGAAGCATTATTTCAGCAAATGACTGGCAGCTGAAACAGAAAACAACAACAGCTGCTGCTAGCCTCAGTAGAAACACTTATAATTCAGCATATTAAAGCTGCCTTTCAGCCTTACTTGTGACTCGTTGGTGGGGAAACTGAGGCACAAGGCAGTTTGTCATCAGCACCCAGGCCAGGAGGAAAAAACCTTTCCCAGGCTGCTGGCCTGACCCCTTCCAATACAACACTGAATATTTCCATCCCTCTTGCAGCTCCCTGCCCCCACAGGACAGGATATTGTTCCAGCTGGTGCCCAGATTGTCACTGGTTAACTGAAATTGGATCCCAAAGGTGCTGTGGTAGAAGTCCACGACTGTCAATAGAAAGCCATTTCCATTGTGTTAAGCCTAAACTGTGAACTTACTCCAATTTCTTGGTCTTTCGTTTTGTTTTCATCACAGAATAAAACAATACTGAGAACCTTCATAATTTCTGTATAGTTTGGAAAATCATATAAATAAGGCAATTCTCTGATAACTGTATTATTAAGTCGGTAGAATGCCACCTGCTTAGATCATCTCCTCTAAAATATTCCAGTAAGAGAGAGGAAAGCAGTGAAAAGAAGGTGAGTTGGAAGGAGAGAGAACTTACTGGGAAGAATGCAGAAGTCTCTTTGACTGTTTAATAGATAAGAATGAATGCTGCTGTTTAACTAGATCCAGCCACTGAAATATCTAATTAAAACTGATGTGCTTATTTAGTTTCCAATTCATCACAGGTGGGCCCACATTAATGTGAAAATGAAAGTAAATTACCAGCATTTGGCAATCTCACTGAATGTCATTCACATTATTAGCTCAAACCTCAGAATGCATTTTAAAATATGGTTCATAGGTAATAATGTGCCTGAGAACCAGTGAAACCCTCAAGTGTGAATTCAAACTGTACTGGGGGAGCTGCCCAATAATGCGTGTGATGTTCTGTACATAAGTGCCTTTAGGCAGAATGTTCTGGGGGAGTTTCACCCACTTTCCTACCACTAATATCACTTGGGAATGGTTGTTTATATTGGCCCCACTCCTACCCGACCCCCTCCAGCTAGAAGCTCATAATACTTCAAGCCATTTAATTGTAACCAGATTTCAGGCTCACGCTCAGATCACAGAGACCTTGCGTGCTTCAACTGCAGTGTATTCAGCTTCATAAATGCAAAACAGAAAGGGAAAAATAGGCTTGAAATAACGTGTCTTCCAAAAGCATTTGATTTTCTTTTTATAAGTATTATATTCATAAATTTTACCTGTTAAATGTGCTTGAGCTGGTTGGAAAAAGAAAACTAAAATACATTTGAGTTTGACTGAGAAAATCTCTGCAAATCTTCAAAATTTGTAGGGATGCATTTAAGCCACAGGTTTTGATAAACTGAATGTTTACCCAGAGCTTAAAGGGGGGCTATCCAGAAATATATATATATCCCTTTAAATCCAGTTAGCAGGATTCTGCTAAACTGAAACCATTATCCATCTCTGGTTTTGCTTGGGTCAATGTAACCAAAATCTCTTAAAATGAACACTATAATCAGGGACTTACCTCGGGTGCTCCATGTCCATGAAATACAGTGATGTCCAGCTTTGGATCACATTTCTCAAGTTCAAACAATTATTTTCTTTAAAATTTAATCTATTTATTTTCTTTAACATTTAATCACCGCGTTGTCTTGAGTATTATTGGCAACTTAGAACTCTAATACATGGTTATTATAGTGAAAAGGGCAATTTTTATTTCTATTTCAAGACTTCAAAATAATTTTTCTCTTCTGCTTTCAAAAACACCACTTTTCATTTTAGAAAATAATTGTAAAAATATTTTTACTGGATTTGAAAAATACTTTTTCAATCTCTTCCTGGTTTATTAGTCTTCCTCACTACCCCTTTGCCACTAAAAAGGGGAACTTAAGGGAATTTATTTAAATGTGGGGGGAGATATATGGACAAATTTCTTCACTAATCAATTGTTAATTGCAGCCTGTGTTTTTTCTGGAAAAAGCTGGTTTTTCCTTGGCCAAATTCCTATGTCAAGACACTGCAACCCCTTGCAAGCACCATTTTAAATACCATCTCGCATTAACAACCACAACAAAACATTCCCAAGACCTGTATTGCAAAGTCAAGCAGGCTACAAAATCTCTCTTCTTTTAGACAGAGAAAGTGAAGAAAGGTGTAAGATGAGCCAGAGCCCACAAAAGAAGAGAAAGGAAAGGGAAGAGAGGGAAAAGGGCTAAGAATTAAAATAGTGTGCCAAAGAGAAATAAGCAGAAAGTTTAAGGAATGAAAAAAATACACAAACAAGGATGTTATATCACCTAAATAGTCTGGAAAAAACCCCACTATGTGGTTTTAAAAGCAAAGAAATGAAGGAATTAAAACATAAAACATCAGATTATCCAAGGGATGTGGTGGACCACCGTTGTGTGTTTTAGACAATGTAGAACTGATCTCAAGGTGATAAGTTGCCAGCCAAGCCTTTCAGAGTGCGAGGTGACAGCATCCTCCAGCCCTGCCAGGAAGTGCAGTCGGGGTGCTGCCAGTCTTCCAGCAGGGTGAGGAGAGGACACCAACATCCCTAGGAATGCTGACTGGACAGCAGCTGGGGATCAGGCTTTCTGCCTCCACCCCACCACAGACTGTCCTTCAAACACGCATTTGCAGTACACGTAAGGAGAGGAGGAGTAAGGCCAAGAGACTGGTGGGAAATAATAGGAAAGAAGTGCTGTAGTTTCATGAGGATAATAACCTTTTTAACTGGTGTCCTATCATATTAGGTTCCCCATGAAATTATTTAAAACAGCAGGGAATCAAACATCCCCACATTATTAACCTCTAGCTCGTGCTTATTGAAGAAAATCAGGCAGATATTTTATGGGTGGCTTCCCAGACGATGCCACACAGCGCAGTGAGGACCACAGGACCAGGCACTCATGCTGATGAGGACGCTCCTCTGTGTCCCTGGTGGGCTTGCTGCCACTCCCCTGCAAGCCCAGGTTGCCCAATAGCCACCACCACTCATTGCTCCCTGTCGCCTTCTGACCAGCTGCTCAGAGCAGAAGGTTTCCCTGTCAGCTCTGGGAATGCAAATACCCAAATCAGGTGAAATCCTCAAAAGCAAAGTGTGTGCTGTGAACCACAACACATTGCCAGGATGACACCAGACCTGGCTGTCAGTCCCATTGTTCTATTAACTCAGCTCTTAACAAGGCATTTCAATATGGCTTTTTAGATGAAATCTAATCTCGTGCTAAACATTTCAGGGGAAATATTTTTAAAACCAAATGAAGACCATTTATGAAAAGAAGCAAAAGTTTCAATCCAGAAGCTGGCCAAGCTGGGAAACCAAAGCACTGCACCATCTTTCTTACATCACATCACTTGCACATCCTCTTATGCGTGACAAAAGAAATCAAAAAAGGAGCCACCTTCAAAAGCAGTTATTAGGGAAGTCTGTGAATTTATATCATCTAAAGACAGAGCTGAATCATCTGAATGATAGGCATTTCCTACTTATTCACAAATTGTGTTGGGAAATAATTTAGCACCTTTTTTTTTAATTGTAGTCCTCCCTCAGAGCAATACGTTGCTTGGCTGGGGATCCACTGCTGGGTTTTGTGCTTAAATATTCTATTTTATTTAAATACTTTGTAGGAAATATTTTTTTTCTGTTGCCAAAAATTCTTTTCTTTATTCCCAGCAAAACTCATATGACTGTCTATTTTTCAAATGCTTATGCTTATTGACTAAACATGGACTTTTATAAAATACTAAGGAATTTAGTACAACAGAAAGTCATTGAAATGCTACTTTGAAATATTTAAACCTTCAGAGGCCAGGTTTGGTTTTTAAGGGTTTATTTTTGACATTTGTGAAGATAGACATACATAAATTATTGGTAGCACTGAATTCCAGCACTGGAAATGCAGCGAAGGACCTTGGCGGCACCACAACGAACAGCTGCTTGTGACGAGCCTGCCTTCCCAAACACCCAGAGGAAGGTAGGGAGCGCCGAAGTGTGGGCTGAATATTCAAAAACATTGCAAAGAATAAACCTCACCATACAGCAAAATGTGAGGAACACACTTCTGTTCCTAACACCCCTTGGGCAACACTGCAGGAAGGACCTGGCTGTACATTTTACACCTCTGCTATGTGCTCATACAAACACGCTCTTCTAAAAAACAAACAAAAAGAGCCTTATTACTATTTCAGTGTCTCTGAAATAGCAATGGTGTCCCATAGAAAAGAAGTATTTCCCATGTGCAGCACAGCATAACCATCTCGCTGCATGGCGGGAGGTATTTTCCGTCTCCTGAAGTGTCACTTATTAGCCCTGGCGGGACTACAACTGGCAAAACAACAGGATGATTCTGGTGTGATCAACCGAACGGTTCGAAGGTGCTGGGGCAAGATGGGTGAGCAACTTCCGAGTACAAATGCAGTTTAGCATTTGAATGAGAAGGGCAGGAGAGTTTTATGGTGGTGTAGGGTCATGTCTGAGAGGTACATTATTGATAACCATCGAGCAAAGAGATGACTGTCATCAACAAGGACTGTCTCTACGTCTGGGGCTGCGCACACACGCCATAATAAAGACAGATTCCTCCACAGAGGTTTTACAAGCCAGGTTTATGACCAGACAACATACAGATGTAATACACAAACACAGAGGAAGAGAGGAAAGGAGATAACAGTAAAATGAGCATGCATTTTTCATAATAGGCAGTAATTTCATGGTTTAATTTAATCAATGGTCTAACTTTGTGCAGTACCTTGCTTTTCTCCTGTACTCATAAGTTTTAAAGCCTCATTAACATAGGATGTGTATGGAATATTTTATGGAGTCTTATTCCATTTTAAGTAGTGGCCTCAACAGAAAGTATTTACCCACCATCATTTCAAGAGGTAGGTGAGGTGTTCTGCAATAATTTACATTTTCTGTAGTAAGAGCAGTGAAGGAGTGCTGAGTTTTAGATTGTGCTATGTGGCAAGTGCAAGCCAAGGCTTTTAAGGATGTCCACAGCATTGTATTGTCTGACTTCCACTTACCCCTGTGTTACATCTGGAAAGGGCTTTGGGAACTGCTGGCAAAAAAGATGTTTGAGTACCATAAGTTATGAAGTGTTGTTGTAATTAAACGTTTGCCACAGAGAAGAGGAAAGCGCTGTCAGTTCAGAAGGTGAAGTTAAGTTCCAATCCTGAGGATGCAGTTTTTGCTGGGAAAGAGTGCTCAGCATGTTTCATTGTTTTCTGTAGAAAATCAGGCTGTGTGTGACTTGGCAATAAGTCATTAACATGAATATATGTACAAGGGGAGAGGTAATAGCCTTTTACGTTTGTATGTTATTCCTATTCTTACCTCCCATGCAAAGATCACCTCCTATCTCAGGCTTACCTGCATAGGTCTGGCCACAGACTGCCTATGGATATATATATATGACCACACACCTTTAATTTCATTTCAGAAGATTACACAACACATAAGGAATTTTTAGTAGCTATCTTGATAGGCCCACAAGGCCCTTAAATATCAAAGGAGGAACAATCATCCTCCTACCTCTGTTGAGACCAAAATATACACTGATGCTACCAGAATTAATTTGGATATAATTGAAATTCATTGTGCAGGTTCAATGTTTAAAGAAATTGGAGCAAATTCAAATCTGGTGCCAGCTGAACAGAGCCGTGGAGTTAAAGGAGAAACTAATTTGGCCCAATTATTTTAATGTTAATGCACTGCTCTTGAAAGACACTGCATTAATGACAGCACTTTATTTATCCTAAAGATTACAACATGAGTGACACAGAGGCTCCAGGGAAAGTGTTTATATCCCCTTCATCATGTCCACTGGCATCTTTGGGCTTCCAGGTCTCACTGGCAGAGCCATCATCATTTTATCAGCATTTTTCACACAGTGGGGACTTAGGCTCACAGAAAATGAATGAGATTGACTATTTTGTAAGGGCTGCTGAAACATGGCTAAATGATAAAGTCTTTCCCTTGTAAGAGATCACAAAATCTCAGAGCTAAACTAAATCATGAGCACAGTAGAGGCTCATTTCTCCACAAGCTACCACTTTCAGCTGCATGCATTGGCTCCACTCACTTCATCTTGCCATTAGTGAGAGCAACAATGTAGTTGCAAGTTTCTGAATAATATCCCGAACTTCTAGAAACTTAATTGGAATGAGATGAGAATATACTGGCTGGTCCTTTAAAAACATTAACAATGAGGTTTTAATAAATATCACTTTATAGCAGAAATTTCATTTCCAATTAGATGTCATCAGTCTTCAGTGCAACTTTTGGAAGAAACCTATTAGTATCTTTAGATTTATTTTTTAGGAGATATCTCTTTAAGGAAATATGGATGAGCAATTACCACACACTTTGTCACAGACAAGTCTATAGAGTTGACACTGCGTGTGTTTGGTGTCTACACCCATGATACAGTGCAACAGAAAAATGTGCATGTGTTTGGCTTAGTGCTAATGCATCCAAGATCAGGCAGACAAATCAAAAGCTAGAAGCAGTAAGTCAAACACCCTGCCATGACATTTGTGTATGAAGTTCAGCAAACTCTTTTGCACTGAGAGCAGAGGGAAAGAAACTCCCATGTGCCAGATGAATCTTCCAGCCACTCATTTTTGTACCATGGGGAACAATTCTTCACTCAAGGCTCAAAACTTCTGTTTCCATGGGAATTTCTGGATTCTGTAAACCATTTTGCTCAATAATCAGGTCTAGCAGTTGTGAAATTCCTCCAGAGAAGTTCTGAACAGTACAACCCATTTTTATTTTGTGTTTTCAAATTTTTCAGAAAGAACAAGCCTAAAGAAACACAGAAGTGTTAGTCTTACACTAACTTTGTTGACGTTTTTATCCAGCGGATATCCATATCTATCCAGAGGATAAAGTCCATTACGTATATTTTAAACTGTCCTACAAATTGAAAACATGAGATAGGATATAATCCCTTATGATCATTAGGAAAATTAGGTACCCAATCTGACATTATTACAGTTTTGACAGAGAATTCCAGATCTCAGAATTTCTAGAGAATACTATATATCTTCAGTCTGTGCTCCCACTCCAGTTACACAGAGAACATTTGCAAGTATCTAAACTGGTATTTGGTCCCTATTCAGTATCTCTGATCTCCATCACTGGTGAGCTGTAATTATTACGCAGCTGAAATAGTGCTCGTAGTACTCACTGGATAGTGCAATGGGCTGAATAGCACAGTTTATGTCTGGGATTCTTACTAATTTCAAATCAGACTTTGAATTTTATGCCCACCTTTTCAAACAGAAAGGTGTTACGTACTTTGGCTATGTACTAGATGAGGTAGATGTAGCAGAATAGTACACACAAAATGCTTGGCTTCCTTACTTCCACACATTTCCTCCTCATTTTAGTGTTAATCATTCACCAACGTAGACTTTAGCCCAGAATAATGTATTTTCAATTAAAACAAACAAACAAAGAAGCATCATCAATAGCATCATCATTAACAATCTGCAATTACTGTCTAGTTACAGCACTTGTTCTGGCTTTGGGGCGGTGTGCATCCCCACGCTGATGATGGTGATGATTGCAATAGCAAAGGTCAGGCTTGCAGCCTCTCCGAAGCCAGTCATCCAGACGATTACCATCATTGACAGTTTTTGCCAGAAGCACACTTATTGAAAGCAATGTGAATGCCACAAGGACTGTGTATAAAAATAGAGGAAAATTGTCTGCAGTCTTCCCTCATCTCCTGGTTGCCAATTGTAATTAGATCTTCAGGAGGCTTTGTAATCAGCCATCAATTCTGCAGTATAAAGTCTTCCGCAGCAGAATATGCACTCTATGTCTTTATCATCAGAGTCCTCCAGTCATTCAAATGGCTTACAGTATAAATATCTTTTCCATATAACTTAGAACATCCAGGGAAAAATAAGAAACTGAGTATACCAGAGCTGCTTCTAGCAGAAACTAGAAAAGAATATCGATTGGCAATTACTGTGCACCATTTCCTAATGCAACCCTCTGTTTAGCATAGGTACCAAAATAAGGTCCAAAAGAATCTTCATTTATATATATAATGTTCCACTCCCTTTTGCCTTTTTCAATACATGGGATTATGTCCCCTCATGTAACATATTTAATCTTTTGTGTATCACTAATTTAATATTCTTAATTTCAGTGTTTTGAGGGATCTAGTCACAATTTGGTTCTACTGATATAAGCAAAAAATATACAAGTGACTTCTAAGACTGTATTCACCTACATGTTGCATGATGTTTCTGCATCATTTTCTCTCAAGCAATAAAGGTTTTTCTTACCTATAGGCTGTTGTTTAAGTAATCTAAATTACAATTTTATTGCTTTATAAATAGATATGTTCATAATCCATTTCCACTGTGTTTAGTTGTTGGATGCACACATAGAAGAGTATTCATCCTGTTGACCTATAATCTATGCTCTTGGTATTTATTGGTCTTAAAGGAATCTTTATGGACAAAGACTCTGATGTGTACCTTTGCACCAGTGTCCTGGTTTTCATCATAAAGAATATTGAATAAATACTTGTTTTAAGTCTCTCTCAGGTAATGGTCTTTTTAAATGTATTTAATATGGCAGAAATCTCTCTCAGCAATACATCTTCTACTAAGAAATGCCAGGAATTACAGTAAGACATTATTTTTCTGTCTATGAAAATGTTACTCTGTGCTTCTCTTTTGAGGAATTTCATGTGGGCGGTGCAAGAATACTGTTACATCTCATAAAGCCATAGACTACCAGCACAACCCTCCAAGGTGAGTTTCAACCACTCTGTAGCTACAGAGGATTTTCACCGGCAGAAAACTTCAGGGTACAGAGGAAAAATTGTCTGTATCTGCTGAGCCTGGTTGTTGGAGCTGGCAAGTCCCAACCCCATCTTCTCAGATACTCATCCCATGAGTAAAAGAGAGAATCCATAGTAAGGACAGTTCTGGTCAACCTAGACATAGGTGCCCACTGCAATTTTGAAAGCTGCTTCTTTACTTAATAGGAATAATAATGACTTTGCGATGTAGAGTCAATAGAACAATAATTTTTTCTGCAGTGGAAGTTCCTGCAACTTTAATCCTTACTTCCAAAACCATTGTCAAGAAAGAACTAGTGCTATACTCCCTTGATTTTAACTTGTGTCTCTAGGTGAAGATGATATTTCAATTGAAGAGATGGGGGCAAAACTTAAAAGTAAGACATTTATATAATGTTTCATGAACCTTGGAAAATGTCATGCTGAGCTTCTCAGGTGAAAATTCAGATTCTATGCATTCCAATCTTCTTTCACTATGCCCATCTGACTCTCCAGATTCATTAACTGAGCAGCCACATTTTCTAGCAGGTTTCCTACAGTGATTGAAGTTTGCAACACATCTATTTCTGCATATAGCAATTCCAACACTTCTCAAAATGATCCCTTAAAGTCCAGACTTGTGGCAGATTGTCTTTCCAGCACGACAGCACAAGATGGGCTCTGGTATGTGTCTTGAGATGTAGTGGTAATGCACATTGAAATAAATTAACTATTTATACAGAGAATTTCATCTCAGAATTGTATGAGCTATCTACCTCACAAACCATGCATAAAAGTATCAGCCTCCAGAATGAAACAAGGGAGTTTATGCAGGTCAGGATCTTAGGTACTGAGAATACACCATGCTAAGGAAACCTGAGGAACTTGGGTGGTTCTGAATATAACAATGATGTTATTCAGATCACTAAATGTGCAAAAACGTTTCCCAGATCAGGGATTAATGTTTTAATTTAGGCAATGAAAAGCAGCTTTATACCTTGGTCCAGAATAACCTTTAGGCATGACTGAAATGTTCTGCTTTATTTTGTTTATAACCAACAGTTTTAACCTACCTGTGTTTCAACAGTCATAGATAGAATTACTTAGAAAAGTTCTTGAAGTTCTTCTAACTCATTTCTTTCCCTCTATCAGTCTTACTCTCTGCTATGGCAAAGTTATGAAAAATAGCTAGTTGGCAATTCTGTAGAATCACATCAAGTGAAAATATTTTAATAATTTTGTTATATTGTGACATCTACAACCCACACTTAGTGGTTAATGGACATCATTTTAGTTTGTTTTTTTCACCTATCTTCTCTCACACTTACCAACTAACTGTAGGATGCAATCAGAATTGTTTCTTGCACTACTCCAGCTAGCTGAACCCAAGTGACCTTTAGACAAATGCAAGTCAGGGAAATAACACAAGAAATTTCTTTTTAGTTCCTGTGTTTCCAATATAAGAAAAACAAAACAATACAAGCTAAGATACAGACTTAGTGCTGAACAGCCAGGAGTTGTACTCTCAGAGAATATCCTATACAGTGAACATCCCGTTCCAATTCTTCCTTGTCCTTTTTTTGTCAGGATTAATCATAAAATCATATAAGAAATTGGGGAAGACCTCTTAGATCACTGAGTCCAACTGTTAACCTATCACTGCCAACCGTCTACCACTTAACCATGTCCCTAAGTGCCACATCTACACTTCTTTGAAATAACTCCAGGAATGGTGACTCAACCACTTCCCTGGGCAGCCTGTTCCAATGACTGACACCCTTTCCATGAAGAAATTTTTCCTAATATCCAGTCTAAACCTCTCCTGGTACAACTTGAGGCCATTTCCTCTTGTTCTATCCCTTGCTACCTGTGACAAGAGAATCCCACCTTACCATAACCTCCTTTCAGGCAGTTGAAGAGAGAAATAAGGTCCCGCCCTGAGTCTTCTCCAAGGTAAACAACCCCAGTTCCCTCAGCTGTTCCTCATGGGATTTGTTTAGACTTTAAACCCTTCACCCTTCTCTAGACTCACTCCAGCACCTCAGTGTCTTCCTTGCAGGTGCAGCCTCACCAGTGCCGAGTACCAGGGGACAATCACTGCCCTGGTCCTGCTGGCCACATTATTCTTGATACAAGCCAGGATGCCATTGCCTTCTTGGCCACCTGGGCTCACTGGTGGCTCACATTTATCCAGCTGTCAAACATCATTCACAAGTCCTTTCCACTGAGAAATTTTACAGCCGCTCTCCCCCAAGCCCTAATGGGCTTGTTGAGACTGGAATGCAGGACCTGGCACTTGGCCTTGTTGAACCTTGTACCATTTGCCTTGGCCGATGGATACAGCCTGTCCAGATCCCTTTGTAGAGCCTTCCTGCCCTCCAGCAGATCAGCACTCCTGACCAGCCTTGTGTTGCCTGCAAACTGAGTATGCCCTCAATCCCCTCATCCAGATTATTGATAAAGATACTAAATGGGACTGCCCCCATTGCTGGCCCTGGAGAAGACCATTTGTGACTGGGCAGCTACTGGATATAACCCCATTCGCCACCGATCTCTGTCCTGGCCATCCAACAAGTTTTTTACCCAATGAAGAGTGCAGCCATCCAAGCCAGGATCAGCCAGTTTCTCCTGGAGAATGCTGTGGGAAATGATGTCAAAGGCTTTACTGAAGTCTAGGTAGAAAATGTCTACAGCCTTTCCATCATTCACACAATGGGGCACCTGGTAATAGACAGAGATCAGGTTAGTGAAGATCATGAATTAAGGCTATCATTGTTACTGCAGTCCATAAAACACAGTGCCAAATTTGCCAACTTTTTAATGGGAAATGACATTAAAGCAGCCGCTTCTGTATCTCTGGTAAGCTCCACATACTGTACAGACAGCTCTGAAGTTGCCTTTAGATCTGTCATATGGTGCAAACAGCTGTCGATGAGCCATGTGAACTGCTTTGACCTCCTGCATGCCATTTTCCTCTGGCTTCCCTTTGACTTTGAGCATGCGGCCTCTTTTACACAGCTCACAGGATTGCAAGGCAAAAGTTTTTTTCACTTTTGAAGGGATCAGTGATTTTTCTTGGAGAATACGAATACAAATCAATAGTTTCTCATTTTGACGTAAGGGAAATGCTTTTTTTTCAATGAACTCTGTTTTCACCCCTGAGACTAGTACAAAGCAACCAGAAGAGGCTCCATTAGAAATGCACAGGGGATTTTAAGACTCTGCTTCACTTGCCCCCACTTCACATTGTCAAAACATGTAAAAACAAAGGATTTCATTTCACTGACAAAAGACATGTCAGTAAGTGTACAGCTTCAGAAGAAGTTTAATTACATGGTGAATTCACGGGTGACAACATGCTAGCATTTGTATATATAAAAACGACCTGACTTTGTATATATAAAAACACCAAGCTTTCAGAAGGATTTTCCCTTGAAGACAAGAAAATTAGGTCTACTATGTCTCACATTTATTTAAGATTAAGAACTCCACACAGATAAGTACATAGGACCCTGGGCTGACTGAACCGGCAGCAGAATAAATGCAGAATGTGTCCCTTGAACTGAACATTCCCTTTCTCCTTCTGGACACCACAATGCTGGGTTTTTGACATGTATCTTTTTTTTTTTTTAGGTTCATTTTATCTATTTAATATCTGACTGATTTAGCTAGGAAGTGAAGTCGTCTTTACACAATATGCCTCAAACACCAAGTGGTCTGCTAGACAGAAATTTCATCAGAAACCTCTGCCCTTTCAATTCCTCTTATAGAGAAAGAGGCAGCATGAAGCCATAGGAATAGAGTAGGGAGCTGTTCTGGGGAACATTACCAAGCCATGACCCTTGGCACAGCTGGAATTAGGAGCAATGGATTGCCTTGTGGGCACTTTACATCAGTTCAGGGAAAACACCTCATGCCCCAGCTCTGCCCCACCTTCTGCCATGGGGGAAAATGCCCCAAGAGGTTTCAGTGCCAAAGTGCTCAAGTGACATATCCTATGCTCAGGGCATTACTGAGCAGGATATGATATCAGATACAGGTCTGGAACCCAAATTTTGCTCCAGTAACCTGTGTGGCTTGCTGAAATCCTGCAAGTCTTACACAGGACTGAGCTGTTTAAGACCAAAGACAAAATTTGTTTTCTTTTGTTTAGACTTTACAGAGCTACATTTCATTTCACATTCCTTATTTGTACAGCAAAGAAGCAGATTGATATTTCAAAACCTTTTCCAAATGTTTATTTTAAGCAGTGATACAGGAACTCTGTATTTTTACATATGGTTAGTGGTGCTGTTTGCAAGTTATCAGTCATCAGTTTAACTTTTAATCAGAGGGTTTAAAACATTTGTGTATCTTTGAAAGTTTCACACATATTTAAGTGAAGCTTGATGAGTAGCAAAGTTTTAATTGAGCAGGTGTTCAGGGATGGATGCACACCTCCCTGATAGCCTTCAGTGGGGCTATCCCTGGGAAGCAAGACACTGAGTGGCTGAGAGGACATGTAGCTGAGAGTTGGTGTGCTGACAATGCACCTTATTTAGTACAAAATCTCTAAAGCAAAAAAACCAAACAGGAAATAAGAACAGGCTTTGATGATTATAAAAGGTACAAAGACCATTCTACAGCTATCATTACGTATTACACATACTGCATAAATTATTTTCTATTCTATTCTATAAATCTTCATACATTCAAGTTTCCTGTTTTTTTTGTTTTGCTACTGCCACTTTCTGATGATCATCTTTGGTAGTATTACTTCATTTGAGTTGACTGTATATTCCTCTGCTGCTAGAAACAACAGAAAATGATGCAAATAGTGCAGGGAAATAATCTAAGCCTGGGGGTCTAAGGACCAGCATTTCTGATTCCTGTTACTTCTCTCAATTTTGCGTCACACATTACCGGTAGTACACAGCCTTAGATACTTTATCCTTATTAGTTAAAATGTCATAGATTTGGAGGCATACACATTACACAGCTAGAGAGACAAGAACAGGTACTAAACATTCACAGACAGACATGAATATTGAATTATACAAGAAGTTTTGAAGCCTTGGAATCAATGCATACATACACACACACAGAGACACATATACATAATCATACATACACTTAAGTGCAAAGTGATATTAATACCGGGTATTGTTTTCTAAGTGACAGTAAAATACAAGTGTATGTCTGTTGCATTCAAAAGACAGAATTCAGTTCCTCTAATGAGTTAAAATATAAATACACCAAAATGTAAAGATGAACAACAGATTTAACACAGGAAGAATTTAAGAAAACTTAACGTCACAAAAATAAAATATATAAAAGTGGATCCAATTATTTAAAAGTTTCTTGATGTATATGAAATTCGAAAATATTAATAAATATATCTGATAAATAATGATGATAGTCTCCATATTTCTTTGTTTAATTCTCAGTTTTCTTGCAAGATCTTCTTGAAGTTTGGTTGTAATGGATCATTACGTCCATAATGTGCTCAATGTTGGAGTGAATTTTGAACAGTTTTTCGGCTGCATACTGTTTTCTTCCAGATAATTTACTGGATTAAAATTAGCAGTGTGAAAAGCTGTAGAGAAATCTAAATGCCTGCCAAATCAAAGAAATAATCACATTTTTATGAATATTTAATATCATAGTCATGGCAAATAAGGCAAGTAATTAGTACTTACCATAAATTTGCAAAGTATTATTTTATGTAAATGTTACATTCTACTAGTTTGATATGAATTATTCATTGTATTACCAGACACTGACACAAACCAGCAAACACTAAAATCTATGTGTTATTAGTTTACTTACCTTTAATGATATTGTTTAGAGGGTATTTTTCTGAGATTACTATTTTTTCCCAAATGGGATGGAAACAAGAGGAAAGTCATTTAAAGTCACCTACTGAACATTCCAATATTGGAGAAACTCAAGATGCAAATCGACAAAATGCAAGTTCTTTCATGTGTACAGATGAAGAGCTCTCAGCTATGTCTCCCATTGCAAAGACTGCACAGGCGATTACTATTAATGAAGTATGGTAAAAGCTGTTTATAAAAATAATGGATGTGAGAGAAAAACACACATCTTTACAGATAACCTCCATAGCCCCTCAGAGTCAAGTGGCAGAGTCCTTGGGTCAGGTTACTAAATGATTAAAAGAGAATCGAGCCCTGAATATAACACACAATACCCAAATAGCACTTCAGCACAAAAAGATTCCCCCATAATTTTTCTACAGGTGTGGGTTGTCACCTGTCTTTCAAGGCTTGACTGCTAAGTTTTCTTGATTCCTACAAAAGTCAGTTCCTTTTCCTGATTTGTGATTGGCACCTACTGACCCCTGAAAACATCAGTCCTTATCGTGCTTCCAGAGTTAGAGTATATTAAATGGCCAAAGCCACTTAAAACTCTTGCTCCATCTTAAATATAATCTCCTTCACCTTCTGGTGTTAGTAAAACCTTTCACTTTATTGTAACTGGCAAATTTTCACTGATAGTCCTTTGAAATCAGCAATGTAGAGAGTTACTCAACACTAATTTCTAAAACATACGCCCCTTTGCAATTACCTTATGATGTGAAAAATAACCAATCCTCATCTATCTTTCACCTACCAAACTATTTTATTGAATCTTGATGAGCAGCATCTGACTGTTTTTCTCGTACAAAGCAAATCTTCTCCAAACAGTAAATCTTTCCGTCTAAATAAATTATATTCACTGCTTGTCAGCTTGCTCTATAATGAACTTACAAAAATTAAAATCAGCTTATGCTGTATATCCTCTCCATTGGTAAATCTATGCACATCTTCTGCAGGCACTTTTGATCTACTCCAGTATTCATCTATCCTAGTATAAACCAATTAATTGTTCATGAGACTTTCAGACTAATTGGTTCTGGAGCCAGGTTCTCACCAAAAAAAACCCCAAATCTGGTATTTTACATACAATAAAGAACATATATTGGTCTTTTGGATGGCAATTCAACTTAAAATTATAAACATCCCATTTCTAGAGAACTGAAATACAAGGATTTTAGCTAGGGGAGAAGATGAATATCAGATGTAGCTTCACAAAACAAACAATTTCAAAGTAAAGAGGAAAAGGTGCAAAGGTGCTGTTACAATAGGTCCTTGCTCTGGGTTCATGGTTTCATGCTGTACTTGGGAAAATGCATCAAGGAACTGGCAGCTAAGCTTCCAGTATTAGAAGCAGTTTTAGAAACCACAGCTCAGTATCCCCCATTTTAAATAAAAGCTTGACAGCTGGCAAGTGGGAGAGAAGGAAAGTTCTTGTCCTTGTGGGTGGTTTGGACTGTGCACCAGTAAACCATCAGTCTTTACCCTAATAAAACTCTCATCAGTCTTTGGAAGCTGCATGTTTTCCCTTAAAATCACCCTTGTGTAACCTATTTTATTTAGGTTCAAATTTATTTCCACCTCCAAGTAAGCAAGTTAGAGGGTCTGTAGAAAAGCATAAAGAAACAGATGCAACGATCAAAAGCTCACACTGAAGAATCCTTCAATCCCTGACTCTTTCACCCTTTGGTAAGGCCTCTCCCTCACTCCTGCACCCCACTCTGGCCTCGTCTCCCCCGATCATAATGATAAGCAACATGTGCAAAACATCCAATTAAAAGCAAAATTTAAAGTGATGATAGAGAAGAACACAGCACAATGGACAGCAAAAATGTGGTTCACATAAATGTTTGGTTTTAGCTTTAATATTTTAAACAAACATTTCCTTCCACTTAGACTCATCCTAATCTGCAATCTCCACCTGGTGTTTTTCAAACCAGATGGAAATGTAAATTATTTAAAATCATGAAATTCCATTAGCAGTTGGGCTTAAGTGCTTAAAAAAAAAAAAAAAAAAGAGGAAGAAAGATAACTTTTCAGGGTTCCAGAAGGCGACTGCACCACCCATTGTGTGTGGCTGTGGCCACAGAGCAGGGTCCAGGAGTGCTCTGCTCCGTGCGTGCCCTGGCTGAGCTCTTAGCACTGGTGGAGAAGCCCTAGATCCAAGTCGTGGCTGAGATTTGCACTGCAGCAACACCTGCTGCTCACTCATTCCCACAGCAGAAAGAGTGTGACCCCTGGAGAGCCTGCAAAGCAGACATCCATTTCACCCCCCAAACTGCTTCGAGCAATGCTACCTACTTTGCTGCTGTTCAATGGAGAGAAAGAATTTTCCAAAAATGTTTTTTTTCCTAAGTGTAACAAATGCCCATGGTAATGTCTGTTCATTCCTGTTTGTAGCATAAAAGCCTGTGAGGAAATCCCATATAAAGAACATTCCTGCATGATCAAATACCACAGTGAAATGAGAAGGACCACGAGGAAGAAAATACAAACCAACTTCATCTTTCTATATGCAGGATTTTTGGCCATGACAACTAATAACAAAACTTACATTCGGGGGCATGGCATTCTTTTACTTCTCCTCTCTATTGAGGCCTAGTGCAAAAGGTGAACAACAAGAAGCAAATGCTGGTGTTGTATCAGGTGACTCACAGCTCTCAGGTGCATCACAAGGCAGGAGCCTACAGCCACTAACACCAGCAGGCTGAGTCACAAGATCTTCCCAGCTCTCATCTCCCTTCCTTTAAGTTGACTGAATTCTGCCAACAAACATCACCCTCTGCTGAGCTCCCTATTGCCCTGCACAGCAAGAAATCAAGCAGAGACCCGTTCACCACTGGCTGAAGGACTTTCTTCTTGCACTTTCAACATTAGTTTTTGTGAGATGGGAGCTCTCTGACTGATTACTTTTTGCTTGGATTCTCTAGTATTTGTCCACATCATACTATAAAAAATAGTTCTAAAGCTCAATTATATTTATTAATGTACAAGAACTTTAAAGAATATACAAGGTGTGTAAGCAGGTGTACAAGAATATATCCAGTGGTATGGATATATTCTATTCACACTCAGTGGTATCCTATATACATGTATGGTTTACAAAATCCACACCAGTCGTACCCACTCTGGCTGTTATTGAAGCCCAGTTATTAACAAACATACTATTCTTATCCAATAACTAACCTCCCAGCTTCAGCTAGATGGTAATCACACCTTCATCTTTAATCTCACTTTCACTGACCAAGGAAGAACGGCTGGATTTATTAATTGTTCATGGACCAAATTCACTGAAGGAGACTTAGGCACTGTAACATTATCCTATTTATGTTATTATGAATCCAGAACTCTGTGAGAGATGGCTGTGGCCCCCTTGCAAGGCAGGAGAAGGATTTGGTGCTTGTGAAGGGAATTAACAAGTATCAGCACACCGAATGACTGTTAATGCACCTCTTACCTAGGTCTCTCAGAGTACTGACCTGGTGCAAGCATTCCCCAGAGCTGGCACAGATGTCTCTGCTTGCTTTGGACCAGAGATCTGAATCCAGGTCTAGTCTAACAGAAAATGACCATATAAGAAATCTTAAGCCATACAATCAGCAGATACAGCAGATTGCTAAGGGCATTGGATATATGGGTGGCAAGGGAGCAAGGAGCTGGGGTCCCAGTTTTGATTTTATGTTCTTTGCTTGAAAGTGATGCCAATCTCTGAGCTCGGCTTTCTTTTTGCACGTTGCCTAATCCAATATAAGTCTAATCCACTGCAAGTTTATATGCTCTGTGAAACTCAGAGAAACTGTTTAATAATGATCATATTTGCTGTGGAAACAATCACCTTGGATTTTTTCTTGCTTTGTTCTTCACACCAACAGTGTGGAAATCTTTTATGCCTTTGGTGCTTGGACCAATGTAATAGAAAGACTTCCCTAGAAAATCTTGTACCTTCCTCTTACCTCTAAAATACTGGCATACTGGCTAAGGAAAAAAATTCCTGAATCACAGATATGACCCTCTACAGGGCACTATCTACCTACAATTCCTGGTATTTCATACCACTGGAAAAGAAAGCTCTTGTTCATAGGGGAAAAACCTTATTAAATGTTGTAACACTAAAAGCACCCAGTAGTGGCAATGTAATCAACAATCCAAATTTCAGTGTCTCCAAACGAATTTCAGAGCAGCTGCCGTATGGAACAGAAGGCTGGTTACTTCATACAGCTCTGCTCTTCTCTGCTCTGCTCCTTTTTCTCATTACATCATTTAAATTCTGGACATGTACTTATCATGGATTTTCCTCTCTCTGATTCCAAAGAATGAACCTGGGGTTCTGATCAGGATGGAGAAGCAATGAGGAAAAAACATTCCTATAACAAAGGGAATCCTGTCAAAACATTCTAAAATAAACAGTATATTATAGGTATACCTATGAAATAGGTATACCTATACTGTATTTGTTGCAGTTTGGGCAAAGAATACTGTATTTACTGTATGGATTTTGCAGGTGATAGCTCTTGTTACACAGAAATTGGTGGGACTAAATGTCCCAGTGTTTGTTGAGTTCCTCAGTAGGACTTTGTAGCCTGCATGCAGCTTTCTTTTATGCCACCAGGAACATCCAGGCAAGCCAGTGTAAATCTAGCTAGGATTTGTGTACTGCAGTCAGCTCAGCTGCAGAGTAACTGCAGTGTACTGTCTCCTCCCATGCAAAACAAGTGACTCTATATTGTTAATTTTCTATGAGCTTGCATACCCCACAGGTAGTCCAAAATTATCCTGCTTCATGGAAAGAAGTCATCAGCCATCTGCACCAGAGTGAATGGCACTCAGCGTGAGAGAGGTCCCAGCTGGGAGTAAGACTTCCTCTCATTCTCATCTGAGACTTTCCCTCTTCCCTTAAAAAAACCCAGAGAAGCCATGAAAAAGTACTCCGAAATTCCTGTAACTTTATATCCATATAAAGCTTATTTTGTACTCTCTGTGTAGAAGAGCTTGCAATATTTGGGGGTATATCCCTTTTAGGGGTAGGAGCCTCCAGAAGTTCAGGCAGTTTGGCCACAGCCCACAGGGACAAATTCTGCTGTGGTTCCTTCATCATCATCCTGCAGATGATGCCAAAGGTAAAAAGGCAAAAGAAGGTCCAGCAGGGGTTGTACCATCTATCACCTTGGACTCAGATTTGCAGAAAAAGAAAGCTTCTCTCCACAGCTTTAGGGAGATCAGAATTAGGTAGGGATTCCCCTCCATCCCATGTGAATCAGAGGGCAATACAACTTGGACAGGTCATCCTTCTTAAAGCAGGCACAGCTGTGAGATCAGGTGATCACACAAAACGTTCTAGTCATCACACAAAAATTCTAACAGATTCTGTAAACATCTGAGTGAGCAGGTAGAGCACCCTCTTCCTGTTCTCGTGGTGAAACACTTTTTCCTTGTATCTACTGGGATACAATTTTCCTTTAGTTTCTGTCCATTCCAATGTCTCTTGTCCTTTCAGCACACGCTGCTGTAGATTCCTTTCTCCATCTTCTTTCTGTTCAGCCTGGTTTATCTGACCAATGAACGCAAATTAATTTCAGTATTGTCTCCCTGTCTTCTTTTCTGCATTTTCTTTCAGTTCTTTATTTCTCTAAGCTGGCCAAACCTTTTCTTCCTCTCCTTCCTCTTCTATCTCCCATTCTGAAACTCTGTGGTAATTCCTGTGGCAATTGTCAGCATCCCCTTACCCCCAACATGCAATTTGAATCTAACCCATTTCAGTGATAGTCTTAGTGGATCTGGGACCACTAGACACTTCAATTTTGGCCAATGTCTAGAGTTAGGGGGCTTCTTGGTTTTCTGCTTGCCAGCTCCATAGGAAACACAATTATTCATAATAATAATAAGAGATGTCACAAATTAAGTGTATGTATTACTATGGTTGTATCTTTAAGATAGGTCCAGTACAAGGATGCTAAGGGTGGACTCCTATACAGATTGAGAGACCTGAAGTTAGGTGTTTACAAGTGCAGCATTGACCTAAACTCCCATTACAAAATGTGGATTGTTGAAATAGTTTAGGCTATGAGCTTCCCGCATATAGCTGCAGGCTGTTTTTCCCACATATCCTGCTATAGGAAATAGCCTCCAGGCTTTTTTTACTTCAAATCAGATCCTACCTGAAGAATTAAAAAATGGCTTTATATAACTTAGAATTTTCTTTTCCTGCTACAGACACAGGAAAGAAGGACCAATGTTAAGTAATTACACTTTTTGTGCCAGTTCAGGTCTCCCAGTGGCTTGCTCCGAATACCAAACCTTACTCCCTCAAGATGTTAAATGCAGCAGATCAGCTCCATTTAAACATATTTCTCATGGCTCCCACATGATTTGCATTTTGCTACAGGCCAACTGTGGCACAGGGATGCAAGACCCTCCAGAGGCCTCCAGCACAGCAGGTTCCCCAGTCCTGAGGGCACATCAGTGAACACAGACTCCCCCTGGGGAGTCAGTCCCCGCCTGGGGCAGTGAGTGGGGGTCCCTTCCACCACCAGGTCCCAAGGAGAACTTTGCCAGCAAATGGAGGCAGAAAAGAGCTCCCAGGTGAAGGGGTCTGGCTGAAGCAGTTGTCTGAGGCACAATATCAAGGGGGAAAGAATACATCCTCTCCAGTAGTCACTGTGCCATCTTTTTTTGTTTTCTTCATTGTTTGGATCCAGGGCAATTCAGGTCCAGATGAGACCAGGTTCTGAGCCAGGGGACTGAAGCAGTTTCCAGTTAAACAAAAACCATTCAAAGTTAATAAACAAGTCTCTTCAAATGGGAAGAAATAGATTCATGCATTAAAGCTGCATTAAGAGAGCAAAGAGAAAACAAATAATTCTCTCTGTCTGCCACAAGCCTCCCCTTAACTGAACACTATTGGAAAAGAAATGCTGTTGGTCCCCAGTGCAAAGGTGGAAGGGGTGGAAGGTTACATGGGGAGAAGAAGAAATCACTTTATTTCTGTCACGATGCAGTAAGATATAAATACAATCAAAAGGGGTTAATCTAATCCTTTTGTGAAGCACTGAGTCAGAGAACAAGACAAAAACAAATCTGTGATCTGGAACTTCCTGAGCACCCACTCAGGGTGGATTAATGAGGAGTACACGGCTGTGAAATTACGTGCCCTCTGAGTCAGGAAAATGGTCCTAGTGGTGCATGACCTTGAAATGAGGGGAAGCAAACTTCACCTGATCCACAATTATAAAGACCTAAAAGGAGGGGGACTAAGGAGGAGAGAGAACACATTAAGAGCCGAGGAAATGTTTCTGAATATGAAACCAACAAAATACTAAACAAACCCAAAGCTTGAAAGATGAATTAAATGTAGCATAAAAAAATCCAGAGGCTTTAAAGGATACTGGCATTAGTGTTTGAGCATTATAAGGAAAGCTTGTCCTCTTTATTTACATGAAGTGGATATTTTGTTGCTGTTGTTATGGACTTAGCGATGTTTGTCTGCCTTCAATTTTCTCTTTGCAATGAAAAATTGTTGTGAGATGATTTCTAGTCTTAGCTGCTTTACATGACAGTATTATCAAGGATTCATCAAGAGGCCATCTGTCGAATTTATGAAAAAAAATGCAAAAACAAAACAGATGAAAAGGAAAGAGCAAGACAGAGACTAGTCCAGGGGACGATAGATGTGGCAGCATGTGCCTCAGTGTGAAAATTACAACATTTAAATACTGTAGAATAAATTACTGTGCCGAAAAATTAGTGATGCTCTCCCACTTCAGATTCTCTCCTTATGATGAGAACATAATGAAATAGATCACAGACCAAATCATTTTTTCCTGTGGCTATTATTATATTCTAATGAAAAATTAAAATGGGGTAAAGACATAAAACCTGTAAGGGAATCAAATAAGCTAAGCTACTGAGTCATTTCTTAGGTACCTCCAAAATGTACAGCTGATGTGGAAACAATAAATTCATAGCTTTTTATGTCTATAATCAACTGATCTCTCCCTGTTTTTCATATCTTCTTGCATCTTTATTGTTGGTATGTCTAGACTCAAATACATTCCTGTAACACAGAAAAGATAATGGAAGGGCAAAAAAAGTTATTTGTCTTCATTACAAATGGTTGAATTGCATGGCAAAGTAGGTAAAATATAAACATCTATTCCCAAACAATATATATTGCCTATAAAATTCACTATCTACTCTTTTCTAACTGCATTAATACCTCTGTTTACATACTGTGTATAAGAAATAAATTTGAATCAAACATGTGATTATTGAAATCAGGCTGCTTGGATATAATCGGAATCTAAGAGTTCAAATCCAGCTTGTAGTGTATTTTTAAAAATTCCATGTCTTTCCCAGCCTGTTCTCTCACCTTCTCTCCATAAGGAATGCACTTGGACTTGTGTGAAAATTTGTGATAAGCTCAGAGGGAAAATACCACGCTGATTATTGTACAGATTCAAAGATTTTCAACAAACTTTCCCCAGACACAATTTATATTTTACTGATTATTTAAAGTTATGGAAAGCCAGCCACCCGGCTATTCCCATAAAAATGCAAAAAATCAGAATTTGTCATACCATATATATTTAAACATAACTGTAACACATAATGAAAAATTAGAGTTCTCTATGTCCACACAGGGAGAAAAAAACAGAGGAAAAAAGGTTGATACTGCTTTTATACCACACTTAGAAAGACACTCACGGTAGTTAACTCTGACTTTCTCCACCAAAACCTCCCCCAGAAGGAGATGGCCTACTAATGAAGACCTATCCAATGATGATTTTCTGCACATGAAAGAAAGAGCAGATGAAATTGCCCTCATTAAAGACCTTCCTAAGCTATTCTAGTTTATGTGTCAGAAACCAAATTCTGCCCTAATTTCCATGAGTTCCAATTTTTAACTAACAAGTAAAGAAAGGCTACATCTGGAAGTCCACCAAACAGTCCTCAAGAACACATTCCTTCAATTTACATCATGAGCATACTTGATGCAAGGAGAAGGCAACATCCCAAAATCTTCAGCTGACTTGAAAAAAAAAGCACCAAGATAATCATTAATTTTAATGTAATTGAATCGGGAAGATCATCTTGATGCATCAGTAATTAAATGACAGCAAACATCATAAAAGTAAACTGTGCATATATCTTAATGGCACAGGGGAAAGCAAAACTACTTACAAGGTCTAAACTCTGTGTCCTTCCAAAACCACAATACAGTTTATGGCTAAAGACCATTATATCGTTCACTGTAGCCTGGGGAGACTGCATTAGGGAGAATCTATAGATTTAGCCCGGAAAATATATGCTTACTTTTTAAACTTTGCTCGTGAGGGAAAGCTCACAAATTTCTGTTGTACTTGACCCAACTCTAAGGGCAAGCGTATACAAATCCCTCTGAAAGATGGGCCATAAAATTTACATTCTGGAAACTTTTTTTAATACAATTATGCAAATATTACCATCATGTTATTATGCTTTAAGGATCAATTATTTAATTATTTAAGCATCAATATTCACTTGACAACTGTGATGTAATTACAAGCAAAAGAAGAGGTAGTTATGCTGGGTGGGGGCTAATAAGGTAAATACTTTCTGTGAAGTATATTCTTTTGAATCTACTCAAATATCTGAATATTAAACAAAGTCAGGAGAACGATTCTCTGACAAAAAAAACTGTCTGCAGGATTTTCCTTCTGATTTAAAAGAAGATTGGTATGTGAATACCAGACTTGGTACCTTTTTTGAAGAAGGAGCTGTCATGCAAATGCAGTGAACCCAGCGCTTCTCAGGGATCAGTAATCTTGCTTGTGAAAATTAACAGAGAAGAAACCCACAGCAACCAAGTATATTCTATCACATATACTCTATTAACATTTATGATATGGCCAAGCCTTTAGATAAAGATTGTGCTGTAGTAAAAGGGAAATAAAAAAACTTGTTGACAGTGATTTTTGATCCTCACTTCACTGCATCTCTAGGAACAGTTCAGAAGAAAAAAATTACATCAGTGTCCTCTGCGACTGTTTTTTAAGAATCCAGCTGCCTTGTTTAGAGCTGGCCATTTCTTCTTCTCTGCATTTTCCAAGAAAAAAAATTAAAGCCTTTGCCTGAACCAATGCGAGGACCAGCTCATGCTGAAATAGCACATGACTCCTTCAGGTTTCAAGGGAGTGGTGTTTCTCACAGAGATGCAGAATTCTGCAGACATCCAGCTCAATTCCTGCTATTGATGGATCATTTAAGTGCTTCACCCATGCCAAACCATTATCTCTGTACTGTGCAACCAAACCTAATAGTCATATACAATAACAATCAGCAACAACAAAAATTGTCATACAAGCACTGGAAGGTTCGGTTTCATCAGGAGCATAGAATTCCTGGTAACTCCAATTAATTTACTGGGCTCGGAAGCAGTTGTTTTGCTGGCAGCAGATTTACCACAGAGGCTGTGGTCCCATTTTTGGGAAATCAAGAGATTTTGTGCCACTCTATACCTGTCCCGAATTACTGGTGCCCCGAGAGGAGAATTATGCTGGGGCAGGGCTGTGTGGGAGAACATGAAAACACATTCCATTAAATTAGTTACTCAAGTGTGTAACACTGCCGTGCACAGGAGTCAATTACCCTGATAGCCCTGCTCTGCCCCACTCCCTATCACCATATGACTGAAGATCCATTGTATAATAATATCCTGCAATAAGGTGTCAAGAAAGGACATTAGGGGTCTCTGAAGCAATGAGCATTAACTGGGTGCAATATTTTCCTGGGTCCATTTTATCGGGATAATCCCTGAACTATTCAAATACATGAACTCCCATATGAAACGGGTATCTCTCCATCTGCACAAGCTCCGTTACTGACGAACAGGCTGGAAATATATGGGAAGCTACAATATTTTAAATAACTGTTCCATAAAATAAATAGTAAGCACACAGCTCAGCATTTCAAAAGCCATAAAATAAACCATCATCAAAAAAGCTTATTTTATGAACCCATAAATCACCTGAAAATAAACGTTTTCTTCATCTTCCTGTGTTTTAATAAAAAATTCCCTTTTTTACTCACTCAATTACAATATCACTATCAGTTCAAATTACAGGTCAAAGATATGGGGCTTAATGTATGTACAGCCAGTTCTCTTCTCCTAATAACCTGTCATTCCCAGGATTTGAATGTCAGAACAGAGCCTGCCGTGGTAATGCTACCCGGCAGCACAGTGATGAAAATTTTGGACAAATCATGAAGAACATTCCAGATCCAAATCATCAGAAGGTTACTGGGGAGAGCCTTTCATCCCGCTCTGACCCCTTGATCTGACAAGTGACACCTACAAAATGAACAGCTCTCCAGCTTAAATTGTTTAACTGTAGCCTGATCAGTTTTATTATCTTGCTAATCCGGATATCAGCCATTTCATCAGAATGGAAGATATGCATATCATGAATTATTTTGACACCAAGACCTTTTAATTTTTGCCAGCAATATTTCACTACACCAATCAGGGCCTGCAGTCAGTGATGCTGTTCGCCTCCTGGGATGTCAGAGGACAGTGCACTCCTGACAGCACCAAATCATCTGGGAGCTGTAACGAGCTATTGCTGCAATTATTATTATCTCTTGTAGTCATGCATTTCATTACAGTGCAGGCAGACAGAGGTTTCAGTTTCGGGCCACTCTTATTTTGGAATCTCTGCCATTTTATGGGCTGTAGGGCTCTGTAGTGTAATTTCTTTTCTCCTCGGTAGACAAGGATAGGTGAATTTCTAATAAAAACAAAACACTAGCGAGGTACTGTAGAAAGAGGGAGCACAATACAGTACATTAACCAGCAGTGAAACAGCTTAAATGGCCCACTTGTAGTTTATGAAAGCAGTGGTTAATCAGCAATATGGTTTGCTGCAGAGAGAAATAAAGAACAGTTTATCTTTAAATACATATATATTATCCTTTTCCAAACTACCCACTGCTAAACTTTTTTGAAGGCTAGCACTAAATCTTGAAGGGAAAGATCTATGGCTTTTAGTGAATTTTTTTCTGCTGCTTCATAAAAAAAACCCTAAAATATTTTAGCACATATGCCCGGGGTTTTTTTGTCTAAGCAGCTTAGTGGCCATTATTGCAAAGCATGGGTATGCAAACAAGCATTTTGGAGAGAAAGTGGACATGAGTACTCTCAACTAAAAATTAACAAAAATTATAAAAATTAAAAAACGGATATTCACAGGTAGAACACACCATGTCTCAAGAGGAACATCTGAGGGAGCTGGGTTTGTTTATTCACAAGAAGATGAGGTTCAGGGGGGACCTCATCACTCAGGGACAAACTCCCTGAGGTTGTGGTGAGGTGGGTGCTGGTCCCTTCTACCATGCCTGCAGTGAGGGGACCAGAGGGAATGGCCTTAAGCTGAGACAAGGGAGATTCAGATCAGATACAAGAAAAACCTTTTCACTGTTTGGATGGTCAGTATTGTAATAGATTGCCCACAGAAGTAGTGGAGCCACCATCCCTGAAGGCAGCGTCTGGATTTGGCACTGGGTGATGGTTTACTGGTGTAGGGGTTACAGTGGTAGTGCTGGGCTGATGATTGGACTTGGTGATCTTAAACGTCTCTTTCACCTTTGATGATTCTCTGATTCTATGACCAGGGGCTCTCCCCAGAGAAAGCACCAACAATCACCATTTTACTTCTTTCTTACATCTAAGCATAAATGGTGGCCCAAAAGACTTTGTCCTGATGACCATGTGTTGAACGTCCTTTGGAGGGTATCACCAGCTTCCACAAGCATTATAAGAGAAAAGAAGATGACAAAATGTGAGATGACTCTCTTTCTCTTCAGGAATTCCTTTTTCTCAGTTTCCTTTCTCCTTTTCAAACCCACTCCTTCTCCATGTTTAAGATACAAATTACTTAATTTCATAATAGAAAAAGAATAACCAGCAAAAACAGGGATAGAATTCACTAATTTCATTTCCCCCGTGCTTCTTAGTAATGGTATGTAATACAATGAGTAAAAAACAAATAGGAAATGTTCTAGTAAGCGTGAGGGGCACAGCCAAGCTCCTGGCTATCTGTCTAGATGTGATAAAACACTGGAAAGTCAACCACACATTCAGAGAATCTAAAACTAAGTTACTACTGATACAGACAGAAATTGCTGCTATATTAAATAAAATAATGATTTGAAGAGACAAATTTAAGTGTAAACAATAAAAAAACTACTTCACACCACTTTTCCCCATGAAAACTACATGATGTCTTCTTCTGTGCTGAGGTTTTTAATTATGCACTTTCTGTATTCAGTCATCTCCTCCACATGTATAGTTTTTTTGACAGCAAGAGAGACGAAGTTCTGAATATTAAACTTAAAGTAACATATTCTGCCTCATCACTTGTGTAAAGACAGCTGATATTGCCTGAGAGTTTGGCACCAGAGGCCAGGCACCATATTTTCAGCCACCCACACATAAACCCTTTCAATACAATCACTAGCAACTTGACTGTGAAATTTCCAGACATTGATGGCTAGCAAAGACTAATAGCAATGCTCCTGTGATGGACTCCCGTCATGAAAACGCAGTTCTTCAGCTTTTTGATCCCATCTGTGTGATGCGAAGAGAGCAGGGAAGACTTTGCCTCAGCAAAGATAGGATAGTGTGTCCAAAAAGGAGCAGAGCAGCACACCAGGGTCTGTAGTGTTGTGTTTATTTACAGATGCCATGCAGTTTTGCATAACTCCCTTGTTAGTTAAGGGTTGCTGATCCTACAGACTCTTACACATGTTCCATCAAAGTCCCTGGGACGTGCATGAATTACTATTCCTCTTTCAAGAAAGGCTTAGCAGGATCAAGGCTGGTCCTTGTGGCTGTTGAAATCTTTGAGATTGACTCAAAGGAGAAGCTAAATCCACTCAGCCCTAAACAAAGTGGAAGATACTTTCTGGTGTCTCTTGACCCATCTCAGTCTCTCTTTGTCTGGTAAGACAGCCATTCCCACCTCGGAGGGACTGGCTCTGCCAGTCAGTGCTCATGGTGTGCAGCTGTGGAGTCGGAGAGCTGCACCACATCCCCAGAACTGGTAACGTAGCTTAGCACTGAGGAGCATCAAGGCACTGACATGGGCAGCAAAGGATGCTTTATTGCCTGAGGGTCTTGATGCCTCCTGCTCTGGAAGGGCTGGCCCATAGGTGACTTGGAACTAAAGTCCCTCATGGGTGACTTGATTAAAATGGCAAGCATCATCCCTCTCCTCCTCTCTTCAACTGCAAGACTTCAAAAAACATCTTTTTAAACTCACTGCACTTTAACACAAGGTTTACATTGGCTATGGCTATCAAAAGTCAATCACAAGTGAAGACATTTAGCATAAAACCAAAACAAGACAGCTCAGACAGGTGGATCTAAAAGTATTCCAGTATTCCAGGCTGGAATTTTCTGTACATTTGCAGTTTTTTCTCTGCCTTGAATACAAACTCTATGTCTTGCTCCATCACAGCTAAGGGCCAGGGAGCAACTGAACCAAAGTCAGAAGTGTGCCGACTGTGCCAGGTGGCTTCTTTTTGAGAATGGGTGGGAAGGCACCAAATTTCCTTCAAGTTACTGCAAAATTTTAATGTACAAGAAATTTTAAACATTAGAAGAATTACCAATTAATTAGCAAAGTTTAAGAGGGAACCCAGGCAATGGAGCTCTCCCACTCCCACTCTACAACCTGTCACTGCCTTCAATGTCTGTTATTTTATTTATTTTATAATCATTTTTATTTCCTTTAAGACAAATGTTTTCCTAAATGACTGTCAAATCCCTTTTAAAAATCAGCTTAAAACTACTATCAACTACTTATTATCAGTTTATCTAGATAGACTTGGTAAAAAAAGCTTTTTAACACTTGAAAAGTTGTAATTCTTGCATGTGTGTCAGCAAGAAATTAAAAATGCAATGCAATGCAGTCAAAGAAGAAGCATTAAAGTTGCCATTCTTCAGGTCAGTAAGAAGCTCTTCAAACACATCCATGCAGACACACAAGGGTACAGACTTCATACAGTGTCTTCTTTAAGATAGTTTTGAATTCCACACTATTGTGAATAAAAATTCCTAGGAAACTATACTAATAATGTCAAAACCACCTGCATTTCAAGCATCTTTTGGTGTGTAAGTGGTTTTTTGTTTAACAGAACACAAGATCACCTGACTATGAGGAAGTTACAAAATAGATATAATTACTTAATTAGATCCTCGTAATATTCCAGACACTCAGTTCCAGAATTCTCAGAATCATCTTGGGTCAAATTCCACACCATCCACTAAAGCGAAACAATGTTGTTAATTGATCTGACTCAGATCAGACTCCTTATATTTTTCAGGGATTTCAGCATATTTTAGCATGTTGCTTAAATCTTGTACTGGTTATTACTTCTCGTTTACTACATATTATGTTGCCTTAGTAACATCTCAGCTTGTTTATTTACCTTCAAAGCCAGGTCCTTTGTATTACAGTCTAAAGAGTGTTTGAGCTTGTAACATCAGGATTTTAGTTATCTTTAATTGCAATACAACAGATTAGCACTAAAATAAAAATAAAGTTCTTCATTAACTTTAGAATGTGTACAGACTCAGCCCTTTATTTTTTACAAAATCAAGCATGACAGATTCTCCACAATACTTCTTAAAACAGAACTGACTTCCATCTAAATCCTGATGATGAGCTGCACTGTAACCTTGCAGCCACCAAATATGGTGCATCAGCATTTAGCATCTCAGCTTACAGGTGCATTTAGTCATCTAAATGATCTGACAATAATTAAGTAAAAAAACTGGAGGAATTTTTAAAAATCTGGCTGTCAGCAACCTGTCAAAAGCTATATCCTTAAATTCAAGGCAAGAATTCAATACTTCATAGGTATCATGACTGAGCTTAAGCCATCAATTTGTTCCTTGCTGTAACTCATGGAAAATTTTTTCCTTCCCCCTTTGCCCTCGTGTAATGTATTGTGTCTTTCATTCTTGCCCTACTAAAGGGTTAAGGATGCAGAGTGTACAGCAGTAAGAGCACTTTTTACTTTCACACTGGTAATGCCATGTCCATGTAGGGAATGTAACACAACCTGCCTAAATTCCAACTGCTTCTACCTTTGGTGAATTTAATATATTAAATATCCTGCATTTTATGCCATACTTAAAAGTAAAAAAACAAATTTAGAGACAGCTTTCATGGCTTGTGTATCACACAGACATGAGCACTCATTTTAAAAGCACAAGCAGAAATCTGCAATCCAAGAGCGACCTGATAAAGGCTGGACCAAAGTTTCCAAATGCAGTTCCTGGTGGCAGGCTTCCAAGCCCATGTTGGGCTCCCAAGCCTACATTAATCTTACAGCTTCCATCCAAAAAAAAGGGGGTTAAGCCCTTTGTGAAGGAGGCTTACTGCCTACTCAGTAGGCACCTGCTGTTTTTGCAGGCAGGGAGCCAAGCATTGCCAAAACCAAGTCTTGCTGGATCTGTGTTGTGCCAGGGTATGGGCTGGGAATGGAGCAGCTCTGCTGGCTGTGCCAGGAAGGAGATCACTCTCAGCGTCCAGGGAAGAGCTGCAGGCTTTAGGGGGTCAGTAAAACCCAAAAGCTAGGTGCTCTGGAATAATGTTCTTAGCAGAAATCTTTAGAGGTATAATGTTGGACATTTAAAGCAAAACTCAGAAATAATTAAGTGACCAGACTCACATTTGGTTTGACTTAAAACCACTAAGTGCCTGTATGTCCCACTAAAGCCAAAAGCTACTGTGGCTTTTTTATGGAAGAGACAAATCTGGAATGTAAAATTAAGCAAAATATTTGAAAACATTGGCCTATAAACCTTGTGTGTATAGCCAGTCTAAACTAAACTCCTAAATATTTAAAATCTTGTTTCCTTTTTATTGGACATAATTTTGGTTTTAGGAAAAAGAAGAACGGAAACAAAACCTCTTATTTTTACTCATAGGATTCATTTAGATGACTTAATGAGATCACAGTCAGATACGTAAATTAAATTAAACTACACAAATAAGTCTTCTTAGCTTGAAAAGAAAGTTAGGGAAGAACAAATTATCATTTTTTTCCGCTTCTTTCTGATGTATTTTTAACCATTCTTCCTTGTGCAGCCACCACTACCATTCATGGTGAAATTTAAGGGGATTAAGAAAAAGAATGTATAGCACTCTGCTGCATTTACAATCACTTACTTAATTTTAAATATTGCATGTGAAGTTTTACAATGCTAAATCCAAAAGACTAGTCTTGAAAACTTGCTAGGAACCCTGACCAGTGGAGTGACCCCACCACTCCCATTTTTCAGTGGAACTAAGAGAAGGGCCCCAAGCTGTCAGTCAGTGGAGGGTAATGACATATGTGACTTTCCTCAGAAAACCCACTCTTGGCTGGAGGTTTGGCGAGTTTAAAATCAATCCCTCTGTTGGTGTTTACATGCTGCAGAGAACTTGACATGTTCCAACAAAGCCTGTGTGAAACTTTCACAATATTTGCTTCCAATATACTGGGTGTGTTCACACTTTTCTTTTAAACCTAAGGCAATAGTACACTTACCTGTGCTGTCAGTTTGTTGTTAAGCCATCACACTGGAGAGAGAAGCCACTGGTTTTCAAAGAGGGCTTGTTCAGTACAGCTGCTGTCTACTTCATGGAAAGCTTTAGGCTTTCTTTTGCCTTTCTCATTCCCACAAGGAAGTTCTCATTTCCAAGTCAGTCTGAATTAACTCATATACTGCTATGTGGACATATTTCTAATTTGGTTTTACCCTGAACAATGTTTCTTGTTAATAATTAAAAAAACACTTGGGTTGGTATAAATCAGTAGTTCAGATTTGCTGTTGTCATTCTATAGTAAATAACCTTCTGAATTACTTCTAAAAGGAACTGTCCCAAAAAGGGGAGAAAATCTCTTCAATTAAATCATAAACATTTTATGACATATACTGTCATCCTGGGAAAAAAATGTTCAACTTTTTGTAAAACCATGCAATCAAAGTTGGAAAAAAGCATAATGCAACTCAAATCCTATGAAAACCATTTTAATAATGCATTTTATTTTGTAAGCAGGTGGGCAACTACACATCTCACACACTATTACAACATGCAGAGGATGGGCCATTTCTTGTAGAAATGTTGAAACTCAATGGTGTGTTCAAATGTGTGTTCATATCCAAGGGTATGTAACCAGCTTTGTTCAGGAACAGACAAAGCTGCTTTTAATTACAGTCCTCATATTAAAAGCTGAGCATGTACTTGTATTTGCAGAACTGTGGCCAAAATTATTTTACAATGCAAAAGATGATGCAGGTCACTCATTTCTCTGGTGAATACTTATGTGCTCCTGGGTTAGGTAGGCAAAACAGTACTTCACTGTCAAATTCAGATCAATCCTAGTTTGCTTTATTTGCAATCATTCTGCCATAGGAGGTTTGCGGTTCAGTCTTCATTATTTGTGGGTTTAGAAAGCAAAATTAAAATGTGAAACCCTATCAACATGTGAACTCTGCACCCTCTGACATATGGGGCATGCCCCTCATCCAACACAATCTTTGGTTAGCAGCTGTGAGGAGTTTTACCAGGCTAAACAGCTTTTTAGTCTAACCCAGGGGAACTGGCATGTGTTAGCACAGCTACAGAAGGTCTCTGCAGTCCCTAAATGCAAAAACATATTGAGGATTGCAAAGAAAAAGTTACAAGGGGGACAGAGTTCAAATAAAATTTGTTCTCTGCTTCATGGCAGGATCAATCTATGCTCGCAAACACATTCAACTCAGGCTTATTTGCCACAGGTTTGCATTTGTGAATGCTCAGTATGAAGCGCTCTCATTGACATCCCCAGGAACACTGGCACACAGAAACACCGCTCCTCTGTGGAGTGCAGGCAATTTGCACCACCTGATGATTCCATTCAAAGTGCTTACAAGATGAGGTTAGAGGGCTGTGTTCCTTTATAAGCAAAATGAGAGGCAGCATCACTTTTGTTTCATTTTTCGGTGGTGGGGGAGATTCTTGCCAGTGGAATATCCTTAAAATTCATTCTGGTATATAACAATCCATGGGCATTGCAAGACCTGAATATGGTAAAGCAAAAAGATTTACCTAGGCAAATTTTTGGTGTGGCCGCTCTCTGAAGGTAATCCTAGGAGCAGCATACATTGAAGTTTTTCCACTCAGAGTAGCAGTGGAATATTAACAGCATGCAAACTGGTGTCTGTGTCTAGGGCTGCCATACTTCTGCGCCTGATTCTTCTATAACGCAGATGATGCATATGGATCTTAATAAATCTGTTATGCAAATATAGGCAGACCAACATATCCTGGAACTTGAGGCTACCTGTTCCTTTAGAGTTCATCTGTCATGCCCAGCTGCCCTCCAGGGCACACAGAGCCCGGTCAGACCCAGTATTCTGAGCAGGGATCAGACAGCCTGAAACACTGAGCAAATGGCCAAGTGTTCTTTTCCTGCCAAACAAACGAAAAAATAAATTATTTTCAAGAAAAACTGGATATGTGGTAGCAGTATCCACATAATAAAGAATCCAGAGTAGTTTAACTTAGTCTGACTGCAGGACAGTCTGTTCAGGCCAGTGTAGCCTGTAAAAAGCCCATTGACCACTTCAAATCACAGCCGTGCTGCTTGAGGGGTGGTATGAACACTTGGTGCCACAGGCACATGAGAGTCAGGGAGAGATGGGTGTTTACTCCTTTGTCAGTGTGAAGGGTTTGTTTCATTATTCTGGCTTTGACTGAGTTCCTCTGCCTCTTGCCAAGTTAAACTTCCATTATCACAATAATTCTAGGTGCTGCTAAAGGCATTTGGCGAAGCATGAGGAAAGCTAATTGACATGGAAAAGGAAAATTTGCAGGCCATGTTTTCTCCTGTGGAAATTATGTTAAATTGTTGCTGCTGCATTACACAAATAATTTTGATGCATTAACTTGTCTTTTGCTTGTCTTTACCTCAATCTCACCCAAAATACTATGCTTTTTAACGTACCCTTTTCAGTTCTTAGTTGACTGGTTTCTGGAGAGCAACTCACGAAGGCATCACAGAGAGCAGCTTCCTTTGCTTCGCTTCAAATGCTGATATGGAACACCAGTTATTCAACAATACGATTATTTCCTTAAAAAGAAGCAATACTTTATGAAGCCAGCTAGCATTTCTCTAAAGGAATGGACAATACTGACTGCAGTCAGGCTCTGCTGTGCCTTGTGCCATGGCACGAGCTGAAGCTCTGCCGTGCTGCAGGGCTGCTGCCAGGTGAAGGTTAAGTCCTTCGTGCCCTGCTGGACTGTTTTTGCCTGTCATCATCATCCTCATGCGCCACCTCAGGTAAAACCCCGACCTAGCCCATGCTGCTTGAAAGTCATGTTCACTGCTCCTGTGGTGACAACTTCATGTGACAACAGGGTTGCCATCCTTCCCCATCAAAGGTACAAAAAGCATTACTGCCAGAAACAGCAACATTCCTGAAGCGTTTACTTCTGCCTTATCTCTGTCTTTGTTCAGTGCTCACCCACACTGGCTCTGTCATTAGTTTCTAACAATTTAAGGTATTCCTGTTTTCAGCTTTCTCTGAGCAGCATGTATGCCTCTGACACTCATATCTCACTGATACTTTTCTGTAATCTAGCAAATCTAAATGTAGACCAGAATCTGACTCCAAAAAATTGAATCAACAGGCACTTTATAAATTTTACACTCTTTTCACCTACCCATTGCAACAACAGAAGCAAGGACTATTAGTTTTTTATAGTGTCAAAAGTATACAAAATTTATAATTCATATCTATTTTATAAATGCATAAAAGCTTAAGTAAATTACTTCACTGCAAAGTGCTGAAATACATGCCCACTAAACTGTGGCCAAATCTGAAGATGGTTATGAATGAGTCCCTCAGAAATTAAAAAAAAAAAAAAACAAACATTGATGTTAAAATATTTTTAATTATTTACATCTCCGTTGTTTCATTGTATCTTAGATGTCATTTTAAAAATGAAGGGATATATTATCTTGGTTACTAACAAACATATTATCACTATTTTGCTATGGACTTCACAATGCTTTCTGTCTTGCTAATAGGTATTTTCCTCATTAGAGAAAATGAGAAAAATTCTGTTTTATTTAGAGAACAATAATAATCTTGATTGTTCATCCTCACTGTTCTGGAAGAACAATGTAACAGCACTTACATGAAGGATTTACTGGTTTGCATGCCAGGACAAAAACAGATGGACAAAACAAGTTTAGACAACTGAATCTGAAAAATTGGATGACCTTTATTTCACAAACAAAGTTACAGAAATTCAGAAAAAGCCAAACGTTATTTTATTGCCTTCAATGGAGAAATTCCAGTATTTGTGCTAGAGCCAACCACTTTAATTTAAACCTGATGATGTAAGTTAGTAGCTAGCCCTTACAGCCAATACACATCATTCCTAAAGCAGAAATAGCTCAAATGCCTTTAAAAAAGCCCCACTCCATCCCCCAAAACACTGATCATTGCCTTACCTAAGGGTAAGATCAGACCTAATGAAGGAGATATATGGGTTTGGTTTTTTCTTCTTTTTTGCATTGGGTAGCATGGACTCATAGCCAAGATCAAGTGACTGGCAGTGACAATGTCAAGCTTGGGTGAGAGCTCCTGACTCTGGCAGCTCAGGGGTGAGGATAAGGCAGAAATACACCAGGCAGACAAAACAAGAGGTCTGGTAGGCTGCTAAAGAGTTAAGGAGGAAAGAGAAAAACATACCCTTGTTAGCAACAAAGCACAAGGTTCAGATCACTGGTTTTAAGGCTTGTACACGGAAATCACACAAAGAAAGTCTTCCATTGGTGTTTCTAAAACACCCAATATTGCTCTTTGCTGAAATCATAAGAATTGAAGCAATCAAGCCAGGGAGCAAAGATATGGCAAGGCCACAGCAACAAGTTTTGTATCTATGCACGTATATTTCAGATTTGGAAGGGGTATTTAAAATCTGTAAAATCTATTGAATACAAATACTGAATTAAAAATATTCCTACATGTATTCTTCACACCCAGTTTAGAGCACAAGTGCAAACTGAAATTATCATGAAAAGCTGATGACTGTCCTTTCAGCTTTAAACACAATGTGTTCTAAGAAGCTGGAGATTCAAACTAAACAAAAGGAAAATTTAAACCTACACAGGAGAATCACCTCATATGGAAGCAAATAGAAAACCTTCAAAAATATGGAATAGCAAAGTTTAGGAATCACAGTTCATTCAACAATCAAGCCCCAGAAACAGCTAGGTATTTGGTAGATTTGCAGGTAGATGTAGAACATTGCTTCCTTTTCACCTACCTACTGTTAAGAGATCAATATATTATTGATACAACACACTAGAAATCAGCTGCTATTGTAGGAAATAATCAAGGCCATTTCTCATGTTCACGTGGTCCTTCTCAGAGAAGCATCCTACTCACTAAGGATTCCTGTCAAGCTTTCTGTCCCTCACTGCACTGATCACACTGGGAACTTGTGCTCACACACAGCGAGGGATGAGCACGGGCTCATGAGAATGGGTAGGTCCTTCCTCCATACAGCTCTTACACAAAAACCAGCTTAATACATGATGCAAAAGGTAGCCCTCGTGAAAGTACATCAGGCAACATAGCAGAGGGACAGCCTTGCCCTGTCTTTTTTAAATGGATACTTACAATCCTACTGTAAGATTGTGGGAATATCGGTTTGTTATGTTCTATGTGGTTTTGCGCAAATTCCGTACCTAGAAAATTCATTTAGTACCATGATTTTTCTAAAAAAAAAAGAAATGAAAAAATAAAATTTATAAGAGCATGAGGACATTTACGCTTCACTTTGTTACCAGTGTGTCCTCTACAGTCGTGTCACAAACAAGCAGTGTCTCCTCTACAGTCGTATCACACACAGGACACAGACCTACGCACCTGCTTGAAGTGGCTGGTATTCTAAACTGGACACTGTCATGTCAGAATGTCTTTTTTAAGAGACCCCTCTGCCTGGATTTCTGGTGGTTATGACTGTGATCTTGACTTAATCCATGTACATCCCCATGCCCAAGTTATTCTCCGTTAACATTATTGGGACTCTGCTCTGACTCAGGAGAGACAGGATCAGGCCCCAGGTACAATCTGTGACTGCAATAGAACCAAGCAGTTTTGCTTTCATGTGAAAGAGCTCCTATGCAATCATTTTCCTGCTTGAGTTGCGAGCCAGGAAAGATGCCGAGGCAGACCACATAATATTATGACCTTAAGAATTTTTATTTTCTTTTTTTGGCAGGGATAAAGTGCTCCCTCTTTCTCATCTCTCAGCTCTATCAGCCTTTGTTTCTCGGAGCTGTTCAAAGATCCAAAAAGACAGAATCCTCCTGTTCTGCCTTTTGCAAAACAAGCTGCTGTATTCAGAACGAAAATGCTCTGCAAAGATCCAGCTTTTTATTGTCAGTAATTCCGTTTTTCTTTTTTAGCAGAAAATGGTTTAATTCTGTCTAACAAGCAATTAATATGTTCTTCCAAACAAATCAGAACTGGAGAACCAAATTAACACCCTTCAAGACTGATACATCAGCGCCGGATTTCACAGAATGCTTTATGACCCTTCCACCTAATCTAATGGATGGATTTTAAACATAAGAAAGCCTTAACATGGTTTGAATTTGAACACTTCAGCTTCTTATAAGCGTGTATCACTAATTACAGTGAGACTTTATTAAACCAACTAGTCACCTATGTATTTCAAAGACAAGAAAACCTTTAAAAAAACCAATGACCATTAAACATTACCTTCACTCTTATTTTTATTGAGTAATACACAGTGAAGGAATATTTACCATTTCAGTACTGCATACATATCAAGATTATTTGTAAATCTAAAATCAACTAAATATTAAACACATAGCAGTATCTAGTCAGGACCAGGGATATCAGCTGCTAATTTTTTCCACTTGTCTTTCACTTCCTTCAGCTCATAAACAGATTTAATAAAAAAAGAATCATGGAATCAAAACAACATATTCATGGGGAGGTATGTTCATTTAAGCAACAGGCTGTTCCAATGTAGCTTTTAATATGATAGATGAAATTGAGTAAGTGATAATTTAACCAATGACAGAAATGGTTTTGCATACATTGCAATAATGCCAAGCTTTGAATTCTAATGAATCCTGTTTTTCTCATAAAACCTCAGCTCTTATAGTCAGTTAATTAGGCAGTAATTTCATTTTTTGTTTGGAGGAGTGTGCAAAAAAGGTACAATTCTAAGTGTTGTATTTAACAAATAAAAAGTTGATATGAAGGAAACACCTTAGAAAACAGACAATAGAGGAAGAAAAGAATGCAATGTTCAAAATTTTGCAGGTTGTGTGTTGTATGACGGGCAGAGCTCATGATTATACATATCTTCTAAGTACCCACACCAGGATGTGGATGCTGTGGATGCTAGTCCAGGTGGTACCATTGCTGCAGCACCTGCAAAAAAGATGGGGCAGACTGGGAATATCATTTGTGCTACTGAGCTGTTCATGGACTAATATCCAGGATAATATCCAGCATCAGGGCATATAGCACCCATGAGAGTGGTTGAGTGTACACAGAGTTAAATAACCTAAATAAATGGGAAAGAGCAGGGCAAGATCCTAATGACGCCTCACTCACATAGGGTAACTTTGTCCTGAAGAAGTGCCTCTGATAACAAGGCTCAATCAGCCTGCATGCCTGTACAGCTTCTGCTCTGCCAAATCTGGCAGCAGAGGTTTCTGCCAATTATTTTTTGTTAAGGGAATTGGACTGCAGCCTGTGATTCATTTTACATATAGTAGAGCAAGCGTTGGCCTACATATAAAAATTCACACTGGTATAACTGTGTCAGTTTGGGGTGTGATATTTTGCTGACAGTTTTACCTTTAAAAGACCTACAGTACATGTGGTTAAATCTGTGCCCGGATACCTTATACTCACTGAGGTTGTTTGTTGGGTTGATTTTTTTTTTCCCCTGGTTTTCAGCTAGAATAAACAGGCTAAACTATACAATTATGCCACCTTACAGCAAGCTGCGTATTTATCTGCTCTTATCAAAATAATACAGATGACACGTAAGTCCAGACATGCACCAGAAGCTCCCCTCCAAAAAAGAGAGGATCATTAATTGGCCTTTTGCACCAGTCATCTCTTTACAGAATCACAAACAGCTCAGGCTGGAAAGGATCTCCAGAGGTCATCTGGTCCAATGGCCCTGCTCAAGCAGGACCACTCCAAGCTGGTTGTACAGGACCATGCCCAAACTGGTTTTGAATGTCCTCAAAGATGGAAAATCCACAACCTTCCTGGGCAGCCCAATCATCCTCACAACGAAAAAGTGTTTCCCAATATTCAGACTGCATCTTTACAAGAAGAATAAACTTGTTGGGTACAGATATTTTAAAAATGTACCCAATATACCAAAACTTTAAAGTAGTTAACTAATATATATAACACCCAGTGTTACCAGAAATGACTCTATGTCTTTGTTCTAAAAATGGTATCAATGCAATGGCCTCTTTATTCACACTTTCTAGAGATCAGTGTTTTTTACTGAGTAGGGCAATTCACCATATTTAATTGGAAGGTAAGGAGGTCTGAAACTAAACTGTCCCCACCCCCCCTTAGATATCAGCAGACTGAGTCTTGTCAGAAATGCACAATCAAAAATGAGCTTAATTTTTAATGTGAGCTCCCAGTTTATTTCTCATGTTAGTTGTAGATAGAAGATCATAATGTAATATTAAATGTTTTAAAAGTCAAGATTTACATGGGGAAAAAATTACTTTGTTAACCAACTACATCTTGTTTTATTAGAATCATTATTTCTAAGAAGACTGAGCAATGAAAAAAGAATTGGCTTTCATTTTTAACGTTCCCTTTCCCCATTAATACTCCTCATCAATTGTAGTAATCAGTTTCAGTCTGACCCACTGAGACTGCAAATTGTAGGGTGTGGAGGGGGTAGATGGCTTTTGCATCTTTTCCATACACTATTTTCTCCGACAAAACTAGTTTGGCAACCACATGTCAGGCTCTTGGCAAAGTATCTGACCTGACCATTTTAAGCACTGTTTTCTTAATATAATGTTGACATATGGCTATTGTGCTCTTAATGTAGTTATTTTGTGTCTGCTGTGTTGTTGCTATCTCATCTTCTGAATTTTCTTCAGGCAATTACTGTCAGAGGCATTTAATTTCTTCCCCTACATATTAACCAGTTGCCAACATTCCCCTCTTTTCTGTGTGGAGGGGGTGTTTATGGGGCCAAAGCAATACTATTGCAAGGTGTCCTAGGTATATCTGTACACTTACAAGGCCATCTAAAAATATTCTGATCACACGCCAAAATAAGGTAGAGAAGCTTTGGAGAGAATAAAGCTTTTCTTTTGGCCTTCACATGTCATGAAGCCCGAAAAAAACACACTATGTTGCTTTCATGTCTAATATGTTGAATAGTTGTCTGTGGTTAATTACACTGCATCGTGGAAGGTGCCACAATCAGGCAGTAGGTTTAAGCCAGTTGAAGGTGATGTGAGGAAACAGATGGAAAATAACTCAGGTAACCAGAAAGCAAGTAAAAAAGCTCTAGTCATAGGTAGGCAAAATACCACATTTAACCATTTTAAGCAGTGAAATAAGGAAACACCCCTGCGAGAATAAAACAGTATGAGCTAACACACATTGTTCACTACCACGTGTTGACAATATTTTGACCTTGAGCATGCAAGACCAAAGGTACATATGATAAACTGAGAAATGAAATAGCTGGTAGGCACAGATTTAACACAGGACAGGGGAGGGCACGTCCTTCATGTTAACTCTTGCCGGTTCACAACACACTCCACATCCTGTGATGGGGAGCAGCTGCCCTCCTGCAGTGCTGTCCAACATCTGTCAAGGCTGCATCCTCTCTGACCAGCCTGTAGTATTTATTACAGTGTATGGCTTCTGTTTGGTTCTTGTGTCTGGTTCTAGTGTCCCTTAACTCTGCACTGTGAAAAAGCTGCTGACAGAGTATGAGATCAGGAGGTTTTTATTCTACCAGGATTCACAGAGCTAAGTCTGAATGGTCTGCTGAGGAGCTTCTCTCTCTTTCCATTAACTGCAAATAATTCACCTCACAGGCACTCAAACTGGGCAGTGAGAGGACCTGCTCATCATCATTGTGTTACAGTGCTTTTTTCACATTCCCATGCATGATGCAACTTCAGTTTTCTGTGTCTCTACTTACAGAATGGAGATGGCAAGACCTACTTCACCAGCTGCAATTATTGCAGCGTGTTATCAGGTGATCAGCTTTGCCTTTGCAGGCATGACTCGTGGTCACAATGTTTGCTTTCACGGAACAAATTGCAGATCTCTAGAAAATCAGCATCTAAATTTGTTGCAGAAACTCATTTTGAATGCAAGCTAAGTCCTATGTTTTCAGATTGTACCCCACAAATACTAAAATAAGCACTTCCTGGGGGCTGGAAAATAAACCTTGAAAAAATATACCCTTGATTTCTCAGAGAAGCAAGTGTAGATATTTGAAGAGAAAGAATGAAGGATATGTGATCTATTCCTATACTTCGTAGTTTGCCACATTCTGTACTGAAATTCAACCAACCATTAAGTCATAGGATAGCATGTACTATTTACAACAAACTAAATATAACAGTTGGTTTTACTCACAAATGCCCATACTTTTCTTTAGTGATTTCTAAAGGAATTTTATCATATGACCATAGGTTTCACAAATGCCAGTTAGACAGACATGACAAGGGTACTGATAATATCATAAAAGCAGCAGTTACACTTTACTTGAGCACTTAGAATAAATTGTATCTACAGCAGCTAATCAGACAACTGGTTAGCAATTTAGAAACCAGTTTATTCATAAAATTAAATGTAGCATCAAAAACAATGTGGCAATATGAGTAAGCTGTGATCATATAGGTTGAAGCATATTGGACAAGAGACCTGTTTGCAAAGTTCATGAGAATTCGGCTGTGCTGCAATATTCTGTCAGTCATCATCATTATCTTGTACAGGTACCTAGTGGACAAAATAACAATCTGAACTACGCAGAAACTGTTAAAATTCACAGTTGAGTGAAATGCTGATTACAGCAGCAACTCTCTTTTCTTCTCCCTGTCACTCCCACCCTTTTGTTCTCTTCCACTTTGCTGTTCTCCTCGGAACAGCAGGCAGCAGAACAATGGAGTGGGTAACATGTGTTGTATTGTTCTTATTTGCACTCATCTACACCGAGCCACGTAGCTGCACTCCTCCCAAACCCACACTGCTCAGCATCCCTACTGCCAGGGCACACACCTGCCTGCACGAGGGATCAGGACGCCTTCTTCTGTCATGGGCTGTCTTCTCATCTGCCCCAGCAAAGAAGAGCTGCTTTCTGCCCCCTTCATGCATTCCAACTCCTCATTGTTTAAATCAAATTACAAACTTACATTCCAGCCAATGTAAAATATAATACAGTATTTACCATAAATATTATTCTGTTCCATGACTGTAATTTTTATCTGATAATTGAAATATTTCTTATTTTCCTTGCCTCAGTGAGCTATTTTAAGGAATAGCTGAATGGGATTGTGTTTTCAGATACACAGCTCAAAACAGAGATTTAATTTTTTTTTTCAGAAAGCAAAATATACCACTTCCAAAACAAGTTTATCTGACATGTACCTAGATTTTTAAAAATTGGCCTTTCCACCAGCTTTCATAACCAAGTCATTATGAAAGCAGAATTCATTAAAAGTTATCTAAAGAACACCAATATGTCACGGCTGGATATAATCCCTGTGTGAGGACTAACATAGGCTACAAAAATGTCCACCCATCTAAAGCATCCTTTCAAGTGCTACAATGTCACTGTTGCTTGCTGAAAGAAAGGCCTCATTTTTTAAAGGACATTGTACGATTCCATAAACCTCAGCAAACCATACTTTGCTCAATATTTTTACTTCAAAATGTAAATAACTACTTAATACTTTTCATGGTTATCTTAAAATAGGAAGATACAGAAGAAAAAAATAGTTTCCGACAACAGCCCAGCAACTGAATGGATTACTTGGTGCCATCCCCAAAACCTGGTTCACAAAATATCTGGCTCATTGGTCAGGGAAATGGGAAGTCTGTGCAGTACCTGATCTATTATTCTGAGCTGCTAAATTTTTCTTCTTACCTTCCCATCCCTGATGGATTTTAGCTAGTAAAATCAGTGATTAAGAAGATGTTCCAAGACAGTGCAAGTCACCTGTGAGACAACAGATACATAAAAGTAAGGGTCATGAAAAGGACCTGCTTTGGGGCTTGGATGGAGTTGCTCCTCCATCATGCAGCAGAGTGAAAAAACAGGTGTCTGCTTCAGGACAAGGGAAACATTAAGAAAAAGAAAGGTTTAAACAAAGGAAAAAATACAACTGATGGGTTTCCTTCTTCCTTTTGCTTTCCTGCTCCCCTCACCACCAACAGAGAGATAATAAATTGAAAGACTTGGTATTGTCAGTGAATCAGGATCCAGCCTCCATTGCCGTCTAAAATCCAATTTGAAATCATCATGCCATTTTCCAAGTAATAGATATAAAAGTTTCTGTAGGAGACAAAGCACCTGAAGTTGGATCACATCATCAGTTTTGCACTGATGAGACATTGGATGGGTTTTCTATTACATATCCAAAGAGTGAACATCTGTCTTACCAGAAAGCTTATTCAGGCTCAGCCAAAAGCTTTCATATTCAGGGATACATGTCGTAATTCGAGCCTAGTGAACTGGAGATATTCTGGGGGAAGAAACATGCCAGCACAGAATATTTTAACGCAGCTGAGATTGGTCTAACATGGAAAGGACACTCAGAAAAAACCCAGAATCTTGGAGTTTTCTATTCCTGTTTAATTCTGAGTAATTTTTTTTTTTTCTGGTAATTCTACTTTGCTATATATACCCTCGACACCTAATAGGAGATAAGGCAACTCTCAAAAAAAACCCCGAAAAACACCAGGAACATTAAACAAAATAACAATAAATTTCAAAAGCATTGGCTATAAAATAAATTTAAAGCATGTGGGTTTTTTTATAATGACATAACAGGAAAATTCTCCCAAAATAAGGCAGACCTCCCAAGACTCAGTAAGCCTCCAGAAAGCAATTTTTTCTGGCCATCAAGGAAATCAGGGGAATCTTCCTTTAAAATACATGGGGGAAAGCAGGCTTTGAACATGCATGGTCTGGTTTGCCTCCTGAAGGCAGTGTCTGTGCAGTGACCAACCTCCACATTACTCACCTTCCCAGAACACCTAGAGTCCCCTTGGGTAAATATTGTCTAAATGTGACCATAAAATAGAACCTTCCTGGAGTCACATCATGCTATAAATCAAGCAACTGTTGGAAAATGTATCTTCCCAAGAGCACTTTTAGAAGACAATCCATTTTGGATGCTTAGATATCCAGGTACAAAACAAGAGGGTCCATCCTGGAAACAATTTCGTCACACGGGCAGCACCATCAATTTTAATGCAACTATTTGCATAAGTGTTTTGCAGACTCATGACTTTATTTCATAAGTACCTTTTGTAGAAATGGCATCCTAAAGCCCCTTATGGAATTAAATAACACTGTCCACTCTCTTGTATCTGACATAAATTACAGAAAACAGCACCATAAAGATATTGCACGGCGAATAAATTAAACCATTCAGTCGTAAGGCCAATGACCGAAGGAAAGAAAAATAAAGAGACATAGGCAAAGGAGAAAAGATATGTTTTAAGATGAGGTTTGAAAAGAGATAGAGTTGATGAGGCAGAGAGAGATATTCATGCAATCGGACTGAGTACCAAGAAAAACTTTCAGATGTTCTGATATCCAGGCAAATCAAGCATGGACAGGTTTGACTAGACACATGGTACATGGAGGCTGTCACACATCTTCCTACACAAACAGCAATTCTCACACCTCACGAATTAATTATAGGGAGAAGCCTGGTGCTTGACTGGTCTATAACTTGTTATGTCTCTAGTTTTTCAGTTCACTGCCCTATAAAAGTCATTTATGCTAGCACAAATCCAGCAAGACACTAGGACTATAGCTTCAACCCATAAACCAGAGACATACAGAATGTTTCCTGAGAGAAAGAACAACATTTGTGAAGGTACTCCAAACCCTTCCATGGTTAAGTGCAGCCAACTTGGGATACTTGCAATCCAAGGTGCTAAACAGGTGGACAAGATTACTGCAGTCACAGCAGTATAGTCACAGTAGAAACTCCAGTCAGGTGGCATTGGGTTTGGTTTTCATTTCTATCACCACTCATGGGCCACATTCATGTTTAGATGTCCTGTGCCACTAAGTTTGATGGAACTTAAATACCTAAATACCTCCATGAGCACAGGTTTTATGCCTGGTCTTCAGCAAGTCATTTAAAGATTGTGTACCTCAAACCCTTCCCAATCAAGCTGGGATGTTAGCACTTGTAACAGTAAATTAAGCTAGTGAAAAGTTGCTGTAATAACACACAGCACTGGAGCCATAATATCTGCCTAACACTTTCTAACTCACATCAACCAAGAGACAAACAACCCAATGCCACACTTAGAAACAGCTGCCAAATAGGGCTTACAGCCACTACAGGCGGAGCAAGACACTGTCAGACCCAGAAAGAGATTCTGAAAGTTCATTTAAAACCTGCTTGTATGTCAGTTTCACCAGAGCTGATGGAATAAAGCTGGAGTCCACGGGAAGACAAAGACATATGATTCCTTCCATCAGATACAGAGATAAAAGTTGTACACCCTTTTCCCACTCTCAGACTGGCTCTCTTCTCTTCAGGGAGGACGGATCAGTCATATGATTGTAAAAGATTCATTGCACTATGTACATCTTCACTCCAAATCCTCTTGCCCCTGTTTCCACATGCACCTTCTCCCAGTCATTATGTTGATCAATGTCCCAGCCTTTCTATCCCTGTCACCTTCACCAAGAAGACTCCCAACTCCATATGAATCATCTACATTTTTTTTTCCCTACAAAACTTATCACCTGAAATTCCCCCTCATGACAAACAGCTTAGGTGTGACTGGAAGAGCAGCACTGCAGAAAAGGCCCTGGGGATCCTGGTCAATGTCAAGTTGAATGTGCATCAGCAGTGCCTTGAGAGCCAGGGGGGCCAACCATGTCTTGGAGGGCATCAGGCACAGCATCTCCAGCTGGGCAAGGGAGGGACTCTGGTGTGGCCTCACCTTGAGTGCTGTGTGCAGTTTGGGTCACCACAATATAAAAAAGACATTAAGCTATTAATGAGCGTCCAAAGGAAGGCAACGAAGACAGTGAAGGGTCTGGAGAGGAAACCTTGTGAGGAACAGCTGAGGTCACTTGGTTTGTTCCGTGTGGAGAAGAAGAGACTGAGGGGAGACCTCACTGTGGTTTTCAACGTCCTCACGAGGGGAAGCAGAGGGGCAGGATGAGGCTGTGAGTAACCTGGTGTTGGGGATTGGGGGCATTAGAATTTTTTCTCCATCCCTGTTACTAAGAGACAAATGGCTAGGTGCTCAGAGCTATTAAGCTTGTTGTAAAAGACAAAGACTATGGCTGGGTGTGGTGAGGACGAGGCTTGATGGGCGGGGGGCGACACCTCGTTGGGACTGACAGTGGTCCGTGGGACACCGGGAGGAGAGGAGCTGCTTTTCTGGGCTCGGACTGGCGACTGCAGGGGATCCCACCGTGATCTGCCTTCTCCGTCTGGCTGGGTGAGCTTTT
>VZRO01008494.1:1211205-1269582 GCA_013397915.1 Daphoenositta chrysoptera | reverse complement strand
GGAGCTCCACAGCGCCCCTGCTGCTGCTCGGGAGGCACCGCACCCGCCCTGCCCGGCCGGAGCTCCACAGCGCCCCTGCTGCTGGTCGGGAGGCACCGCACCTGCCCTGCCCGGCCGGGAGCTCCACAGCGCCCCTGCTGCTCGCAACCGCGATTACACCACACAGGAAAGTGCGTGGCAGCCCAAAGGACACCTGCTACTGGTTTCTGGTTTTGTTTGTTTGTTGTTATCCTTGCTATTGCTTGTTTACTCTGCTATATATACTAGTAAAAAACTGTTGTTCCTTTTTTCCCATACCTTTGCCTGAGAGCCCCTGATTTCAAAGTTCAAATAATTTGGAGGGAAGGAGGGTCACATTTTCTACTCTAAGGGAGGGTTCAACCTGTCTTAGCAGGCACATGTCTTTCAAACCAAGACACCTGGTCTAGTAGACTGCCAGGTAGTAACATAGCTGCCAATGGCAGCAGGGTTGGAACTCGATGATCATCAAAGTCCCTTCAAACTCAAGCCATATGATTCTATGACTTAAACTAGGAAACCCTCAAAACAATTGCATTGTTAAGCTGCTTCTAAAACATCATGCTAACTGTTAATGCTCTATGGAAACAACTGCTGATGAATAATAGGGTCTATCCTGCTAAACAGAAAAAAGATAAAAATTAGTTGTCTTGTTTTTGTCTGAAGACAAGAGAAAAATGTAATCTTATAGGCCTATCAGTAGAATAAGTAGTGAGCACTCAGGTTCTCAGCTTTGGCAAAGACTTTTCTTGTTTCCCAAGCCCAGTCACACTGGCCTGTGTTTTCCATGGTGATATCTTTTTTTTACATCATGAGACACCGTAGGCTTTGAGTCCTGATGCACTGAACACTTCCAGATTCATAGAATCATAGAAATGCAAAATCATCAAGGTTGGAAGAAAACTTTAAGATCAGCAAGTTCAACCATCAACTGAATACTACCACTGTAATCATACTATTTTATCTGAAGGTACAGCCAAATCATGCTTCCATGATCACTGGTTGTGAGGAGACTCCAGTAGATCAAAGAACTCAGGAAAATGCACCACTGCCTTCGAAAACTTGGACATTAACAATCCTTCCTCTCAATTTTCTCCCCTAGTGCAGAAATGTTGTACCAGCTCAACCCACCAGGGCATAATGAAGCTGAAATCAAAGCTTAGAAATAATGTAATACTCTTGGAAGAAGCTGCCTCCGAGGAATGATTGCTTAGCAAATTCTTCCTAGGAAAGGGAAGGGACACATGTTATGTCTTACTGAGCTTGACGGTTGAAGTGAGACCCCAAAGACTGTATGGTACACGGCAAAGTTAGACATTTTCAGAACAGAAACATTCTTAATATGTTCTTTAAGTCACATGGACACTCACTAATTCTTCATTAGGCTGATAATCTGTACGCACAAAAGGACAAAGACTACAGATTTTTCCATGTAGCCTGGGAGCCATGAGGTCAGCTTTACTGAATGAATTTATCAATAGAGTTAGAGTTTCAATTTATCTAATATGCTTTACCTAATAAGGCAGTGCCTGTCGTAATTGCTGTTGTAGAGATAGGAGGTTAATCTTTTAAGTGATGGCTCTGGACTCACCTGCTGAGAGATGATCTGGAGCTCTCCAATAAAACATTCATGGCTTCATGCCTCCTCTGCAGCACTTAAATCTATGTTAACAGTTTCAAAAAGCTGAAAAGCCAGCTCTATGCTCTGCAGTGATCAGTGGCACCACGGTTAGATATCATTGCATTCAGCTCAGTCAGATAAAAGTTCAGTCTTTGGTAGATTTAGTAGTGGGTGGAAATGACAGATGGAATTTAAGTCTTTTGTTCAAAGGCTTTGTTCTCCTCCTGCGTTAGTGCAAAGAAGTTTTCTGTGATGTTTTGCTTTCTTTCCAAAAGACCTGAAGCACCAATCACTTTGCTTTGTTCCCCTTAGAAAATAAAATAAAATAAAAATATCATGATTACTGAGTACAGTGTGAGGAGAGGGAAGGGGCAAAAAGGGACGCACATCCACCCCTTCCCTACTGAGGTTACCCTGAGAAGATTACATAGGGTAATTTAAGAATTTAGAAAACAAGGATCTAAAAGTAACTGCTAAGAATGGCAGAACTTTACAGGAATTACTCTGCCGTGTAATAAAAGTGCAGTGTGTTTGAGTAGCACTTAAATACTAGTTACACCATCCTATTAAACCCAGGCCACAGAGGTTGCTTTCATCTGTTAATGGCAGAGTGAAGAAAGACTATGATTATCAGGTGAAAAATGGTATTCAAGTGTGAATCATCAAGCTCCGAAAACTACTGTTTTCTTTCCAAAATATAAGAAGCATCTCTTCCACAATGGTCATGTTACTAGTCCAGGTCAAGCAAAGAGTATGATTTATGGGTGTCCTGTTTATTATCATTAAACGGATGCTTAAGTTTCAAAATTCTTTCTATAAAAGTAAGGTAGTTAACAAAGATACAATGGACATAATTTTAAACTTGTGACCCAGTTAAGGTTATAGATACCTGCAATCTCAGCAAATACCAGTCTGCAATGGAGAATCAGTAAACTGCCACCAGCCCACCAAGGGATTCAGCTGAAGACTCAGAAGAAGAAAAGCAACAAACATAAAAGCTGAAGGTTAAAGTCCAGTTACCAGTGACAAGGCTAAATACAGTCCTGGGCAATAATTTCCTCAGAAGTTGAAATAAACGTCTCTTACAAGGTCTTTTTCAAGCCACATTCAGAATAGTTTGTTTGATGTGCTTCTTCCTGAAGACAGATAGTCAGGTATAGAGGAAGAACCTAGAGAACAAAGAGTCCAGCAGTGGACTAAAACATAAGGATTAAGGTAAAAGCATCAATATTTCAATCCCTAGAAGGAATCCCTTTTGTTTCATCAATAAATTTTTCTATGAACAAAATGGAACTTGAAAATCCTTGAAAAATCCTACTAAAAAAAGGCACACAAGGGTTAGAATAATTTGGAAGATGCAGCATAAGTGGAGCCATACTGAATATGAAGATGAGACACATTTAGTTTAAACCTCAGAAAGGGATTTTCTCAAAGGAGGATGAAACATAATGTTTGCTATGTGCAAAACATAAAGATTGCATCACCATCCTTTTAGATACAGCATATGAACATATCTGCTGAAAGTCAAAAGTGAAAGACTCTAGGAAGCTGCCAGACCTAGAGAAAATGAATATTCTGCAAATATATTTATTTTACATGTAAAGCAAAGCAAAGAAAAATGTTGTTAAATATTTACTCATCACCCGGTAGCTTATTAATCTTTGTTGCAGCAAATACAGCTGACTATAGAGTGTGGGCAGAGATGGTCCTTACCAATAAATAAGTGGAGCATGCACCACCACAGCCTGGGGCTCCTAGGTGTGCAGAAGCCCCACCAGGAGCAGTGACTCAGCTGCATGGAGAGCACATGCAAACCTGGCCATTACTCTTACATCATCTTGCTTTTGTTTTTGCTCTGTGATTTCCTTCATCTGGCCCCTTGAGCTATCCTGCTCTAGCAGATATTTCACAACTATTACGGCAGCACCTCTCCAGCATCACTGGAGTCCATGAAGACGTGGACTATATTCTGATGACCTGCTTTAGACACTTAATACTGAGGGTTGCAACACCTGAAAATCAAATGCCTTGTTCCAGCCTGATGACTTGGGAGCAAAGCCTCCTCAGCTGGTCTGTGGGGAATCTGATCCATGTCATCAAATGTCTTTTTCCTCCCTTGGTCCTCTAGGTTTCCTGAACATGGAACATTCTACCTCCACCTGGTAGGAAACCCTGGCTCCTAGCAGGCCTGCACCAGAGCTTGGTGCAGTTTCACACCACTGCCTGCTGAGAGAGGACTCAGAAGTTCAGGCATTCTTCTGACAGATGAAGCAGCCACAGAGATTACCTGCCTTTGCACCACAACCTGGTGGCAAATCCCCAAACCCAGGAAGAGGAGACTTAAAATCTGAACTCTACTTCAGTCTGAGGGCATCAACCCCATCAAAATCCCATTTCCCTGGGAGTACCTGACTGTGCAGGTTACACACTAGGAAAGAACATTCCCTTTCTTAAAATTGTGCCTTTTTGTCCCGCTACACATATCTGTGCAGGACTCATAGCACCAGAGAACAGACAGGGAACTTGCCTGCACCATCCAGAAGTGAGAAAGGTCTGATTCATGGTTGCTGTCACTCAATGGGTACTCATGAATTCTAAAGAAAAATACCAAGGCTCCTGGAGCAGGAAGCAGATGACCTTGAGAGATTCTCCTCCTCACGGATGGCATAGAGGAAGTTCCTTGATTAGCTCTTGATCAAAAAAAAATTTTTTAAATAAAATAAAATTAACACATCACACATGGAAAAGACCACAAAATAGTTAACAGATAGCTTAATTGGAAAATGTGCTAAGAGTTGCAGTGGGCTCTGGCAATAAAATCATGACTGGCTGTTTTCCTTGGGGATACACTGGCCTTCAAGTGTGAGTTATTTAGCAAAAGTCCAAAGGTCTATGTTATGCAAGAAGGCAGATTAGATGGTCATAGCAGTCCCTTCTGGTCTTTTGCAATTAATCTCTGACATGATGTCAGAAGGTTGGTTCATCACAGCCCAGAAAAGAGCAATTTCCTTGCTGATAAATGAAAAATAAATCAATTTTTAGTCCTAGATGAAGATGGGATTCCACTGGTCCCTAGGGGCTGTTTCCCTGTTCAGGCTCTGAGCAACCAAGCAGGGGACTGCTGGACCAAACAGTATGTGCTCTTGCCAGAACCTGGATTTATTCTCCCTGTTTCCAGCAAAATCACAGCCACAAAAGGTGAATTCTGGCTTCTGAAGACACTGATGAGTTTAGATGGGGTTTTGGCTTCCAAAGGAGTACAGAATGCTCAATGATTTGCAGCTAAACAAATGATGGAAATCAGGGCAGGGAAAAATGGGCTGATATTTGTGCTGCAGGATCACAACCTCACTGGTCTACATTTTCCCCACTAATTTAGTTCTTCAAGTCAAGATTGGACACTGAAACACAGTTTTCAGGAAATGTTACTACAAAAATTGTGCATGTATTGAGTAACTGATTCTCAAATACTTGTGTGATGCCAGGGGCAATGCTCTTCTTACCTCCAGTTCCCCAGGGAGGGAAGTAACATGTGAGAGAACATGGCCAAGGGACAAAAACTGAGTAAGTAAATGAGAAGGGGTTGAAAGTGGAATAAGTAATCTCCCAGTCCCATATTCGTACCACCAAGTTTCACAATCCCTCAAAGTTCATTCTTTCAATTTCCAAGACTCATACAACTTAAATCTCCATGTAAATGTAAATCTCCATTTAGATAGCACTGTTTTCTCTTCCCTGTACTGGCATCTTACAAAGTGAGAAAACAACAGTGGTCAGAGCCTGTGCCTTTTTCAGCCAAGGAATGGCTGTAATTTAAAATGGCAGAAGGAAACCAAACCACAAGATGAGTTACACACCATCGTCCTCAAGCACTGAAATTGGGTGGATTACACTGCCACTACATTCTTAATAATACCACTGCCAAGAGGATTTCTCTGCAGCAAATGTAAATATAAAGTTTTCATTAATGCACATGAAGAAATAATATAATTTATTACATTTTTTAAATTTCTCATTGGTTATGTTTAAGTACATAACAGAATAATTGATGTACACATTTGCAAAGCACAGTTACAGAGGAACCCCTCAGAAATGAAGTGGAGCCACAGTGTCTTTATTTTGTATTTGAGGCATCTACCCAGTCAATGAACTTCTGTGCAAGATTAATGTCATTTGAACTTTTACTGTGGAATGTCATTCGTGCACTGTCACACTTTGCACAAATGGTGCTTCAGTCACAGTTCAGTAACACTCCAGCATATTATTTCCCAGGCATTTGAGAGTTTAGAGAATTATTGAAGGGCAAACTGTACTCATTTGGTAATAAGGTAGAGTGCAGTTGCAGTCTCCATATGAATTCAACAAATGGAATCAATGTTAATTTCATTGAACGTAGCAAAATAGTTGTGATAATAACCCCAGTGAAATATCCACTAGAGAAAAGAGATGGAGAATAGTGTCACAGTGTTTTATATTAGCTACACAAGGGATCCTAGAAAAAATACAGAAGTAGATGTGGAAAAAATACCTTAATAATTTCTGAAAAAAATACACTCATTTGAAAATCAAAATTATTATTTCTCCCAATCTTTATGCTTTGATTTTAAGAATTTGCTGCAGAAGAGAGAATTAAAGAAACCAACTGAGATTCATATCCTATTTTCACCAACCACATCCAGCTTTGAGGCAGTCTAGATGTTTCAATTTGGCATTACTGTTTGTGCAAATACGTGTTATACAGATCCTGAAAGTAAACATTTCCCAAAGCCATGATTTGTTAGCACTGTCTTCACATATTATAGTCAATTAGTCAATAATTAGTCAAATAATTAAAAATATAATTATGCAATGATGTTGCCTTATTTTTAAATTAAGGACTCATTCACAAGCCGATTCCTCTTTCTGATTTTATGTTTCTTTGCTGCTAAGCACAGAAAGTTTAAGCACATAAGCCTTGGTTGCTTTTTCTCCCTTTTAGATTTAAAACAGGCTTCTGTTAATAAACAGACAAGTGCTTATTAATATGCTGTCACCAGCAAAGACACAAATGTGCAACTAAATACTTATGCAGCTCCCCCAGATGCAAATATATCTGTAAGAACCATCACCGATGTGTTAGAGACCTCTAGAGCTGTAGTTCTTCTCATGAAACTACAATTGCTGATATTACCAATTATTTTATTAGGGCTACAGTCCAGGTATACAATATCTCCCTTTAATTTTAAAAACTAAACAAAAAAACCAAAAAAACCCTACAAGAAAAGAAACAAACTCACTAACTAAAAATGAGAGGTCCCTTGCAGAATTATCAAAATATCTCCTATACACAATCTTAAAGTGCACAACATCCCAGCAACCACCAAGGTTTCAGCATCTTTAGTCACTTACTTGAAACAGAGAGACATGAGCCTTTAGAAGGACTCATGTCCTGCAGGGGACATGGCACCACTGTTAGAGAAAGAGGGAAGTGTCAGTGCTGTGTACTGGCACCCAGAAAAGTAACTTCTACATAAACATCACAGCCATAAGACAACCAAAATCAGGAATTCAGTGTGCCTTTAACCATCCATTCGTTTATCTGATTCCCATCTATCTATACCAAGGCTATGGGACTTCCAGCTTGCAAGGTCTGCAAGCAAGACATACACTTCACCTCATCCTTCAGGGCTAAATCTATGCTGCTAACTTAGAAACAGAAATGTATTACACCAATGCTCTCGAGTGACTATATTCACGCTCCTATCTAGCTACCTTTTGTAGTCATGTTAATGACTCACTAATATTCTGAGAATTTCTTTCATCTAGGCACATAGTTATCAAAAGCATTGCATGGTGCTATGCCATGCTCCATTGCAGCCACCTCCTTCCTCTTCATACCTCAGGGCTGTGAAGAGACCTTATCTCCCAGCAATCTAAAAAGTTAGAGTCGGTCACAGAATCAAACAAACACAGGACTATTCATTAGTTCTTCTGTAGATGGAAATTGAGACTTATGCAGAACACTTACAATTTGAACAAAGCTCTTGCCAATCATCTCATGTCTTTAAAAATGCTATTATTTTAGCAGGTGCAAGCCACTCCTATCAAAAACTCATAAAAGTCACCTTTCATTATTCTTAAGGTAATTTAAAATCACCACTATGGGCCAAGCCATTCTGAATTAAATCTCAGCAACAAATGTATCCTAATGTTAGAGGGTTAAATACTGAACCACAGAACCACAGAATGGGTCAGGTTGGAAGGTACCACAGAGGGTCACCTGGTCCAACCTCCCTGCTTGAGCAGGGTCATCCCAGAGCACATGGCACAGGATTGCATCCAGACAGTTCTTGAATATGTGCAGTGAGGGAGACTCCACCACCTGTCTGGGCAGACTGTTCCAGTGCACAGTCACCCACACAGTAAAGAAGTTCTTCCTCATATTCAGGTGGAACTTCCTGTGCATCAGTTTCTGCCCATTGCCCCTTGTTCCATTTCTTGGCATCACCCAGAAGAGCCTGGATCCAGCCTCTTGAAACCCTCCCTTCAGACACTTGTACACATTGATGAGGTTCCCTCTCAGTCGTCTCTTCTCAAGACTGAACAGGCCCAGCACCCTCAGCCTTTCCTCATTAGAGAGATGCTCCAGATCCTGATTCACCTTTGTAGCCCTTCACTGGACCTTCTACAGAAGCTCCGTGTTTCTCTTGTACTGAGGAGCCCAGAACTGGACACAGCAGTGCAGATGTGGCCTCACCAGGGCTGAGTAGGACAGGTATCAGCCACTTCAGACCACTTAGGTGATTTGGATTCTTTCCTGCATGAGAACTGACTAAAGAGATAAAGACTTGACTACGGCTATGAAGGCAAGTGTGCAATTTCACTCACGCATAACATAAACTTCTAAACTAAATGCATCCAGTACACTATCAAAAAGATTCGTTTTTGTAATATGGATGTTTTTCCAAGAAAACTCTCAACCATAATTGGTACCAAGATGTGGGCTTGGCAGGTGTATAGAAAACTTCAATTTTTGTCTCTTAATACATGGTACTAGAGATGGGAAACATTTTTGCCTTCATACAGGACCCAGATGGCAAACTGTGAAAGCTTAATTTCAAGAGCATTCAGGCTGACAGCTCTACAAGCAGCAAGCTGAATTTAACTTATGTGATTATGACACATACACAGGACTCTTCAACCAAGTGGTCCAACACTCCACCTATTAGAGGCACGGCTATGAGATCTGTGTGTGCTGCATGAAAGCCTTTACTGTGCAGATCAGGTCTGGATTGCTACACTAGGAACCACACATGCACGTGCATACCACTTACTTCCATGGTCTAGCTTTTCAGCCAGGATATTGGTTCTATTTCTGCTTGTGCAAAGGGTAATGAAGAGTCTCCATGGTCTCATAGGCAGAATCACTTTTACTTTACCTAAAGGGTTTTACTTGTGTTGTGCCTTACTCAATTCCATGCTGGCACACCACCTACTGACAGCCCAGCGTTGCTTTCTGTGTTTCTTCAAATCCTGTCCTTATGTGAGCCCAAGACCTCTGACCCTGTGATGTATGGCTGTGCAAGCCAGAGCAGCAGCATTTGTCAAGACTCTAAAAAGAGAAGGAATTGAGAGAAAGGGTCTTCAGGCCACTGGTGGTATATTGATAAAAATTAATAAGCTCAACTGTTCAGCATTTCAAGCCAAGCAGTGGGAAACGAATTGTCTCCCAGCCGAATAAGAAGCAAGCAGTCAGACAGCTTATCAGCAAGCAGTTAATGAGACTCTAGTATTCTGAGAATCCCTTTCATCCAGGCACAAAGTTAGCAAAAGGACTAATAATTGTATGGTAATATCCCATCCTCCATTTCAGGCACCTCCTCGTCTCCTAGGTGCAAAGGTCGGTTTAAGTTCCATTTGATCCCACATTATTTTAAGGTGTTTGTATATTTTAGTGATTGCAGATACGCAGTCAGATTGTGGTGCACAGAACAGAAATGCACTAGAGCACCACCTTTTGTCCTTTCCGACATTTCTTTATATACCACTACTGCACAGCTCCATATGGCTGAACTTCCTGTCCCTATTTTTGGCAATGTTTGATGGGTTTTTTCTGTGTATTTACTTCTATACTCCATAGGTAGCACCCTTGAACCTCACAGGCTATTCTCAGTAAGAGGAAACCATGACAAAACAGTTGATCCAGATAGTGAAATTAAGCATGTCTAGAGACAATTGACCCCTCTTTCTCCAAGTTGCAGATGACTGTATATTAAGTTAACCAAGCATTCCCGAACTTAATAATGCTGGCATTTGACAGATACATTACATGATCCTGTCATCTTTAACACTATTTGATGTATCCTGATCCACTGACTTTGCCTCCTTCAGCAAGACAGTGGTAGCTACTTGTCTCCCTTTTTCCCTGACTTCCCATGACACCTTGATTTGGTCTGGATCTCCAGATCTCAGCCCAACTGTTTTACCTTAACTCACAAAACTTCCTTAAAAACCCTATTTCTGGAGCTTTTGGTGCTAGGAAGACATAAGTGATAAAAAAGGCAGGAGAGGCTCTTACATGTCTGACTGCAGAGCTGTGTGATCATCCTCCTTTTCCTCTGCTCACAACATGAAGGGTACACAGTCACACCAGTGGAATTCGTGTTCCTCAGTGCCAAGATCATCATTTGCTTGTCCCTATTAAACACTAAATAGCCATTTGGAAAAATTAAGGGAGGGATATTTCCTATGGAGGTCGCTAGTGTTGCAGTCTCTCAAAAAGATTAGTCTCTAGAAGTATCTAGTGTGTCTAATCATCTCAAGGGTCAGTTGGAAAGAAGATTAAGACTGATCTGATCCAATTAGTAGGGATTTGAAGAAGAAACAAAAAAAAAGTTGTAGATTAACCTTTAATAAGTCCTCAGACACACGTCTGAGGAATTGATACTGATTCTGCATAGCTGTACAAGTATGTGTTCATTTTGGTATGTGTGGTCTTAATGGCATCACTGCTGCAAGGGGCTTTGCTCTCCAAATAAAGTTTCCCTTTTTGGTGTGTGTACCTGAGCTGAGATGGCACAGAGCATCCAGCCCCCTCTGCAGCTACATCCAGCCTGGAACACTGTCATTAACCACCCAGGGGGAAAACCCGATGCCTTCATTTACCCAGGTTAGGGCTGAAGGGTAAAACATTGGATTACTTCCCTGAGTCACACAGGTACATCTGGGAACATAGCCATGGGATCACCAACCAAAAATTACTGCCTACAACAAAGAACTTCTCTACCTGGAGATAGAAGAAACACTAATAGTTAATCCTAAAGTAGTATCACAAAGACCATCAGGAAATGGGCACAAGTTTCTATTGCACAAAGGTATTTGTAGAAAAAGCATCCTCTTTACTTCAGTTTTAAGTGCTGCTGCTAAAATTCCATGAAATCTAACTGTAACACTTAAACTAATGAATATCCAGCAGATGTTAGATCTGTGATATTTTATAGCATTATTTTAATTGGGGAAAGAATCCAGTTTTGCTAAAATATTAATGAAAGCATGCTCATTTTGCTTCTGGATTCACTAAACGCCTCTGTTCAATAGCTTGTTCCTGTTTCCAGTTCCCACTGTTGCTTCTTCATCTTACTGGTAAGACAGCAGTAGGCAAAAACAAAGAACTAATAGTCTTTGTGCACTGAACTGTTGAATGTACGCTGTGAAGAGGACAACATAGAGGCTGACGTGAACATATTTTTCCCTCTATGAGTGCACCTTGGAAACATGTCCAATTGAAGCCAAATTGAATTCAGATCCCTCAAATTTCCTTTTGATTATGTCCATACTGTGTGAAAAAAAGTCACAGGAGACTTTCCAAGTCTTGAGCTTCAAACTGCAAATCTCATTTTGGACAAAATACCAAATAGCAAAGTGGGAGATTTTCGTTTAAGAACTATGTTTGACTTACTATGAAAAGTTTAAAAAAACTCAAGTTTTGCACTCAGCCTAAGTCATGGGATCACAACCATCTAGGTTTGCCATGAGTCCTTGCCACTTTGAACATTTCTAAAATCCAAGAGTGAATTCTCATTTCTGACTGACTGTCAGGAGAAGTTTCATTTCTGTCCCCACAACAGAAACCTCAAATTCTGTCATTTCCCTAACAAGCAATCCTGTGCCTTTTTTTTTCTGAATCACTCTGCTATACGTGCCTCTCTCCTGTTATACATCTGCTGTGGCACAAGCTCATTTCCCCACTGTCATTCTCTGAGTCAGTATTTGTACTTCTGTCTCATATTATGAAGAAAACATGTCTAGTGGCACTACATTTTAATTGGTATGAAAATATTTGGTAGCACAGTCAGTAACACCCACAAGCTTCATTTATTGCTTCTCTCTCTATGGAATATTGATATCATCATCCACTTTTAAATGGCATTACGCTATCCCTATTTTTTATTTCAGTCATGGGACTCCTGATTTTGAGCAATCCATTCTACTAATACGTCAGACTCATTTCAGAGAAGTATCCTAGAGACATGAGAAGGGAATTTAATCATGCCACAAACATCAGTAGACTTTACACAAACATCTTCAGTTGCACTTAGAACCAGGGCCTGACACAAGGTAAGAGAGGACCATAACACAAAGCTGTTCCTGAAATTTCTGTGGGCAGGTCTTCTTGGTCAGCAGCTGTGGCCACAGACCAAGCTGACTTCTGTTGGAAAGGTCCCATGAGGGAAATAACCATGATTATGTGTCCTGTGTATTACACACTGCTAGAATATCAACATCTTTACACCTGCAGCAGTTTTATGAAATTTAACTTTTATATATAACATAGGGTATGGCAATGAATATGCACTGTGTGTGGCAGGAGGAAGTCTATAAACAGACTGTTGTCTATTCAGAAACATTCAGGTAACAAGAAGAGCCCTCTGAACTAATACACACAGCATTCCTCTCTCCTACACATATGTGCATCCATATCCACTAAGTCGACTGATCTTCCAGTAACCCATTTTAAACAGGGCCTACAACAGGAAAAAATACTTGTTTCTGCTTGCTGTCCTTTGGAATAAAGTGTATCACATGGCATTGTGAAAAAGATCTTCTAGGTTCTAAATTAAAATGCCTTTTTATGCCCCTTCTGTATTGATTGTCTCAATAACAGCGGCTAGTTTCCTCTAGCTTCACAGTTAATTCCTCTATTTTTTAGAAGCTAAGCCAAACAGTGTGGAAGGGCATTGCTTTCTAAAGAAGACACTATGAGTTCAAATTTTGGCTGCATTAACCTGGGCCTAACTTTATGTATACCAGCATAGCTAAAAGGTGCAGACTGCTCCTTTGCCCTGCTCAGCCTTCCACACACCCATGGACCAACCCCACAGCCACAGCAGCCAGGAGGCACTCGTGGTGCCAGCACCATCCTGGCAGGGGAGTCAGCTCTCCCTAGGAAGGGAGGAGCCAGGCTGCCATCCCAGCTCCCAATGCTGAATGAGGCACAGCACAGTCCAGAAGAAAAATAAACACACACAGACAAAACCTTACCCACTTCCAGGAAACACTTTTTTGTGCTTCTCACTAATTCCTCATTTAGATGGATGTTCTTTCAACACCATGAGAAACACCAGAATAGATGAAGAAGAGAGGCACTGCTCACATTCCTGTATTTTAAAGTCAGCCAGAAGCAAGGACAGTGATGGGGCATTGGGTGAAAACCTGTTACATCAGCCTTAGCCATGTGCTGGGCAGGTCTGAGAGCCGACCGCCAGCCTCTGAGACTGTTCATGCAAACTAAACCTACAAACTCCTGGGCAATACCTGGGGCCTGGCTCAAACAAGGATCTGGAAATTGAAGCAAAAGGAATGTCCCTTGCTCTGGAACCAAAGCATGACCTAGAAGGGGGCATTTACTTGCAAAGAAGCTGGGCTGAATTCTGATTTCTGTTACATTCAGAATAAAACTAGGATTAAGTTATCCAGTGCTTGCACTGCTGTCAGGTAGATCAGCTCAGGACGTCTGTCACTCAAGCAGGTGGCACACAGAACATAAATCTGCAGATATTTACACACAGACATACAAAACCCACTATCCATTCCATTTCATGGGTCATTAAGATTGTCTGTAGTGCTTTATATGCAGTTATGAATAAATTAATCGCAAAAAATAAACAGTGGTCTTTAGTCGGAGACAAAAACTCGCTTCCATAGTTTTTCTAAAAAAAAAAAAAATACCAAAAAAACCCAACAAAAAACCCCACCCCAACAAAATTAAAAATTGAAGAAATGTAAGCGTGAGATCCTTATGAGAACAAAGAAAGTCTAATGCTCCATCTATGAAAACCACGCAAAGTTCGGCAGAAAAGTGTAAGAATGCATTTTAAAAGAAACAAAATACAAAAAGAGTCAAAGATGGGGAGACATCTACAGCCTTGCACCCCAGCCGGGAAGGCGCCGGGGGCCGCGCTGCCAGCATCCGCCGGCGGGCTCCCCGCTCTCTCGCTCCCTGTGTCCCTCCCTCGTTCCCCGGTTCCCGGTTCCCGGTTCCCGGTTCCCGGTTCCGCGGCGCCGGCCGGCCATCGGCACGTCCATGCTGCCATCTAGCGCTGCCGCCCCGCAGCGCCCGGCACCGCGGCGCGGCCCAGCAGGCGCGCCAGGGACGGGAGCCGCAGCTCGGGAGGGACGGACACCGGGAGCGGCAGCCGCCCCAGAGAGGGAAACGGGGCTGCGGAGGGGTCTGCAGCGCAGGGCCGGTGAGGAGCGGCTGAGGGAGCTGGGGGTGTTCAGCCCGGAGAAAGGGAAGTCAGGGGTGACCTTATCGCTCGCTACGACTCTCTGAGAGGAGGCTGTAGCCAGGGGGGTTCGGCCTCTTCTCGCAGGCACTGAGAGAGCACGAGAGGTCACAGTCCTAAGCTGCACTAGGGTACCTTCTTCAGGGGTGACCTTATCGCTCGCTACGACTCTCTGAGAGGAGGCTGTAGCCAGGGGGGTTCGGCCTCTTCTCGCAGGCACTGAGAGAGCACGAGAGGTCACAGTCCTAAGCTGCACTAGGGTACCTTCTGATTGGACATTAGGAAGAAATTCTTCACAGAAGCGTGATTAGATATTGGAATGGGCTGCCCAGGGAGGTGGTAGAGTCACCATCTCTGGAAGTGTTTAAGGAAAGACTGGATGTGTCACTTTGCCATGGTCTAGTTGAACATGGTGGTGTTCGGTCACAGGCTGGACTCAGTGATCTCAGAGGGCTTTTCCAACCTGTGAAAGGTTGGAAACCTTTCAAGAAACAAAACTTATTAGCTTTCCATCTTGCTTAATGTGCAGAAGGGGTTTCAACAGGACCACAGAACATCTCAGAGCTGGCAGTACCAACAGCCAGCCAAGGGGAACAGCCCTCAGTGGCATTGCTGAGGTCCAGGACACAACGCTGGTGTTTGACACGGGTCCGGGTAAACCGTAATGGGAATGGGCACAGGCAGCAGCAGCCAAAAGGGGTGCAAACACCTGAGATGCAATACAAGTAGAGTTTCTTTCTCGAGTCTCTTCCCAGAGTCTCTTCCCATGGAGCAGGAGACCAGTGTGGCCATGCTGTCCTTTTAGGGCTGTAGGACTCCAAAGGCTGAATTAGCTTTAGGTGTTGCTGCAAGCATCTGTTTATGTGGAGACTCAGGCAGCCCCTCCTTCCCATTGCCCCTTCACGCAGGAGGTTTAGCATGGTCAATGAGATGGAGATGGAGCATCAGCCAAGCCAGCACTGCGGGCCCAGAGGCTGGCAGAGGAGGAGGTGGGGAGAGTTTTCCCTTTGCATCAGAACTGCCCTTAAAAAGTGCCTCTTTAGAACCTTCGTAACATTTACACAGCCATCAATCACCAAGTAGCAGCTTGGGGAATAAGGCCAGAGCAGCTACAACCAAGAACACCTGAACTGGTGGTAGTAGAAATGCAGGAGTCCTTCCTGCCTGCACTAGTGGGTTGCACCAGCAGCCACCCGGGCCCCTGTCAGGAGGAGAGACCAATACTTTCAAACGGAGGATAAAGGAGTTTGCTGGTATCCCACATTTTCATTTATACAAGAATCATCCAGGAGGGGAGGTGATACAGCTTCTCTTCATAATCTTCACATCTCAGAGACAATTTCTGTGATTTTATAATATGTGTGGGGTGAGATTTACTAACAGCCCCCTCGTATCTTGGCCCTTACATCCAGTGCTGCTCAGTCAAGTCTCTCTGACTTGGTTTAAATACTTCACTTTACCAAATCCCAAAGGAGCAGAAACTCTCTGCCCTGTTGTCCTGCTTTGCCTGGTTGAAAAGTGAGATGCAGAGTTATGGCAAGCAAAGCAGGCAAAAGAAAATAAAGCAAAACACAAACAATCCAGAAGACTCTGAATGCTTCAAAACCACCTAGCCAGGGAAACAGGAAAAGGTTGCATGAAACAGCAGAATGAAGCTGAGGGCAGTGAGGAATAAGCAAAGTAAGAAGGGTGGAAAACCGTTTTAACTTTTTGGTTTGTTTTGTTTTTCTGATGTAACACCCTGACTTGTAAGGAAAGCAATTCCACAAAGTCTCAATTTTCATTAAAAAAACAAACATCCCTCATCCTCACAGCTGCAGAGACGATGGGAAAAAAGCTTGGAACTGCATTCTAGCATACCCAAACAGCAGGAGAAAACAAGCAAGAAACAAAATTATTGGGTTTAGACTCCTCAGGGAATTTAAGTCCAGCTTCTTGTGGGAACTACATTTCCATATTTAGTATTATAAGGACTGAATGGATGAACGACTACAATGATGACATCAGGAGTACTGTAATAAGAGCAAAAGCAAGGAACAAAGTGTGCACTAAAAGAAGCAAGTTTGTACAAAAGAAAAATATTTGTTTAAGGATCTCACACTCTGTGAGTGTGGCTTGGCTGCACCAAGTCTGAAAGTCCAAACATCCTTAGGTTTATTTTTTTCTATGAATGGAACTGATAATTTTAAGCATTTGGGGTCAAGGTCCTGAAGAGCAAGAAGCTCAGGTCACAGAACCCAAACCAATTTCCCTGTTTCATGCTGATCAAGCCAGCATTTTGCAGGATGGCCCAGCAGGAAGCACTGCACAATTTTGGTGGGTGTCCCATTTGCTGAACAGCTCTCCCCGTGGCAGGAGACAGATTTAGTTCTTAGTTTTGCCTTTTGATGTCTTACACAGTAACTTTGTGTAACCAGATACCTTAATGCACTTTATATTATTTCATAAATTCTCGGGTTTAGAGGGTGGAGGCCCTTGGTTATGCTGGAATTCAGTTACATTGTAGGACAGTCCTAGTGGTACTGCACTCTTCTACAGGAAAAAGGGAAAACTCCTTTATGGAGGCCAGTAATGGTAATTTCTTAAAAGCTGGTGCAAGGAGAAATCACCAGTAACTTTCTTCAGATTTGTAACTTTTGCCTTCCAGATTTAAGGGCCAGCCTCAGAAAAGTATGAAGGAAATATGTGCCTGCCAAGACATCTTTAGAAAAGACTATTCATGGAACAGCCACAGCTTTGGGGTATTACTGTGGCACTGCAAACTGCTACTGATAATTAATAAGTGGCTTATAAGGGCTTTGTCTTAGAAAAGTGAGACCACATGTCCCATGGATGAAATAAAAACATTTTTACATTATTTATTCCTATCAAATAAAGTTTCCGACTAATAGCAGGGGAAGATGTTGATCAGCTCACAGACTTCTTTAAAATCAGCTTAAGGACAACATTGCAATCACAACAGCATTATGTGGGGGCATTTTTGTCAGCATTGACAATTTTTATCCTGTACAAATGGTGGTGTTTAACAAAGACATATGTTTACACAGATGGAGGAGGGAGGTTGTAGTAATGGTGTGATTGAAAGTAAATTGGATTGGTTGAGTAGCTGATGCCAGCTGCCGTTTCAGTCTAGGAGTAGGTGGGTAATCGAGATGGGCTGTAGTTCCTGGGACCAGACATTGGAATTTTGCTGGGTACCTATTATCATCCCTTTAGATGATCCTAAACCCATCACTCAGCAGCTGAGAGCTAGCTCAGGATTCAGTGAGGCATTCTGGGTTTGGATGTTCCTATCCTGAAGGAAGGAATGGCATTTAAGTACACATCTCTTTAGAGGCGGGCACACAGCACATAGGTGAAGGCTAGATTTAAGTATCCTTACAGCTCTCCAAAAGGAGAATTTATGTAAACAACACCCTCTCCCTCTTTCCCGATGGTGGCTGACTGTCCAACAAGCCAGACACAAGACAACTGTACTGTTGTTGAGCCCAAATACCATAGCATTGACCTTGCAGAAGAAACGCTGGTCCTAGAGTGCTAATGTTTTGGCTGGTCAAAGAGGGGTTTCTAAAAACAGAAGCTCATTTTCAGGATTTGGGTCTTTATAAACTATAATTACTGGAATATTGAAGTACTGCAGAGCTAATGGGAATGACACCTTTTTCCACTTAGTGGCAGTCACATGAGCAAAGTGTCTGCTCCTCCCCACATCTCTGTTTACAGACCCTGCTGCAGTCTGGTGGTGATGGTGTTGGGACAAGAGACAGAAAAGGACCAGGGAGGGCTGGGCTACATTCAAGCTTTCAATTCATTTTTTGTGGCATTAGGTTTTTTCCTTCTCTTCTTCCTACACAATTAATTTAAATAATGCAGGAATCTTTTACACACTCAGGGTTTCCACAAAAAATAGTCAGGTGTTGCTCTCACTGTAGTTAATCAGATGTCCATCCATTTTACAAAAAGGTCTGCACCATGCTTCCATATGTGTTAACTTGGGTATTATGAACAGTGTCTCAAAAAAGCGGTTTTTTTAAATTTAAACACATTACAATTTTTAAAAATTCTAAAGCTATTTTTGGTGCTTTACCCAAATAACTACCATTTCCTTTTCATAAGCTATAGACCCTTGATTTACTGAAGTGCAACAGACTATTTAGCTTTACCTGTATCAGGTTCATTACACTGGGGGTGGTGTGTAAGGCTGAAGAAAACGAGCAACACAACATGACATTCTTAACTTCTTTAGCCAGTCACACAAATATGAACTACAAACATAACATTGGAGAGGGCATGACTTCTGAGGCATCCCAGGTGAAGAACTAGCCAGATTTCATTTACAGGTTCCTAGCTTTGAAGAGGGTAACACACACCTATTTGATAATATGCACTGTGAAATTATGTTTCAAGAAGCTGTTTTCACAGTGAAAGCTTATATACGAAAAAACTATTTACTTTATTTTCTTAGAAGAAAATTTTGCAGAATAGCACAGGGAATTTTCATTGTTGAAGCTATTACAGTGAAAAAAGGTTTTAAAACCAGTCATTGTTTGTTTTATATTTGCTTAGTCTGTTGAAAGGTTCAGATATAACTTCATTTAAAAAGCAGGAGTATCCTTCGAGCACATGTAATTTACTGTTACAAACAGCAATGCATTTTATACACCAGAACATCTACACATATGGAGAAACAAAACCAGCTACATTGACTATAACAATAAGATTGCTTCAGCAGCCTAAATGACAGAGTTAATGCTCACCTATGTTAAATGGCTGCTATTTCCCTATTATAGTGGGTGATATATCTTCATTGTTTCAGTAATGTAGCCAACAATTGAGAGCTAAGTAGTAGCCACTCTTCACCTTCAGTAAGCTTTACAGGTATTTTATATGCAAAGAAATAGACTCCTTAAAATATGCCATTTACTACATCCCACTGAATTACAGTGTATAAACAATAATGGTTATTTGCTAAAACATTACAGCACGTATTTGTTGTAGCAAAGGAGGTAAAGCCATGAAACCCAAGGACAACGTATAAGCTTCCAGTTTTATACCCAGATTATGAACCTGAATAGCATTGTCAATATTGAATGTGGGACTTCCATATGAATAATACAGAGATTTACAATCAAAAATCTATGTGGCAGTTTAAGATTTTATTCAGAAAAAAAATTATTCTTGCAGTAATACAAATTAAATCCTCAGCTTTACACAGTCCCATGTAATGCTTAACTACTGCTGTTCCTCTGGCCAGGAGGAGCAGCCTTTTGCAGATGGGAAGGCTCTCCCTCTGTGAATTGCCTTCCAGCTTCCTTCCACTCCTTCCCAGCCTTCCCAAAACCAGGACTGCTGGTGCTGGATCATCTACCGACCCTCTAAAGTTAAATACAAAACAATGTTCCATGGATACTTGCCCAGTGAAGGAAGCACGGCCAAAAGGTCACACCACAAAAGGGACACAAAAGTTGGTGTGCTATCACCTTCCACCTGTGCTATACACAGGGGCAGGAAAGGAGTTTAACCAAAACATGCTCTCGACAAGTAATTAAAAAGAAACATCACATTTATATAAGATAAATAATATTGTGTATACAGGGAGTCTAGAAAGGAGACAACACCTCCATAGAGAAATGTGAAGGACCAAAACCCACTAATAACATTAATTGCTGGAAGGAGCACAAATACCATGATCAGGGTGGTGTTTAACTCCGGTGAAGGAAGCAGATGTCTTGGGCACCTTATGCAGGGAGCACTGCTGAAATAGATCATGTTGTGCAAAGCTTTTGAAATGTAACATATGCAAAGATAGCTGATTTTTTTTTTTTAACAGTTCAAAAGGGTATTTGTTAGCAAAAGTTCTTTGCTACCTAGAACTTCAACAAATCAGTAAGGACTATTTTGAGATGAAAATTGGCTTTTGACCATGCCTTTCAACATGGTGATGCAGCCAATGTGTAACTCAGTAAGTTGCTTGTGACAGGTTTGACTGTCCTACTCCAGCCCAGAGAAGTTGACGGTGCAAAGGTCCCTCTCAAAATGGAAAGTGTTTCAGTTTATTTATGAAGTGAAGCTTGAACTAAGAATCAGAGACAGCTCACAAAATTTTTCACTTCCCAGGATTCCTGAGCAATTTAGGTAAACAGACTCAGTTATGCAGTCTGTAAAAGGAGGCCAGCAGGAAAACCCTTTTTTAAAGACCTTGTGTTACGTATGTGCAGGTGTCTGTGGGATCTTAGGTGTGAACAGTGTGCCAGCTGCTCCCTGCTAGCTCGCCATGGGCTCGCGTGGGATCTCGCCCTCCCCTTTCACCTGCAAACATCCGGAGGGGCAGTTCCCATGGAGAGGCTGATACAGCAATTCCCTGCACCAGTGGGTTAGCGTGCCATGTCCCTGCAGGACCTCAAAGAGAAGAGGTCTGAAACAGCCGAGTATTACCTCAAACAGTACCCCCTTACTTTCAGTATTTAAACTTAACTCGGTGCTCCGATAGGAAATGAAAGCAACAATTCTGTCATATGGTGGGTTTGTGGTATTCAGATTTTTGTATCTGGTACTTAAAAGACCTTTGTTATGCCAGTCAGACATATTGCCATGCACTGCTGGCACAGAAGTGCTTTTGACATAAGAAGTTTGGTTCCGCTTGTGATTTTACTCAGCTCCTTGGAAACAGTGGTCAGACGAGCACAAGCAGCGCTGGCTAATCAACCTGAACTGTAGCCACTGGGCAAGTATTAAACACTGCAGAAATTATTTAGCTACCAAGTTCTGTAGCTTGGTAGCCACGAAGAGTGAGAGCTGCTGGGAACTTGATCCAGATAGCAGCCTTCAGATCCTAACATAATAAACAACTTCTACCATGACAACTGGCACAAAAATCTGTTAACAGTGTGCATCTCCTCTGAGATGTGTTTGTATCTTGAGACTTTAACTGCTTTAAGGGATCTTAATTTATTCTGCAGAGGAAGCTCTAACTCTTGCAGTCACTAACAAGCATAGAGCAACATGCACATAAATGAACAGTAGCATGAAGAAATTTAAAAATAATGTAATTCTGATGTGGCACATGCGTGAGCTTACAGAGGTAGAACTTGCTCTCCATATGTTAATCTATATACATGCAAAGTACTGCAAATTTAAATCAGCTTTTCCAACCCTATTCAAAACCCACAACGCAGGCTAAACAAAGACCACTGCCTGCCCTGTTTAAAATACAAATAGGACAATTTCTTTTTGTAACAGCTTTATACTAAGCTTTAGAGCAGGAATCTCAACAGGCAGTCACCCCTGGGGCTAATTAGATGCTGTACCTCACTGAAGTCTCCAGTGACCCCTCCACTCACTCCCTTTTGCCAAATCATGTGCTTTCAACTTTTCCCAAAGTATTACAATCAGCATCAGAGATGGGTTGAGAGGTTATTCTCATCTCTGTTTTCAACCCTTAATTTTAACAGACAGGGTTGTTAACATTTTAGGAACTCAGAATAATTAGGTACAAAGGAACAGGAAAGACTATTTGATCCAGCCTACTGCAAAAAGGATACAGCAAGGAATGCTGCTGCTAATTTTTATCAGGTGTGTTTTTAAACTCTGCTAGTTGACAGCTAGAACACTGTCACAGGCAAAACGGCTCACCCGCATTTTACTTTACGTTACAGGCAGTTACAGGAGTACTTCACACCTGCCAGTTTGCATCTGCCTAGGTATTCAGTGTTTTCTTCCAAATTAGCCCCACACAGTACTCCCCTCACCAGCTTACACAGCCTGTGGCAAAACTCAGCCAGATCAGCTATTTTTGCACAGAATAAGCCATAGGTGATGTGGAGTGGGAAAGCCAGAGTATAATGTATTTCACTGTAGTGCAGAATGCTTACAGCGCTTTGACAGCTGCTCACAGAGGCACGGCTATGAGCCTCAGTTTTGCCTCAACCCATCCCATCAGCATTTACTCTTATTATGAGGAAACATGGTAGTGATTATTCCATTATGCTGTACACAGCCATAACCCTAGGACAATTCAGGAGCTTCCACCATGATGTAAGCGGTGACTTCCGTGGCAACTGAGTACTTTGCAACTTTGCAAAGCAATACCAGTGCTGTGTCTCCCAGTTCAGCTTCTTTTCAGAGGCCTCTAATTTTGTAGCAATTCTTTTTTGTCATATCCTTAGGTCAGAGCAAAAGGTTTTCTTATTCTTCATCTGACCTCTGAAAAGCACAAACATAAAATTAATGAGTCTGTGCTATGAGTAACCCCACCCCCAGTTTTTTCAAAGAAATTTCTCCAGAAGTGTTGATTCTTCTTTATTTCCCTAATGAAATATTACCTACATAAGTCATATTAGTTATTTTTAAAAAGCTAATGTCCAAAAAACCCCCTTAAGAATGAATTTGAGATAATATCCTTGCCTATCTTCTGCTTACTCACTTTTTACAAAAACTTTTGTTTGAAAAGTAAGCATGTTCTACAAATATACAAAAGCCCTGCTGCGATATACAGCAAAGGACTCACTATGACTGGATAGCTGCATTCATCTCTGTTAAATTAAAGAAGAATAAATATACTTCTAAAACCACAAGTAACTTAAAAGGATGTCAGAACATTTAAGAAGGCACCAGGTTTTCTCTTGACATTTAAAAAGGCACCAGTCATGTTTTGTTTAGTTATATTATCCTTTATTATTTTACAATGTATTTCAAAAACTTTTACAGATGCCTTAAACTGTTCTACAAGAGCTGCAATACTGTCATAAAAGCACACCTACAGACCAAATGCACAAACAAACTGTAATACCTACTGGTATTGAACCATTAATATCCAAAGGGTGTAGTCTTTTAGTAAATAGATGTGCAGTAATGCAAATGCAAACAGATGTTAATGCAGAAAAATAAAACTCTGCATTCATGGCTATAGAACAGAGGACTTTTCAAACACATTTGGTACTGTAACATTCTAGACAGCAATATGAGTAGTATTACATATTTAAAGCAATACATGCCCTGAAAAGCCTGTATTTTCAATCTGTGCGTGTAAACCTGAATCAAAAATAAACTAGATATATTAAAAAACATGAGACATCTAGTCTGCCAACAAGATTTTGTTTCTTTTTTTTTTCCTAGAATGACAATTAACCTGGGTGGGTGAACTCTGACCTGCATTATTATTATTATTATTATTTTACATTATCATATCCTCAGCATTTCTGTAGTACTATGACAGCCTGTGGGATTTTTTTTATTTATCCCTTGTGCATAGGCACAGGAGAATAACTTTGATGCATTAAATTTCTTTTCTGAGTCTCCAAGTGGTAAATATGATTCATATTACAGCAAATACATTACCACAAAAAAGCACTGTATAACAACGTTTATAACATGTTTCAAAGTTCTCAGCTGTATTTCTCTGGTGCAACAAAGCAGGGGCACTGCAGTTTTTAAGCACTGTGTATTGAATCCTCTCACACACAGTGTTTACTAACAGCTCAGATATATGTATTCTCTACCTACAGAAGTTTTGCTTTTATTATCACTTCTTCTCACAGGAATTACTAAGACATCTTTAAACTTATACTGTCTGTAAGTTGCAGGGCAAAGCCAATTGTTTGCATATGGTTTTAAGCCAAGCTGGTGTACTTTCATGGGAGTCTCATGAAAGACATTAGGAGGAAACATTAATTGCTAATCAGAATTGTTAGGGGAAAACAAAAAAAGAGTTAGTCAAAATTTGTGAGTGTGGCACTGTGGCAAAAGAGGCATTCTGTCCTGCTTTATACTTCAAGTTTAAAGTTTTAGTTACCATTAAATACTTCCTAACAGTAAACACCATTTCTTAATCAAATATAGTCTACATTCCTCTAGTTTCTGCAGGCAGAGCTGCAATGGGTCATCACTACATTACACCACAGCTTTTTCTGCTAGTCTTTCCAGCTAGCTTAAACAGCAGTCAGTGGTATTTATTAGTTATATATATGTGTATATATATATATATCAGTCAGTCACACCCATCATTACAAATATGTTCTAGTTTATTTACTGTACAATGTATGTATACATATTTGTCTTTATTCAGTCCCTTTTTTCTTAAGCACTCCAATGGTTAAGGGCAGGCTGGGAAAAAAAAATCAATATACATGAAAGGGCTACACATTTCAAGTCTGTAGTGATTCTAGTTTAACAGCAAAAGGGGATCCTCATGTTCATGCTGTGAACACAGCTGGCAAAAACAAAGGCAAAAAAAAGAGGCAGACTGTATTGAACAAAATAATGTTAGTCCAAAGGGATGTAGAAATGAGAAGGGCATTTCATTTAATGTACAACTGGAGGTGTTAAGAACTTTCTTTCACAGAGGCCCTGAGACTTGAGCTGAATGGATTCTCCCTACCATGTGTGTCACGTGAAGTCGAACTTAACTTAAAGCTCTATACGTATAGCATAAACATTTGGTATATAACAGTGGACCCATTTTTAAAAAGTGAAGCAATAAAATCTACATGAAAAACTAATGAAAGAACAATTTGATTGGAGGCCTCTGTCCTTTGACCCCTGCCCTATCAGGCTAAATGTCCAATAAAATGTAAAATGCAGCATACATTTGCTTAATCTAAAATTTTTGTGATGATTTATTGCAAATTGCACTTGGCAGTTCACCACACCAATGGAAAACTGGCCCCCTTGTTGGTTCATTCACACAGTCTTTTAACACCAAATACAAGTCACCAGTAGAAAGATCTTGATAGAAAGTTTGCTGCTGTGCTGAGCCAGCTTGCTGCACCTTCTGGGTGTGACCCAACACGAGACACTGCTTTGTCCTGTTCCTTAGTAGGGCTCTCGTCTTCTGGCAAATACTCAGGTAGATCTGTGTTCTGCTCTACTTCCACTGGAGTATCCTGGAACGGAACTAGCATCTGGTAAAACACAACAGATTAAAATTATGTCAAATGTTGTAACACAGAAGAATGAACCAAAGTTATAATATATACATGTTCAGGGTGACAGGCATGCACGTAGTGAGACTCCTCCCCATTGCCCTATTGAGCAAGAACATAAATGGAACCTACTATGCTTAGAAGAAACACAAGAAAAGCCTCAGCTTAACAAGGAAGAGAAAGTATCAGGTAACCTCAGACTACCTTTTAGTGTGGTTGTGAAACAAAAGCACATCAGCAACTCCAATCAGGAAAACCCACCATATTCATTGTGACCCTTTTCATATCATTATGGAGCTAATACTAATAATAAATAATAAAATAATAGAAGTAATAATAATAAAATAATAATAATAATAAAATAATAAAAGTAATAGTACTTTTGTCCTTCTTCTGAACCATAATTTCTGTATAACTGTTCTATGGATTCATATCCTGACATAGGATACCCTTGATTCCCCTTGTACTGGATGTGCAGCACTCATGCTTAAACAATTTTGCCTACCATCAGGTGTTATGGGCACAGAGGGGCTGATATTAAAGATAGAGCTGAGCTGTAGCAGTTGGTATTTAGAAAGATACAGATCCTACCTCCTCACCACTTTCACTTTTCACAACTTGCTGTGCCTTCATAACTTTGGTTGATGCTATTGCCGTTGCCAGCGCCTACAAGTACATAGAAAAAAAGCAAGAGCTCAGTGCAACAGAATGCAATAATGTGAGGATCTGGAGGGTTACCAAGCACTTACCTCTGCTTTTAAATCTGAGCGAATTCGGACCACACACCTTTGAACAGCCATTTGAAAGGTAAAACTAATAACACCTTTAATTTTCAACAAGGCTTCTTCACAAAGATTCCTTCGAGACTGAAAAACAAACAGAAGTCCCACAACTGAAAAACATACCAAGTGAAAACGCTCACAATTAATTGTTAAGGTGTTCCTGTGTGTCTCAAAGCACATGGTTACAAAAGTGTGGTTGAGTAACAGAAAAACTAAGACTTACACTTTAGTGCACAAATATTAGACTCTCTTGTCACAAAAAAAAAATTGCTTACACTTTAGAAGTCAAAGAAGGATGGAATCAACTGTAAATAATTAGAGAAAAGTGCTGAAAAGCAAAGAATGTTTTTCTCTGTGTGATCAGCTAAACAGTCCCCTCTGGTTAAGTTCTGATTGACTGAAGTGCTCATTGATGAGTAGTTAGTGTTTAAGTTGCTATTTATCAGACACCTTGGCTACATACTGACTGAATGCATCAAAGCAGCTGTTGTATCTTCCAGCTGCCTCATCTGTGGCAGCTCACAGACATCATGGCACAGCATAAGCTTAATTCTTCTTTTAAAGGGAAAATATTTGGTTGATAACCCACAGAATTTATGTTTAAAGCAAGTGACATTACCTACTGTGCTGTAACATTACATTGACCTGTACTAGATGCATCTGCTACATTACCTTAGAATGTTCTTTTTTCCTTTTAATATTTGCACAAGATGGTTGTAACAAAAAGAAAGTATACTTCTACTAGCTCAGAAGGGGATAAAAAAGATGGACTGTATCAGAAATAAACTGACAGCCTTTACACAGGTTTAAAATAATGATACACTTAATTTTTTTTTCCTGCAAGGTTTTAAATAACTAGTTATTTCAAAGGATATTTACATTAGTTACCTAATAATCACTGGTCAGTATTCACTGTACGCACAACAAGCAAATTAAATTGTTTTAATCTCTGAAGAATCAACTGAAGCATTTTGGGGGGTTTTTTAGCAGTTTAGCATATATATTGAAACAATTCATTTGTGCAAGTTTATGTATTGAAATCATTAACATTTTTGCATTTTACAAAAAATAGCTTTGTCAGATAGGCTACCTTTAGTATACAAAGGAAATATTTGATGCAAAGATGATAGGCTGCCTTACATAAGTGAAAGTTGAAACCTACTTCTGGACACAGGAAGCAACACATTCATAGCTTCTTAGCCTAAAGAAATAAATTTATACACGGCCGTATAGCAATTCTGTGACAGAATTCGGCTTTTTACTCTTAGGATCCCTGGCGAATCACCTCAGTTTAATTCGAAATGAAGCTTTCAGTGATCAGATAACTGGTGAATCATTTCTTAAAAGACAAAACTTTTTAAGGTCCACGCAAAGTCCTTAAAAAGCTGCTACCTTGGTAGCCACCAGCTTTGCTGTACAGACATACTTTGCAAAAGACATTTGACTGGCAGATAGCCACAAACCCCAGCAATACACAACTAAACATCTTTCTGCATGGTACTCCTGAAGCATGGGCACAGGCAAAATTTAGGTTATCTTCTTGTACACCAAACCCTGAGTACCATGTCCCTCAAAAATACTACTAAAACGTACAGACTAGAAAACTGACTGAGGGGCATGCCACAAATTCCTGAATTACTGCCTTGTTTTTTACCTTTATCACCGAATTTGGTAACTATATCTTAAAATTAAAACACCTGACCCCACATTAAACAACAAACGACCTTTCCCCTCTCTTCTTAAAACAATCAATATCTACTATTTGAGGTTTCGAAATCCACAAGCATTTGTAGGATCTGCAACCATTCCTAACAGCAGCTTCCATTTACAAATGTAAATGACTGAGAACACCATGTCTAAAGATCTGTGTTTACACTCTATGCCTTTTAAAACTCACACATGCAACCTAATATTCTCTATTACTTAAGTCAGGAATAAACTACTAAATGAAACTAAATGGCTTTTGTTGCTAACAAGCTTTATCACCCTCCCAGTCCCAACTTATCATAACACTTAAAATGGCATTACAGGGATGTTTAACTTCTGGTGAGCACCTCCAGTATCGCTAACACCTTTTTAATCATCTGATGAAATACAGAGCTATGTACACCAGCTATCGGCCTCTGCACACCAGATTTTCCCTTAACAATGAGCTAGGAAAACATGCTGTTGTGATCTACCTGCAATGTTGCACTCTAGAGATGACTGTCTAACTACTCTATGCTTTTTGACAATACTTTTACCTCAGCTTTGCAGAGAGAAAACTCCACAAATATTGCTAAGTTCTATTTGCTGAAGAAAACAAAGATACACTTTTAAGACAGAATTGGACTACAGGCAAAATATCTAAATTCACGAAGCAAAAGTGGATGAAATTTCTTGCTTGGAGATACCTGTGAACAAACACATCAACTACAAGCTTAAAAACAACCCACTGGACTGAATTTAAAAAATTTCAGAGTAGAAAAGCCAATGGTGTTGACACAGCACCGCCTTTCTAGATAGAGCAAGTGCTAGAAGGACAAAACTGTAAAAAATATTTGTATAAAGTGAGCTAGAGCAGCATGTTATTTCTAAAGGAATTAACTATGGTTTTATGAAAACAGAACAGTGGGTATGCTGTTGGTAAACTGGGCCCGTGGACATGCTTACTTGGCAGAATGTAAAGCAACAAAGCAAAGGATCAGGTTTGATCATTTAAAATGGGTACAAAACTGAAAGATACAGAGTCCGGAGGGCACTTGTGGATAACGTGCTTAAACAGCCTACATGCTGTTTGGCAGCCGTAAAAAGGCAAACATGGCCCTGGGGTGTTATCTACAGGGGTATGGTAGATAAATCTGTAGAAGTTATTCTGACATTACATAAAGACTCAGTGAGACTTCATTAATTCAAATGCCATTCTGGTCACTACAGTAGAAAAGATCTCACAGACAATGAAAATATGCAGGAAAACCAAATCAAAGAAAACACCGCATGTCTAAATTAAGAATAATAAAAAAATCCCTAGTGTCTTAAATCTCTCACTACTAAAAGGAAACTTTTTTTAGATAAACACACTTATACAAGAACAAGATATCCTTAAGTGAAAAATGCAGAAGGCACCTTGTTTATTCCATTCTTTCCTGAAAAATGAAAGAAAATTAGGAGAGGTGGAAACAGAATAGTTTTTGAGAGTAATTAAACAACCATCAAGAAAACTGCCTTAAAACATCTTTAGGTATTCTGAGCAAGCTCAATTTATGCAAGATTTTATACATATCTCATGACTCAAAATACAGTTCACAGGAACGGCTGATAATTGATGATGTCACACAAGTAGCCTGACTGGGTTTCTGTGGTTAAAATACATCTCAGTGCAGCATGCCTTATTTACATAAACTCTGAAGGTTTCCTTACCGAATCATCAAGGCCATCTATATGCAAAACCACTGTCTTGGCACGCTTATTTGTGCTGCCGAGGAAAAACTGTGCTTTCCGCCGACGGTAATTCATCTCATTCACATTGTCCATGTCTGACATGTTGGAAGACTGAAGGATATCGTAGACTTCAGAAGCCAGAAGCTTAGTCTCTCCTGGTGTAGTGGTCCTTAAAGAAAAAAAGGGGCTAAGATTTCCAAGTATTTGTTTTCACATTAGTACTCCAAAGAGCTATTGATTACATCCTTGCAACTGGAATACTCCACGTGGTACAGTCAAAACATGGCAAAAATGTTAAGTGGGGAGAGCAGAAATTGGGTAAAACTATTTTCTTTTCCTGACTCCAATTTTTATGTCGATTTGTTGATTCAATGATCATTATAAACAAGTCTGTTCTCAAACAACATGAATAATTTACTTCACTTTGACAAATCGAACATGGTAGTAGATGGTCAGTGTTCCAGGATTACTTTGTGTTGAGCTTTATGTTTTTTATAATGAAACTTCTCCAACTGCCTTGTGATATGTTTTGTTTCCCACTTTCCTTGATACATAATAAAAATAATTTCTGTGTAGAACTGGCGTCTTTCCAAATGTTTTCTTCTCCAAAGTTACTGAGCATCAGCAGCACAGCAGAAACACAAATTTTCTTGAAGAATCCAAAGGTTATTCCTGATTAGACTAAAATTTATGGTATGAATTATATTATAGCATTTTTAGCTAGGAAAAAAAGTAGATAATAGACTCAACATATATTAAGTTCTTATGATTGATTAAAACTAATTTTAATAAGGTACTAATATAAATCTGTTGTCCAAATTCAGCCCTGTTTTAATTATGCCAGTGATTTAAAGTTTTGTGTAGAAACAAAATTATTACTGCATCAACTTGCAATTAATCTTAAAATGATGAATGACAGCTTTGCTGCTTTGTTTAGCAAACACTAAGTAAGTAACAAGTACCTTTAGATTTATTTTTTTTTCCATTTGACTTCCTTAATTACCAGACATTAAACACATTTTCCATCCTACCATATGGACAAGAGAGAACACTAAAGCAAGCATGTTAGGAGTTCTCTGCTTATGGGGGTCTCAGCTAGCCTTTTTTTTTTGTACTTCTCTGCACCTTGTTTTGAACCGCACCCATTTGGAAAGGAAAAGTCAGTTCTTGTGATAATTCAGTAGGTTAACAACATTCAAAGGGAAAAAAAAAGAAAAAGAAAAAAAGAAAAAAATAATAATAAGCAAATAACCAAGACCTAAAAAGGGAAAGCATTCCAACATATGTTCAGTTTTAAGTACATGCTTACGTTCTGCTTTCCTATACTGAAAAATCTTAATTCACAGAAACAAGTGCTGGGAACTCACAAATATTTCAAATTCAGCCCTCCATAATTTATTAGATAAAGTAATAGAACTGATGATAAAGCCATGCAACTGGATGTCTTGAGGTAGTAATAAATCACCTTTTGCTAAAGTGACACCTTATCAAGAGACTAAGAAATTAACCCACCTATTAGTTTTGCCAGTTTCTTTCAACAACAACAATCCTGTCCATATCAAGTGATTCATAATAGAGGAGTTTTATTTTTGGTAAGTTTAAATACAGTTCACTAAGCAAACTAGTGAAAATGTCACTATTCCACCTTCAGCGCCCACTATGCTGTTGGTAAGAGGGTTTGCTTGAAAACAATTTTAGTATTGCACCACAGAGTTAAAAAAGTCAGAAAGACAAATGAGAAATAAAGCATCCTTAATATCTGCCGTAATATAAATGTATATATATGCATATATATACACATACCTACACAAAAGAAAGAGAATTTAAAGCTGTCACTATGTCAGCAAATATAAAACATTCAGGTGCCTAAAAGCAAAAAATCAACAGTGATTCATATATTTTATTTTTCCAACATTACAGGTGGCACAGTTCTTGGAAAACTAATGACCTGCTATTAACTGCACTACTGAAACAACCTGTTGACTTTAAAACACAAAAGTAAATTGGGTCTTATTTGACACAGTTATTCCAAGATCTTCCTAAAACAAGTCTATACTGGTAAATTTTATGTGTATACACACATACACATTTAAATAAGATATTCAGGTAATTTCCTGTATTTTTCCAAACAGAAGATTATTACTATCTACCACTATGTTACCCCTATTACCTTTAAAAAAAAATCCAAATGCAAGATTTTAATCTTATATAAAGAGAATCTGTAATAAGCAACTGAATGTGTAATAAAAAGCAGCAAGAAACTCAGACACTACACTACAGGGGCAAGGACAATGGCTGCCACATAGAAATATCAGACTGCAAAACAGTCCCAAGTAAAGGTATACACCAGTTTTATTCTACAGAAACAAAACTCTACACTTTCAGCAACTCAGTTAAACAAAGATGCTCAAAATTCCTTACAAAACCTTCTACAATTTTAAGTGTACTGGTAAAATGAGTGAATACAAGTTTTCAGCAACCTGTTATTCTTTGATTAAAGCAATTTCTGAAACAGTTGTAAAAATAACAGAAACCTTTTAATCTTAATATTAGACTAGATAAAAGGAAATTTTTTATGATAAAGGTGGTGCAACACTGGCACAGATTGCCCACAGAAACAGTAGATGCTCTATCCCTGGAACCATTTGACGTCAAATTGGACAATTCAGTTGCAGATATCCCTGCTTGTTGCAGGGGGTTTGGACTAGAGGACCTTTAAAGGTCCCTTCCAACTCAAACTATTCTATGATTCTATGATCTTTAAGAACACCTATCTGGAAGCAAGTATAATAAACCTTCTTTATTGCAAAACCAAGGTGATGTTCAACACTGAGTCTGTTTCTTTATATACTATATTGCTAATAAAAAACAAATACAATGAAACTGCATGTAAAATTAAACATATAACAGTGGAAGCTTTTTTAAAAAAACTACTGTAACTCATGGGCTGTGGTTTTGTTGCCTAAAATGAACACACTTTAGGAGAAAAGTTCTGAGGGCACTGACACCAGCCCTGCCAGCACCCGTGTCAGTAGTTTCAGATAACACTGCTCACAGCTGTGTGACCCAGCCTCCTGCCACCACCACAAGGGAACTCTTGCTCTCTCTCTCCCACTCCCAGTATAGCACTTTAGTCACCACTGAAGGTGCAAGTACATACTATAAAGTCACTGTGCAGCTAGAGCTTGTTTGACAACAATCAATCACTGGAACAATCTCACCAAGGGACATGGTACAGCCCCCATTGCTGGAGGTTTTCAAGATACAGTTGGACAGGGCACAAGATAGTCTCACCTAGGTCCCCTTTCCCAGGAAAGGTTGAACCAGATGATTTTTTGATCAGCCCCTTCCAACGTGGGCTGTTCTGTGATTCTATGACTAGTGTTCTGCTACCCTGCTAGGGAAATGGTAGCACCGACTTAGAGCAGAGTAACAGTTGGCAGGAATTGGTTGGTTTCAGAGGCAGTAACATCTTACATTACTTCAGCAAGATTCAGAAGATGCCCGTCAGAAACCCAACCCTTTAGTTTTCACTGTCTTCCTGAATTCCTGTCATCCTAGATTGCTGCCTGTCCTTCCATCATGTTCACCCAAGGCTGGCTGTATAAGTAATATGAACAAACAATCCAAGTGACATGTGCTGTATCTGTCAGAAGAGGATACAAGAAACAGTTCTCATTCTCTACACAATTAAAAATAACTTTTTTAACATGGTTCAAGTGCTGCAGAGGTTTTATTAGCATAGCAAGACATTTTTTTAAGTTTTAGCTAACCTTAAAGGACATGAAAACTAATGGCTGCAACTCCAAAGGTGTGTGTGATGTGGGCAGAGTACGGATGCTTAGAAAGAATGGGTAAGCAGTGTACAGCATTACAGCTGTACAACTAGCACATGACTTAAGTACACACCCAGCAACATAAATGATAATAGAAGGGCATGACAACCTTCCCAGCATAGCTTCATCTGATGCAACGGTAACAAAGACTTTGTTTCTTCCTTTAGAAGAAGCACAAAGACTGAGAAAGACTATTATAGTGGATTTTCTGCTTTTAGAGAAGGGCAAGACATAAGTAAGTTTATAAATATATACAAGGGGGATGAGCGTGTAAAAGATAATCTTATACTTTTTAAAGCTATAATATTTTAGGTATCTTTTTAAAAGAAACATGTGTTCATACGTGTACATTACATACAAACTCCTGCATCAGAGGAGACATGCAATTGTAACCCTGCTCGAAGTAGAGCAGACCCTGTGCACTAACACAGGAACTATTACGTGCCTTTCCTTAGTGGCACCCATTGGGCTCTAAAGACACATTAGCCAAACATGCAACAAACACACTACAACAGCATTTCATTACCATATTTCTACTGAGTTCATAACCTTAACACAGGAGGTCTCCAAATAAAAGAGGGGATTTTTCTTTACCCAAGCCTCAATTACATCCCAGACTCTATCAAAAGGAGATCTATGCCATTTAATTCCAAAAGTTTCACTTCTGTAGTAATTCTGCTTTTGGATCTACTTGCTCAGTTTGTCCACTACCCACCGTAAGATGACAAAGTTAATTGTCCATCCATGAAATGTCAAAGGCTCTGAAAATCTCTGAACCCCTGGGAAGGCAATGGAACAAATCTGAAGGTGCCCGGGAAGGGCAAGCATGGATTCACAAAGAGAAAGTCATGCCTGAGCACCACGGGAGTCTTCTACAATGAAAGAACTGGCTTCACTGGGATGGGAGAGCAAATGGGTACTGTCTATTGACACTGGCCCTTATACAATCCCCACAGAGAAGCTGAAAAAGGATGGACTGGCTGATCAGATCATGATGTGGACTGAAAACTGGCTAGATGGCCAGGCCGAGATGGTGGTGACTGAGGCCATGAAATGTTGCTGGAGGTCAGTATCTAGTAATGTACATCAGAGGTCAACACCAGGTCCCATTCTGTTCAGTATCTTCACTAAAGATCTGTGGCACAATAGACCCTTAACAAGTCTGCAGATAACACAAAACAGGAAGGAGTGACAGATACATCAGACAGCTGTGCCAGAGAGACCTCAACAGGCTGGAGAATTGGGCTGACAGGCACCTCATTAAGTTCAACAAGGGCAAGTGCAAAGTCCTGCACCTGGGGAGGAACAGCCCCAGGCACCACGCAGATCAGGCACAATCCCAGAACAAGCAGCTGGAAAGCAGCTTTGCAAAGAACCTGTTGGACACGAAGATCAGCATCAGCCAGCAATGTGCCCTTGCAGCAAAGAAGGTTCCTGGTTTTTCTGGGCTGCACTAGCAGGAGTGCTGCCAGCAGGTAGAGGGAGGTGATCCTGCCCCTTTCATCAGCACTGGTGAGGCCTCACCTGGAGTGCTGTGTCCCAGGCTGGGCTGCCCAGTACACAAGGTGTATGAACATGCTGCAGAGTCCAGCAAAGGGTCAGGAAGATGATTACAGGGCTGATGAGAGAAGAGAGAGACCTGGGACTGTTGAGTCTAGAGAAGGCTCAGGGGGAGCTTATCAATGTATATAAATACCTGAATGGGGTGCAAAGAGGACAAAGCCAGGCTCTTTCCAGTGGTGCCCAGTGCCAGGACCAGAGGCAACAGGCACAAATTGAAAAATCAGGAAACACTTTTCCACTGTGAAGGTGACTGAGCACTGGTGGAAGCTCTCCAGACAGCTTGTAGAGTCTCCATTATTGGAGATACTCAAAATGCTGCCTGGACATGGTTCTTGGCAATGTGGATTAGGTGTCTCTGCCTGAGTAGACATGAGCTGGACCAGATGACCTGCAGAGGTCCTTTCCAACCCCAATCACCTGTGAGTCTCTGAACACATACTGAGAAGTCATTAAGTAAATTCAAACAGCAGTATACAAGGAGCACATCCATTTTTACCTACTGTGGATCTTTCATTTTTCAGGTTAAGAATGTTTCAGAAGATAGGCTTTTATGTAAGTAAAGCAAAACTTTATTTAATTTTCCTGCCAACTATTTGCCTTACACATTGTCTTCCAAAGAGTTCTACATGACAGCTTACGTAACTCTAATGCATCTGATAATTAGAAAGACTGATTTCAGAAATTTCCTGCTCTCATATTTAGATTCACAGTTCACTGCTTAGTCCTAAATTGTTTTATCTTAAGGCATCATGAACTAAAGGCAAGACTAGATGCAAAAAAGAAGGCATCATTCTCAAAATCATTAGAACTTGTCAGCTGGTATTTCAGATGTTTTCACCTTCATAGAATCCCCCCTGAATGGTTAAGGTTGGAAGAGGACTCTGAAGGTCCCCCCTGCTGTGGGCAGCAACACCTTCAATTAGACCAGGTTGCTCAGAGCTGCATCCAAGCTGTCCTTAAACACGTTCAGGGATGGTACATCCACAACTTCCCTAGGCAACTTGTTTGTTCCACCTCAGCTTATAGCAAGACCTTATTACACACAGTCATCACAGAAAAACTATTGAGATTGTTACACCTAATAATAACGATTTAGAAACCTTTAATACGAAACTTAAAAATCTAATAGTTCACTGGTTCAAACATGACATTGATTTTAGGAGAACACTGATCCCAGTTTTCTCACTCAAAACATATAATTTCTTTATAATTCTACTTATAGCAATAATTGTATTTGGTAAATAGAGTATAAAGCCAAAGATGAGATCAAAGATGAGATCACACAGGCACACTAAAGAAATATTTTAATCTCAAGTAACTTCACAACATAGATCAAAAAGTCAGTGTATGTAAGCTCACTCAGCAGTTTACATTGTTACTCTCTTATCTGAATCCACTGTAGTGCAAGAGTATTCACTTTGTAATCTATGGACCAATCTCAGCCTTGTACTGATGGGCCTTTTTTCCCCAGGGTTGCTCACGAGCAAGAGAACCAAAGACAGACACCATTCTCAGCTTCTAGGTTTAGAATCGGGCATCACTTACAATTCAAGGCTGACCTGTGGGGCTGTCCTGCGCAGGGCCAGGAGCTGGACCCAATGGTCCTTGTGGATTCCTTCCAACTCAGGATATTTTACAATTCTCAGCATACATGGAGAAGAGCTACAGCTCGTATCTCTAAACTGAGAAACCTCTGTGAGAAGAGGGCAACCAGACATAGATTCTATGATAGAACTCACACCCCAGAACTCTGTTAAGATCTAAGCATGGAAAATGATACATGAGAATGGTGTATTTGCAGTACACCACTTACACAACACTTTCACATAGAGAGAGTCTGCACTATATATATTTTCAGTTGGCCTGGCCCCATAAGTAAGGGGACATGACATATAGCCTTACAAATCAGTGACAAAGGCTGTGGTACAGCCAAACAGAAAAGGTGGAAGTGCACTGTATGGTTCGTCACTGTGCTCTTGCTCACTAATACTTTGGAAACCAACAAAAAGAAAAGAGCACGTCCGTAAAAGCAAAAAGCAGCTAACAGTGGAAGGGAAGATAAACTCTAAACACAGAACTAAGGAAATAGATCTTGATGTTTAAAGTTCACTCAGGTAAAATTTCCTGTATTGACATCTCAAGGATTTTACATAGTAATGGAAAGTAGTACCTTAAAGCACAGATCTTTTAGAAGAATCGAATACATAATTCAAGTCTAACAAATATAAAGAGTTCGAAGAAGAAAAATGTCTTCATTATCCAAGTTAAGGTTCCAGTATTTGGCAAGACCTCAGCTGAATGTCATTCTAAATAACCTACTGATAAATTAAAAGTAAAAACAATTCTGACTTAACTTACAGTCACAGAAGAATCCTAAATCAGTGAACGTAATGAAGGACTAAATGAATAATTTTTCCTTCAAAATACTAGTTAGAGAGACTTTATTTAGAGTGACACAAGCACCTTTCCAAAAAGTTAGAGAAAAACTATCATCACATAGCAGATATTTTCATTTGATCCCAATCCTCTTCATACATGCAAGTACTGTCCCTGTAAGGCAGAGCTAATATTTTTCCCTACGATCCTAAGTAGTAATATTTTCAACCAACATTTTATTTCCGTAATAAACTTCATTCACTGCAATGAATATAGTAGCCTATATGACACAAAAAGCACAAGAATTTCATGGATTGAAATGAATTCTATCATTCTATTCTATCAATGTTGGGCAAGTGCATGCATATCAGAACGTTTAAAGTATATACATGGTAGAGATTTATCATTTAGTTATGGGTACCAAATGGCTAATCAACATATACTCAGATCACTACACATTAAGACCACTGATGTATTTGTTTCCAGGTGAACAATGTCTTTTGGAACCCATTCTTCCTATGCTTAAAGACAGAAATTGTTTCCAGCAACTAAAGGGAGTAATAAGCTGCAAACAGCTCTGTAAAAGGGGGGTTAGGAAATCAGTAATCCTTGATTTTGGGAGTGAGACATAGTGATTGACATGGTTTTGATGAAAACTTTGAGCATGAATGACAAGCCTAAAGAAAGAGCATGGTATTAGAGAAAAAGCAATCTGTTTCAAGACAGTTATCTGATCTAGCTGCTTTTCTGCCTGTTCTGCTCCAGTGCCAGGGCAAGATTCTTTTGTATCTCCAAGAATGCTGCTCTTTCTTGTAAGCTTTTAGTGCATCCCATGATACAGTGGGCTCTTTTACAAGCACATGACTGCTCTCCTGACTTGTTCCAGGCAACAAGCATGTTATTTGAAAACAACTTAAAGAACAGCATTACTTCAGCACACACCTTCTCAGAGTCCCAGTATTGTGCTATTACCATGCTACACCTCTAGCCCCAAAACACGACATTAGTTCCCTCTAGCCCCAAAACACAGCAAAGACCAGATAATATTACAGAGCAGCTGACAAAATGATTAACACCTGCTTTCTGAAAAAAGTCAAAATCCTGAAGAATACAGATAGCAATATCCTTATGTGGTCAATAACAATACATTAAGCATAGTCATGAGTTAATAACAGGAAAAACAAGAGAACCTGTAGGACTGGGCAAGCCTTAAGTGACAGAATAAACAGCAGCACTATGGATCTCCAAACCCCAAAACAAGCAGGTGTACTGCTCAGTGATCCTATGCACAGCCTGAGTACAGTTGTGTTATGTGACTACACTCCAGGGGTATCAACCACGTGCTCCAAGGCTGTTGCACCATGGAAACAAGGCAAGGTCACACAGATTTTCCTGGAATGCTCTCTAGAACTGCAAGATGCCTGTCACTTGGCAAGCCTTCCAGACTCTACTCATGCTACTAGCTGTGAGAATTTCACCAGGAGACACTAAACTAAAATGCTTGCAATGAATGAAGAAACCTGATAAGGTTGATTTTGTGCTTAACAAGACATACCCCACTGAAATTAGGAGTGAGGATTGGATTTCCCAATGCCACTTCCAGCTCAATTTACCTCATATACCTACTGACCATGAAAATGTACAGAAACCCCATGTAAATGCTGGGATGTTCCGAAGACTGTTGAAAACAAATAAACAAAAAAGCCTAAATATTAAATGAGTTTTAAATAAGAGTAAAATCACGGTACAATCCCATTAACTGCTGTAAAATCAGCGACTGTGATATAACTTAAACATTTCGCAAATTGATTAATTACCCATACTTATAACATTTTCCTGATTCATTCTATTGTCCTCTGATCACAGGAAGAGAATGAACTTTCAAGAATGGGATAACAGATTTGAACATATGCCATATGCTTAACCCAGCTATTCATCCAATTTTGTTTAACTCTTGCTATTTATACACTAAATGGAAAATCAACTTTTGATCTCCCACAGCTTGGTATCTACCATATGGACACACTCTATATTAAAAGAAAAAAAAAAAGCAGGGCCTGTTAACTCAACTAAACTCAAAAGACTCCATAGTAGCATTTGCTAGACAAGAGTCCACATAACAGACAAACTCCATGTGGAATTTCACAGTAGCTTATTTCAACATCTCGCCTGCTAATGAACAGTAATAATTTCATGGATGGCAGAAACCATGTTTATTATATGGTTTTAACAAATTGCATCAGGGTTAAAAAAAGAAAAGATCTTAAGGGCAACAACTGTCTCTGGTCCTTTACAATGAAAGATGCAAAATGCTGGCATTAAAAGACAGTTCGTCCTGGGAATGATGCTATAGTGACCAGATAGAAATATTGGTAGTGCTAAAATCAGGCTCAGCACAGAAGTATTTTCGAAACATCTTGAAGGAAGCCTAATACCACTTTCTTGTGTTATCAGCATGCTAACAGCACTAAGTATATAATATAATAATAGATGATTATATGTCTATAATTATCTGGAAAATCCATTTATATCTTAAAATCCCCATCATTTATTTCAGTTTTTAAAAGTAAGGTTCATCTGATTATTTTCCTGATATTTACTGGAGAAAGTTAAAAACAAGGAAAAAAAAGGGTTTGAAAGCTTACAGATATAGGCTTCCCTAAACAAAGCCTGTATGAGTAATAAGAATTAAACTACAGCATCAACCTGTCCCAGAGAAAAAAATGCAAGTTTCATCTATGTAGGCATATCTATGTCTAAGATTTGTATTTGATTAATTTGCTAATATAGTTAATATCAATTCAGCAGAGACTCAAAGTAGGTAGTTATTGAAACATCTTGTTTTCCTACTCTTAAACAACTTATTTATTAGCAAGCCAGTATTAGCAGTGTCACTTCTAGTGAAAGGGACTGCAGTCCCCATGCAAAATAGGTTGAAGCATACAACAAGGTTTAAAAAAAATGTTGTGGGAACTTGATGATGTACTGTATAAATACAGCATGTGCTAGCAATTTTAATTTGTTTCAAGTTATTAGATAGGACTTTCTACTGCAAAATTCAATGGAACTCCTGTTGAAAGACATCGTAGCAGGTACTGCAAAACAACAAAGTATCAAAACATATTCCTGGATAGAAATACATGTAATTGAGAATAATATAACATACTTTTACATTAATTGTTCCAGAATAAAATTCACTTTCTTCTGAAATAATAGCTGAATCTAGAAACTACTAATGAAGGCTGTTTCATCATTAGTATCTTTTCAAGCATTTCCCTTTGTAGCATTTATTGCCTGTAATACTCATGTGAAACTATGGAAGTTCTAATCACACACCAGCACTGTACTACATTTATTGATCAAGCAGCACTCAGAAAAAAAGAGTAATAAAAGGGTAATCCACTTATGGTTTATTATAAAAAAAATCTGCAATTTTTTGGGGATGCTTACCATGAAGGTCAAAACCCAGGGACAAATACTGCCTGTGGACAAGGTCACTGTAAACCAAATGTAGACATTTGACACTGGCAGGGGAAGATGAGAAACCTTACAGTATTAAGCATGTATCAACCCCCTTTTCATAAGTAAATTACTCCAGCCTACAATACTGTCAATCCACACCTGCACTAGTATTAAATACTTTTACACACAATTTGTTACTTTGATTTCAAAGCATCTTAAGCCTTCTTAGCTCTTTATTTTAGTAAGCATCAGTAAAAGTCAGCATATTGAAGAACCTACCTCAGCACTTTTTCTTGTAAACTCAATAGTAACCAGAGAAGGTCACTGTATTCCTGAAATGCTTTCAACACCAGCGATGACAAGCTTTATCGAGCATTAAAGGCATTCTGTGTTGCCACTACTAATCCTGATTTTCTGCCAATCCACTTAAATCTCTACCCTTCCACATAGGTACAGAACTGCACTACAAAAAGAAAAGAAGTTGCCTTTTGGCACACCGTGTCAGGCAGATCTTGAGGCACTAAGTTCAGCACTATATTATGTTTCCTATCCTACAGTCAGCAGTTATCTAAATACCAACTCAGATTCTATTATTTTTTAATGTATCATAATAGTGTCTCACTCTGTAAACCACTTCTTTTTTTTATAATCAACACTTCTCTGAGTTCCCTATTTGTTTTAATATAAAGTCTGCAAAAAAACAGGAAGTAAAAACATCTTAAGCTTAAATGACGTACTAAAATGTTTAATTCCCTGTTTCAGCCGATTTCTAAAGAAAGACGAAACTGGCTAAGACATTGAGCACAAAAGGCTTTTAAACAGATGTGGTTTTATTAAAGTTATTTTATAGTTCATAACTTTTTCTCAGTGTTTCAAAGTTCTCTATTTTTTTAATTCTGCAATACTCATCACAATATTTCTTGCCTACGGTGAAAAGCAACTAGTTCATTTTTACCTTCCCAACTGATTTTTTCCCCATTTAAACAGAAAGCGCTCAAAGCAATTATGATTGTGGCCCTCCCTCTGTCAGAAAAGCAACACCAGAATAATACCTATTTACTCAATAACAGGTACTAAAAATTCTTTGCCAGGTTTAGGAATCTAGGATTTGCTAACTGTACATAAATCACCACTGTAGAACTTACACACCTCAAGATAACTACTTTCATGGCTTGTTATCATATTCTTAAGCCAGTCATTGTAAACCAGCCAAAGGCCATGATTTTGAAGAACTTGCAGGTACTCCTTAAATCTTACACTACATAAAAACACTGCATTAATAACTACTTACTTTGTTACCTCACTATTTGTCAAGTAGTTAACATGAAATTCTCAAAATGCCAAGAAAATGAAACATTTACATCAAAGAAAAGAGGCAAGAGAAACTGTTGAAATGCAAGCACTGTCGTGTCAGAGAGTTTTGCATGAACTGCAAGTGCTGCACAGAAACCAGTAACAAAAGTTCTGCTGTTTGAGAGAGTGTGCAAATGCTTTGATGTAGCACAGTAAAAGCTGGTCTATTGAATCAGTATGTACTGAACTGGTACTCTGAAAAGTCCATGGAAGCACAGTACCTGGATTAAATTGAGACAGACATAAGGCAATGTAAAGCTGCACAACCCACAGTCATGACAGAAATGCCAGACACCAAGTGGAACACTGTTAGGTAAAAGCAGTAGCTTGGAGAACAAAGAGCAGAAATAAACTATTTCTGACTGCAGTCAAAAATACCGTAATAGGAAATACACACACATGACAGAATGAAGAAAATAACACAAACACAGAAAATCCAAAACCACAGATCAACAAACACCTAAACTGTTTAGTACAGAATTAGTACTGATCATACAGAGCTCACTAAGCAAGTTGCATGCAAGTAGAAATGATGACTGTGTAATGTCTCTTTGCCTATAGAGAGATCCTGAGATTAAAAAAAAACAAAAAAAACCCCCACTAACATCAAATGTACGTCTTGTAGGGCACAGAGCAGAACCTTCCAATGGGTCATGCTTTTGTATTTTTTTGCAATCGATTCTACACACACAAACAGTAAGCTTATCCTAAATTCTACCTCTCATAACAAACCTTTAGAACAGCTATTTACATGACTGCTAATTTCTATTAACCCAAAATGTAAACTCGCAGTAATATTTCAACAAGTAAATTACTAGTTACATTTGAATCGCTGATGATCCAGTCTTTGACTAGCTTTACAAATGATATTTATCTTTCCAAGACTTTCAACCTTATTTTTTTACCTTACAGCAGCCATAAGATTCTCCCAGAAAGCCTATTACATCATGACTAAAGTCTAAGTTAACAGCAATATTGTCACACCAGGATTTTAACTTATGCTTTTTGTGTTTTATTTGTTATCATTTGTCCCTGTGCCTGCTCCTCTGTGTTGAGAACCTAACTTCCTATATGGTTACTAATACTGAAATACACTAGAAGAACCAAAGACTGCTGAACCAAAGTCTGAACTTTTGTTAGTTTGCCACGATCCACAACCAAAAAAAGCAGGAACTTGTACTGAGAACATGCCTAACTGAGGTAGCTCACTACGTTAAACACTCTCCCCCAAATATAACTTCCTTCAAGTACCAGAAAGCCTTTGAAAGACCAAAAGGAGCTTTCAGTTGTTTAGAATAAATAATGTGGTGTATTTAAAAGAGGACATACTGATGTCTCCTACATTTTGTAATATTTCATTGTTTTGTTTGGGGGGGAAAGGGGCAGAGGATGCTTTCTCAAAAATAACTTCAAGAAACAACATTTCCAAAACTTGTAACATTTACAAAATACACAATAAAAACATTCTTTAAAGAAACTCGGGGTATCTAGGAGAGAGGGGGATATTAAGCTACTTTGCTTAACAATGCTGAATAGAACAGCCTGTAGGCATCTTCCTGCTGTGACCTTCTATTATTAACATGCACATTGCTTCAGCAATAAATACACTGGAGCCCCACAGCCCAGAGATGCACCAGCAACCAAGGGTGTCATTTTCTTAGGAAAAATAACAGGAAAGCAAAGGCCAGGAAAGTTAACATGGGACAGACAGAGATGTTTGTATTACTATTCCTCCAGGTGATACACTACAATTTGAAAATAATGACTAAAACCAAAGTTTTTGAAACCTACTGCTTACATGAAAACCTAAGACCTAGGATAATCATATTTTTCTCCAAAAACACTTCTCAGTGCAGAATCACAAATACTGCAGAGTTCAAAAATAATTGTGCAACAGAATCATGCTTCCCATTACCCAATCTCAACTGTTTCTCAATTTTGACATGTTAAAAAAACCCCACATGCCAAGGATTACAAAAATAGTATTACTAAGTGATTCAGGTGGAGAAAAACAAAATCTCTATAGTCTATAAAAAGCTGTTTCCTTCTCCTTTGCAGATCAGAATTTAAGTATTCAAATTAATAATATAAATGCATTAAATGTAAGAAATTTACAGAGTTTTTAGCTGTAATTTCTCACAAAGTATTATCTTGAAGCTAGTTATATGGCAATATCCCTTTAATCACCAGATATCCCTTGAAATACATAGCTTGCATTCTTGCTAATTAATAGATGGCCTTTGCCCTGTCTTTCCCCAACCATTCATCCTCTCACAAAGAAAAAAAAATAGTATGCCACACAACAAAAAAATGATAGAACTATTGTGATGCTACATCCCTATTTTAATTTCAACAAATACTATCTGAAATACTTGGCTTTTGCTTTTTTTTTTTTTTTTGGTCAGACATCATAAATTTAAGCTTTGCTGGTTTCGATGAATAATTAAATTTTTTACAAGTGCAGGTAATTAAGACTACCAAAAATTAAAATTGAGTAAGAAGTCAGCAATTATGGACTGCATGTATTTTACCAGATCTGCAAGGGACTCTAATTAAACACATATTAATTGCCCTAATCTTCTTAGGCAAGTAATAAATTGGAAGAGCTGATTAATGCACTGGATTTAGTTCAGCTTGTTAAATCTGACAACCTGGCAAAGGAAGACTATCTTGAAAAGCTCTTTTAGCTAAGTAATTGGAATTTTACTCTCAGTAATTTGCCATTCCATAATAAGAGCTATTTAGTATATTGACTCCTTGTCAGTGGTTTTTTTTAAATACTTACTAGTTATATTGAAACAGTACCATTATGCTGCTCATAAAGATTATGAAAAATTATGAACTTTGACCTTTATTGTCCATCAAAAGACACTTTCACTCTGAACACAAATTAGTGTATTTCCTTGTAGGCAATAAATCCTAATTAATTTTAATTCTAGAAGCTGCTAATAACATTTTAGAAAGTCCATATGGACCCATTAAGTCCTCTATACAATTCATAAAGCCAGCAACTAAACCAGTTTTCAGTATTAAATAACTGCTGATGACTGCTGGAATACAATGAAACACCAGTATCCAAAGAGCATCAATCTCTCCTCTCTTTTTTACCTATTTATGCCAACACTTCTGCACATACACATGACATGGGAGTGTAACATTTTTGTAGTATCAGCCATTAAAAAAACAAACAGAGAAGTTTAGAAACCTACAGGTAGAGATTTTAAAGGTCTGATATCTTTCCAGCACAGTTGCTTACTCCCAGCTTATAACATGGAAAAATGCATCAAGTTTCACTTGAAAATAAGCAGACGTAAATGCACGTAAGAAAAAAAAATCTCCCTTGCTAAGGAAAAAAGTAGCACATAAAGAACAGGGAGTCAGAAATTTTTATACTTGAAAAATGTTTTGAAGTATTCCATGAAAGTTGAAATAGCTTTTCATATGTCCTAGAGAATGTGAAGGTATATAAAGCCTTTCACATGAAGAAGCTTAGAAAGTCATGTGTTCCAAATCAAGTTCAGTCAGAAAAAAAATCCTAAATATAAAAACATCTCACTGCCTTCCAATTCTTATTTTGTACTCCTCAGAACTGACATTCCACACTTCCTCTAAGAACCTCTAACTTCCAGGATCTACATTCAGAATCTGTTACTCCTCAGTTGGCAAAATCTAGTGTTCATACACCATGAAAATCAGTCACAGTGAACCTTTGTTCCTTAAGTGTAGTATCAACTAAGGAGTCAGCCAGACATCAGTTTTGAGCAGCAACATGATTTTCACAACTGAGCTTTAACACTTACAATAAGCAAAATACCAGAAATTTGGTCAGATAATACTAGAGGACTGATAAGCCATGGAAAGAGACATGAAGGTACCTCAAAGAACTGTCCTACTCAGACGTCTCAAATATTTTCTACCCATTCTTCATGATGCAGTGTAACTTATTGCTTATCACTGAGGTCCCTAGCACAGGTTAAATTCTTTACTGTGAGGGTGGTGATGCACTGGAAGAGGTTGCCCATAGAAGTTATGGATGCCCCATCCCTAGAAGTGTTCAAGGCCAGGTTGGATGGAACTCTGAGAAACCTGGTCTATTGAAAGGTGTCCCTGCCCCTGGCAGGGGAGTTGGAACTAGATGATCTTTGAGGTCCCTTCCAACCGAGGCCATTCTATGATTCTATGATTGGATAAACAGGTGGCACTCAATTTCAACTCTTTCCCGGTAGTCTTCATGAAGGAAATAGTACTTTACCATCATGATACTGATTTTAAGTAAGTGGTATATTCTTTTTCCATTGGTTGTGTATTACTTGCAACAAAAGGGTTAGGGCTTGTGCCTGAGGCTGCCATGTACTACCAAAAGAAGTCCTCAGTAGAAAACCAATTCCAACTACTTTCCAGTTGATGGCATTGACCATTTAAAGATCTGTTACACTTGTTAGCTGCATGTAAGGTTATGAGAAGAAATTCCATATGTGAACCTGAGGTCCATATGTGAACAGACACCTTCAAGGCTTATAAAAATACACATGATGAGAACAGCCCTCAAATTTCAGGATTTGCGTAACTGAAAGCAAAAGAGAACTGGAATTCTAAAAAACCTCAACTTCCTAGCACAGTGTCAGTTCAGCACTGCTGAAAATAAACTTAAGTTTGAAATATGACAAATATTCAGTTTGTGATTTGCCTGTGTTCCATTTCATTGCTTGAGAAGACATACCACAGCTTTATCAGTGGCAGAACACAGTTTGTCATAAATCAGTACTGAACAGGGAAAGCCACTGAATGTTACTTAGTTAAGTGAGAAAATGAAGTGGACAATGAGAGTTGAAAAATCCTTGGTGAAAAGGAACTATTCAGATGACAGGATGTGCTTCATCTGTCAGGAGCAAAAAGCCAGTGACTACAACATCTGGTCCAGAAGTTGCTGGGTTCTGTCTTGCTTGAAAGAAACAATAACTGGAAAAGCAGAATTCTGACAGAAGTTCTTTTTTTTTTGTATGATTTGTTAGCATTTTTGTAACACATTACCAAAAAAAATTTATTCCCAAATCAAATTCTGAAAATAATAAGTATTTTAGATAGAGCAATGAGTTAAACACACAGATTCTGGAAAATACACAGGAACAGAAAGCATGAAGTAATTTAGACCAAAGCATCTATTAACGTTTATTTTCAGTTCAACAGACTACAATATCTTCTGGTAAACTGAAATCAATTAAAAGCTAGAGCCTGCATTTTGTAAAGCAAATCAAAGACAGTAGAGACCTTGTTTTCTGCCCTACAGACTTTCTAACAAAAAAGCCCACAGGCCAAAACCATTGGGTTTTGTGATAAAAATAAGTCTACATTTATCTTCTCGGCACTTTTCTACCATCTTTCCCCATATTTATGCAGGCAGTACAAAACTTAACTTCAGCATTTCCTGTCAACATTAAAACCTAAAATCCTGACAAGCACATGACAAAGTCTTGTGGTTGAAGATGCTATGTATTTAAATTTTCATGATATCACACTTTCCAAATGTTACAAGCATACAAATCAAACGTATGTTCTTACTGTTGCCAAAGAGCTTTCTAGAAAAAAAACAAAAAAGGAACACCTACAAGATTTCCAGTTTTCATTGACTTATCTCTCATTTTCTGCACATATCTGAACTTCGCTCTTTTGGCCCTTGAAATTGAAACCTAGAAAAAAATGTTGTTGAAGAGATTTTCATAAAATTCTTTAATGTTTCCCAAGTAATATTTGCAAGCTACAGAGACTGATAACAAACTACCAAGTCCTCTCTCAACAACTTCTTCAGGATGTCTCTGCACTCTAAATAGACACATAATCTATACTAAAAGTGAGTTCTTTTGAAATACATGCTTCTATTATTACCTAACCATTTCAGGTCTTATAGTTATTATAAAAGTAGCAAGCAAAGACTTCATCTGTATATTTCATCTTAATTATGCTTGTCCTTAGAAAATGTGAATATTTGAAGACTTAATTCCATTTTTCTCCCCATACATCATGTTAGAACACCTACCATTTAAAAAGTTATAATTATTACATTATTAAAAAAAATTGACACATCTTTTCCTCTGAATTTTAGTAATTTGGTTCATTTTTCTTTTTAAGACACATTTTAAATTCTTGTGTTTTAAATCACAAGAGATAATATTCAGGCATAATGCTGAATTCCATGCCAGTACGTAATCATTTTTAGCTTCAGCACAATTAATGAAGTACTTAAAGGTAAACAGTAGTAATATTTCCTAGATCACACAGAACTTGAGCACAGACTATAATTTCCCCTCCTTCAGGTTCATATGTATGGATAAGTAGTGTCAGACAGAGGGAAATACAACAACTCTGTAATATCCAATAATAATCCTGAATCCTGGGTAGCATCAAAAGGAGCATGGCCAGCAGGTCAAAGGAGGTGTTTCTCCCCTTCTACTCTGCTTTTGTGAGACCCCACCTGAACTTCTGAGCACAGTTCCAGTGCCCCCAACATAAGAAGGACACAGAAATGTTGGGGCAAGTCCAGAGGAGAGCCACGAAGTTGATAGAGAGGACTGGAGCACCTCCCTTAGACAGACAGGCTGAGGAAGTTGGGGCTGTTCAGCCTGGAGAAGAGAAGGTGGCAGGGAGGCCTCACTGCAACCCTTCGGTGTCTGAAGGGGCCTGCGGGGAAGCCAGAGAGGGACCCTTCGTTGGGAACGGCAGTGACAGGACAAGGAGCAATGGGGACAGATTGGAAGAGGTCAGATATTAGGGAGAAATTCTTTGTGAGAGTGGTTAGGCACTGGAACAGATTGCCCAGAGAGGTTGTGGGTGCCCCAATCCTGGCAGTGTTCAAAGCCAGGTTGGATAAGGCCTTGAGCAACCTGGTCTAGTGGGTAGGAACTAGATGATCCTTAAAGTCCATTCCAACCCCTTAACATTCTATGATAATAAGACACATCACCAAGAACTGGCAGAGCTGTGGCTTGAAAGAACTAGCAAAGTCTGGCCTTGGGTTTTTTCTTAAAGAAACTTGTAAATCTACAGCACAAGTGACTGAGGTTCAACTAACGTAATAAAAAATTCAAAACCTTTCTACTTGAATATTTAATATACAATTTCACTTGTGTTTTACCCTTTTCTAAATAATTGTTTTACACATTCATCTGAGACAACTCAATGCATCAACATGACTTTTCTCCTCCCCCAAGGAACAGTTCCTCATTTCTGCAAAGTCCAGAGCTCCAACAGAGCACTATCAAACTGTATGTAAAATAATCACCTTCAGATAGTTTGATGGCAAGTTAATTTTTGCTATGACAGACTAATCTTTGAAGGAGGCTGTTGGGCTTTTTTTTGTGAAGAGTGATTCACCTTAGTTCATCCCATCAATTTCTATTAAGTGCACATGTGCATCACTTCCAGTGTGCATGTACACAGACATCTTTGAGTATTCAAGACTCAACGTTTAGAAATCTTGACAAAATCCAACAATCACAAATTTTGAGACCTAACCCATTTGACAAATTGTACAAAGATATCAGAGACCACTACAAACCTCATTAATTGCTACTCCATCTGCAAGATGTTTTCTCAACACAGAACTGCAGATACTTACTTCCAAAACTACATGGAAACAAATTCCCTACCCAAAGGTGGGATTCAAAGAATAAATGTGGCAGATGCCAAGCAATTTCTTTAAATGCACTACTACTAGGCAACCTTATACAATGATGAGATGGATTATAAGAGACCCTAAAGGGACTAAATTAGTTATCTTGTAACAAGGCAAAGAAAATTTGTTGTTTGGCAAATGACCTGCAAATTAATATTTCTTGTAAGCTATGGTCTGACTACTTTGAAATAGTGTAAAATGAAAATCATTAATTGCTTGCAGCCACATGATTGCAACATGGAAATATTAGAAAATCAGTATACAAATTCAGTCAAAATTTTGTTTTGTATCACAATGATATCTGTACACTGTTTGGGTCCAACAGCCCATTGAAAACTTACTTTTGTATTACATTCTGTAAGCTGAGCATCATACCCAATTCACTTTTCATCTTTTCTCTGTTGACACGGCACTCAGCCAAATATCGGAGAGCCTAAAAGAAAGAGAACCACAGCAGATCAGCAATACATCCAGTACGTCATCCTTCATTTCTGTTAGTGCACATCTGCAAAACAGTCACAGAGGCAGTTCTAGTAGGAAGAGAAAGAATTATCACCTACTATGAACACCAAAAAAATTACTTTATTCTTAAAAATACACAGAAAGCACAGAATATCTAATCTAGGAGAAAGACTGGGTTTGCTTATACCAGCTGAGAGCCTAAGGGACAATCTAACAACTGTCTACAGCTATGCAAGAAGCCTTTACAAAGATGGTCGAGCCAAACTTTCCTCTACAGCAGCAGACAAGGGGGAGCAGCCACAAATTGTAGCTTGGGAAGTTCAAATCAGGTATTACAAAAAGCTTTTTTACTCTGAAGGTAGTACAACACTGGAACAGATGACCTAGTGGAACTGCAGAATGAACGAGACAAAGCTACAACTGACCTGATTGAGTGCTGGTGACAGTCCCAATTCAAAGAGGAAGCTGAAGTGAATGACTTCCAGAAGTCCCTTCCAATAAACATTTATGTGACCTGAGATCTAAAGTAATTTTTATACATGATGCTTCCAGAATAATTTCCATCAATTCTGTGGGCTTTTCCAGTACTAGAACCCTCACTACCACCAAGTTCCTACTGTCCACAGAAAGAGGTCTAGCACATCTATAAGCTTTTGAATACTAATTGCAATTTCATCATTCCATGCAGAAATAAGAATACAAGCAGCAGCAAGCTTCTTAGCTTACTCTGACCTAAACTGGGAATTTATACTAATTTGTTGCCCACGGTTTTGTTTACTTGACTTTCAAGGTAGATTCAATTTTACACCATTGACCCCAGTCAGTAACTGTATATTCATATGATCCTCCTAACAACACTCTTCCAATTAAAATGTCAGTCCTCCTTTTCATGAGACATTTCTCTACTGTTTGTGCTGAGAAAGTTTTCTTTGGAGACTCCAAAGGTGTTTTACTGATGTAGGTACAAGAACTGCCCTTGAAAAATCCTGCAATACACAAATGCAATGATTTATAAAACAGGGTTTGTGACACAAGGCTTAGAATAGTCATGTAGTAGCTACACTGCTCCGTAACTGCTTTAAAAATAACATGCTCCTTAATCCCTTCAGCAAGAGGACTAATCATCAGGGTTTGTTTTTTCCAAGTCATCTTCAGCACATTTTAGGTCAAATTCACAAGACCATTTTATTGCCTTTCAAGAAACTGGCTGCTGTCTGGCACAGTAAGAACTTTAAATGTGATTTTTGTTATTTCCTGATGTGGACCAGTATTAATAGTTGCAGCTTATAAATGCTGTATATCCATTTATTATCTTGCTCTTCAACTATGGGGAAATACCTGAATGATAGCTCTCAACTAACTTGCTTGCTATGAAAAGTATCCCTGCTGGTGTAACAAGTTTCTCATTTTTATTACTATCTGTTCTGGCAATTCAGCAAGGGTGCAACTCAGCTGGACAAAGAAAAACCTATTCTCTTAGCAGCTAATTTTTTGAGTCACAACTCAGGCAGTCTCCTTTCCATGTGTTACATACTCTTAGCACATAAATGCAACTTCCACTAAAATAAGACTAAAGACTTAATTGACCAAACTTTTCAACACTAGGAAGTTCCCATTCCTCCTGCCTCTCATGGCAGATACAAAGGTCTGAACCTTCAATGAAGTGACATAATTTACACTTATTAAATCCAGTATACTGAAAGCATAGGAAACGTTATTGTTATGAACTTTGGCTCTTTTTCTGTTCAGCTAAACACTTCAGCTAACACTATGTTAGCTTTAAGGCTCACAAGTAACTTCATCATAATCAAAAGGACTACCTGCATACTTTAATATAAAATACACTGTTGCCAATCTTAACAAAAAGACATCTTTCATGGTTTTTATGTGAAATTTTAAAGTAGTTCCTTAACTTCAGGGTTCTATTTTATAAAATTTTAGTCCAAATTTAAGAGGGAAAAAAAAAAGTAGCATTGCCTGCATTACTTCTCATTTTTTAAATTTATATCATTCAAAACTTTTAGCATTTGAAGTGTATAATGAAGAATTCCTGAAATCAAGACTAGAAAAAACTAGAAATAGAAATATGTAGAGAAAATATTTATCACTTCTTCATCAGATACAAAAAAATGACTGAGCTGAAACTGCACATGGGAGAAAAACACTCTCCCTGAAAAATTCTACAACACATCAAAAAATTTAAATATGGAACTATTACAATTCATACAGATCATTACAATTTCAGGTACAGGAACCACTGAGTAGTACAAGAAATTTAAAGTCAGTGCTGCACAGCCCTTTATTAGGTACACATTTAATGGAAGATCATTACATTTAGTGATTCCCATTCAAACTGAAACACTTTTTGACCAACAAAAACAAAAAGACTTTTCAGTATGGAAAAATACAAAACATGGTGTCTAAAAAGTTCTCAGCAAAGGTATTTAAACCTTCAGAACCTAGGCAGTTCAAGAACTCATGAACACAAGGAGTCTGAGTAGCAGACCAGAACATGTTTTCATAGTAAACTGATCCATTTCTCACTGCAGCCACTGGTCTCCTCTGAATCGTGATTCTTAATCCACTCTAACTGAAGGCTATCACTACATGGAAAAACCCATCTGCCTCCCATCCTCAACCAAAATTTCCTTTCAACACAACTTGAGTTACTATCAGGGGCTGTGGAACCACACTGCAAACTGTATTAGTCCTCATCACTCTTGACAAAGCCAGTCCCTTTATGTAGAATTTTTGTGACATGATCAGAGACTGATTTCTGAATCTCGTGCAGGCAGTGAGAATACACAGCCCAACATAATGAAGGAAGGAAAAAGACAGTGGGACATCCAAACAAGGATCTTCTGTTAAGATCACAGCCTAAGGAAACTACACCGGGAAGAAAACCAATGCAACACACTCCCAAGAACAGTAAACTCAACTCTAAGTTCTCCTACTGAAGAAAATTTTAGTCTGCCAAATGCTATGGCAAGGCTAACCAAAAAAACAATTAGCAGGACACAGGTTTCCTGGCTTATGGGACCTCCTTCTCCCAGCCCAAAGAAATCAGAATCACTAAAGTAATTTCAAGAAGTCCACTAATATCCACTATGAAGGCAACACAAATGAAAAACAAAGAATTATGGTACAGATAGCTCTCAGTGATATAAAGAATAATGTACACTTTCATGTAAAAGCCAGAGCTCTTTGCTCTTTCACATTCTTTACAATTCAATAATGACAAAATTGAAAAAAAGGAGCACCACATAACTTTCAGTAACTTAAAATCTTATAAGTCTAATTCAACTCCTGAAATTACTAAATTCTGACTTTCATTTCTCCCATTTCTAAGCAAGAAATACTTTTTTAAGCTAATACTACAATTCAGGATAAGAAATCAGGACTTTAGCATTTATGATTTAGAATGAGAAGAAACGGGCAAAAGCTGGAACAAATTGTATTAAATATTGATAGATTTTGGGTTGGTTGGTTCTTTTGGTTTTGAGAGGGTTTTTTTTGTTTTTAATACCATAAGACTAGACAAACACTGGAGCTTATGGAATCTTTATCCTTCAAGGTGCTCAAGATCAAGTGGACAAAACCAACCATGAGCTGTGATCTAAGAGCACCTAATTTTGGGCATGGGATTGGAATACATCACCTCGGGAGGTTGTTTCTAACCTAAGTTATCCTATTATTGGATTTCAATTTTTATAAAATGAGTATCAAATCACTGTCCATATTTACCAAGCTCTATGACTTCATCTTAAGAAAGAGATTTAAGGGTCCTTACCTCCCTCCACACAAAAGTGAAATAGCTGTATTAGGGAAAAAATGCAAAGTAAATTAATATCTTTTTAAAAATCCCCAGGAATAATATGCCATTTTTGAAATACCTAGTTTTAAAAAAAACACACATAATGATTATCAACATAACATAAAACCAGGCATTATTTTTCACATTTTTACTTGTTAAAACAAATTATTTAAACAGCTTTGTTTGTAAACTGCTTGTTTAAACAACTTCTTTAACAACATGTAAAAATGCCCTACCGACAGAGAAATTTATCTCCAGAACACTTACTAGTAAAGCTGAATGAACAACCGGAGGGTTGGGATGGTCCAAAAACAGAATAAGACCTGGCAGGCATCCTTGATCCTGGACAATGGCCCGTCTGTTCAACGGATCAGCTGCGAGATCTCGGAGTTGGTTAACCACAGATAGTGCATCAGGCTCCTCACTCATAGCAGAATTCATCTTTTCTGCACCATTCATGCAAAACACCTGCTGAAAAAAAAATTATTACTACTACCACAACATCATCGATCAATTAAAACACAGACAAGAAAAAGCACAAAGGCACTGTTTTGTTCTAAACAAAAAGGTATAAAAAACCCAAGGACTAGAATTCATGGAAGGTGGACGGAATTGATAAGGATGTGGGTCTTGAAATTTATAAACTGGAAATCTAAACTTCCTATGCAGAGAACAGGTATGTTTGGTTATTAGGATTTTAATTTGTTTCCTATATGTCATTTCAGACCAGTCAATCTTTATGGGAGTATTGTGAGCTGATTTTTTTTCCTTACACTAGTGACAAATGTTTTCAATAAATAGACTTCTAGCTATTCAATAATTCAATAAGCTATTCAATAATTCAATAAATAGACTTCTAGCTAGACTTCTAGACTTTCAAAAAATAGACTTCTAGCACCCTAGAAGTCTATAAACATCCCCCCGTGTAAATGTGTAAAATCAAAGTATTTTCAGAGTAGCTTCGGCAATCAAAAGATTTTACAGAAAAATGAACCACAAAAGTCAACAGAATAGTAACAGTGCATCAAGAACAGCAAACATTAAGCTTTACTCTTCATCTATACATCAAATAACGACTGTAATGCCATACATTCAAAGGCAGAAAGGGCTTTAGAAGCTGGGTTTGAGTTGTTTTTTCTCCTTTTCACGAGTATCCCTCGATAAAGAGAGCAATCAAGTCACGCCTTGCTACAGTCGAAGTCCAAGCCACCAGATCAATTTCAAAGGAGACACGTGTTAGCTTGAGAGTATCAGATTTCAGAGTTGTTTAATAATAACTACTTAACAGGCAACAAAAGTTTGCTCAAAGGAAATGTTAAAATCTTGGTGCAAAAAAAAATAGTTTCTTTGTGCCTCTGAAACTACTAAATGCTAACTGTAGTCCTGGTTATTGCCAGAACCAACTCAGCCAAGTAACTTAAGGCACGAAAGTGGGAGTGAACACATACTGTTAATTTGTTAAATCATTCGTTTTCCCCCAAATAAAAAACAAATAAAAATTTTAAGTGGTCACATTATTTTAACATAATTTGTCAACATTACATAGTTTTTCCTCACTGAGGGTCGGCCTCTGGGGAACATAAATTTATCACACTCTTTATCAAAAACAATGAACCACAAACATGCATTTGGATTATGATAGTTTCTGACATTTTCACCGAGAAAATGCTGTTAACCTCTAAGTCAACGCTTCTTACTTCAGGAAAGAGAGTGAAAGAACGAAAAGTACAAGCCAATGATTAGTCTCCAGACTATTTTTGTTGACTATCAGAAATCAAAAAGATATCAACTGGGAGATACAGCAGCTCACCCAGTACAAGTTTGTGTTTCCAAAGGAAAAAGCTCTAAATTTAAAAAGAAAAAAAAAAAGAAAAAACAACCAAACCACAAACCTCAGCAAACAAAGCCACCAAATGAACAAACCCAAAGCAACTTTGTTGAGTATTATTAACTATTTTCCACAGTACACAAAGGAACTTACTCAAAACTTAAAAACCAAGTCGGGTGTGGAGCTGATGCTTATCAAAGTTTCTGACTTCCAGGTCTGTGTCCCAAGCACCCGATCATTCCTACAAATCTCTCCATCCTGATCAACTTTTGCCTTTTTCCTTCTAATCCTCTGAAAATCCCCGCACAAAATCAAGTTGTTCTACCCCCTCCTATTCCATTAGGCCACACTCATCTGAAGGAAGCTACAAATAAGATGGAGAGGGAAATTTTACAAAGGCATATAGTGACAGGATAAGGTGTAATCACCTTAACCTGAAAGGAGGTAGGTTTGGATTAGATATTGGAATAAACTGCTGTAAGGGTGGTGAGGCACTGGAACAGGCTGCCCAGAGAATTGTGGATGCCCTATCCCTTGAAATGCTCAAGGCCAAGTTGGATGGAGCTGAGCAACCTGGTCTAGTGGAATGTGTCCCTGCCCAGAGTAGGGGGGGTGGAACTAGATACTCTTCAAGGTCCCTTCCAACCCAAACCAGTACGGGATTCTGTGTTATCCCCAGACCCTACTCCATCTCCCCTAAGCCTCAGCCTCCAGGGACCCCTGAAATCCTCACCCTTCTCCATGACCTGCAACAACCACTTCCACCGAAACTCGCGCCCCTGCCCTCCTCCCGGAGTGTTTTAATCAAAAACATTAGGTGGTCTCAAAAGCTATAGTAAGTTATCTACAATACAGGAGCCCGGCAGAGCAGCGAGCCAGGTGCCTGTCCGTCTCCTCTTCGTAGCTCTGAGATCACAGCCCAACCCAGGCAGCGCAGCTTTAGCTCTCCGCCGCTCTCCCCCTCCGCTCCGTGCGCTCGTCGGGGCGGCCCTGGAGAGGAACCTCCACAGCCCCGCTGCCAGCTCTCCCCAGGCGGCCGAGGCCTCAGCCCGGCTGGGACCAGGCCCCGGGACTCAGCTTCCAGGCCCCGTGGTCGGCGGAGACTCAGCCCCGCAGCCACCGGGCAACACGAGCTCCGGGATGGATGTGGAAAACACGGGGGATCTCGGCCGCACACGCCGCCCCCTCACGGCCCTCCCCAGCGCGGCCTGCTCCCCTCCCCGGCAGAGCCGTACCGTAGCAGAAGCCGTCCCTGGGCGGGCTAGCAGCTCAGCCCCGCGCCCCCATGTCCCGCGGGGCGGCGCGGCCTGCGGAGAGCGGCGGGGCAAGCGCGGGAAGAGCGGCGGGATAAGCACCGGGACGAGCGCGGCCGCACCACCCACCGAGCCCGCTCTGACCCGGCACCGCGCTACACCGCGCCGCGCGATTGGCGCGCGCCGAGCGTGGCTCTCCGCCAATCGCGGAGTGCTTTGTTCCTGGGACCGGCGCGGTGCAGGCTGGGAGGCGTAGTGCGAGGGCTGTAGTCCAGAAACACAGCCCCCCCGCCCAGCTCCATTTGTTTTGGATTTTTTTTTCTCTCCAAAGACGGTTACCGCCAGAAGTTGAATTTACTGCTCAAATGAAGTGTAGCGTGTACTGTAAAACAATATAGTGTGAACCACATCTGGTGCTGCATGGACAGAGAGTGCAATCCATCCCCTTGTTTGAAATCCGACGTGGGTATTCCCCACCCCATGAGACACCGACAATTAAATTTGGTTTAATATAGAACCAAGGCATCGTTAAGGCTGAAAGAAAACTCTAACAGCACCAGGTTCAACATCGTGATCTTTCAGGAAGCTTTGGGTCGCCATTCCCTCCAAGTCACAAAGGTTTTCCGTTTCCTCGTTCTTCCGCTTCACGTCACCCTCGCACCTTATTTTGAAATGCTCGAGTAAAGTTTTCAGTAAAGCTTCTAAACCTAAAACCACCCGCTAAGTAATCCTTAAATCAATTCAGCACGAAGAAACTCTCCCTGAGCTCCCCTCTATCCCGCAGCCCCCTCTGCCCCACAGCGATTCCGGCCGTCCTTTCCACAGGTTTTAACGGGACACGGCCGGCATCACCCGAGGAGCCACCGGCGGTGCCGCAGCCGCCAGCAGCCGCCGGGCAGCGCCAGCAGCCACCGCTGGGACGGCAGAGCCCAGGCACAGCCCCCAGCCGCCACCGGAGCGCTGCTCCAGGCGGACGCGGCAGCGCTGCCTCGGCGGTGACAAGGGAGGGCCGCCCACCGCCTCAGAATCACGGGGTCTGTGAGGCCGGGAAAGACCTCTGAGACCGTGGAGCCCAGGCTGTGACCGAACACCACCTTGTCAACCTGGCCTCGGCACTGAGTGCCACACCCACTCTTTCTTAAACACCTCCAGGTGTGGTGACTCCACCACCTCCCTGGGCAGCCCATTCCAACGTCTGATCACGCTTTTTGTGAACAAATTCCTCCTGCTGCCCGGC
>VZRO01008494.1:1182886-1210974 GCA_013397915.1 Daphoenositta chrysoptera | reverse complement strand
GGCGGCCCGCGGGTCTCTCCTTCCCCCTGGGCAGCCCCTTCCGCCTGGGCAGCCCTTCCGCCTGGGCAGCCCTTCTTGGCGCGGCCGATCCCTAGCGGGAGGCGATGCGGGAGGGGAAGCTTGGCTGAAAGCAGGTACAGGCCGCTCGGGGCGGCCCCGCTCTCCCCTGGTAGGGCCGTCCCCTTTCTCGGGCCTGCCCCGGGCAGGGCAGGTGCCGGGCAGGACGGTGGAAGCGCCTCGGGGTGCTGAGCCGGAGCTTTTGTTCCTGCAGGCGAACTGCTGTGATGGGAGGGTGACAGGTCACGGGAAATAGTGTAAATAAAAGATCATCTGGAGATAATATGGAGGAATTTGAGGGAAGTTTTTAAGGAGGCTTTAAAAGACAGTGTTGGCGTGTAAGAGGAAAAATGAGCTTCAAGGGGCGTGGTGCTTTTATTTCTTTTTTCTTTGCTTGCTTTGTGCACCTTTAGTGATCCTGCTGTCGTGCTCAGGTTCTTCTGTAATGATCATAAATAAATAACGTGGTAGGTGCGTGTTTTCATTTTGTTTAACGAGCTGTTGAAATTCCAAATATTGAGGGTGAGTAGAGTTTGAATGCTGAAATCAATCGTAGTGCATTGATCTCTGCCTGGCAGCGTCAGCAGTACTTCATTAATATTAACGTGCTGTCCTCAGAGTGCTCTGCAGCTCTTGTGAAGACAAGACTTACAAAGATTAAATGAATAGGAATTATGTTTTCTGATCCCCACTGGCTTTTACCTAGGCGATAAAAATGAGGCAGCTGAGTTTATCTGCACATGAGCTCTAGAAGTTCTGGTTAGTTGTTGACGAATCCAAATAATGTGCTTCGCCAGGGTCACTAGCTACAATATGATTGCTGTGTGTAGGAACTCGATATTGTTACACAGAGAGATATCTAGGGGGAAGATTGGACAATTGAAATGCTTTTTCAGACAAACACACCCTTTTGTTAAGATTTACCTGCTATTGTCTCTCAAAGCTGCAGAAAGAGTGGCATTCACAGCAGCTGGTAGCTGGTCTGTCTGTCTGGCAGGGAAGTGTAGGTGTTTGGTTGTGTCTGTATCATATAATACCTCGTGGTTTATAGGTGTTGAAGGGTTTCACTTACCTCTCAGTTGGTATCATAGTGCACTGTGAAGGTATAGTCATTGCTGAGCAAAGACTTTTGATTAAACTAGTGCTGAAACGTGGATTTTTTTTTTCTCTGCCCTTAGTTGGCAAGATAGGGTAACATGAATGAAATCTGATTAACAGGGTTTTGCATGTCCAGGTAAATATGATGGGGTGATATTTTTAGGAAAGCTTTAGCAACTTCTGTTCCAAGTATGTATTATTTTCAATTCTTGCTTTAAATTTCATATCAGTACTAGCTTAGATTGTCCCTGTAGTATTCACTGACTATCATCTCTCTCTTCATATCTTTTCAAACAGGTCTTTCTGTAAGTACTGAGGTGCTTCATTATTTGTAGCTTCCACACCAAAAAACAGACCTCTGTTCCTGGCTATGTGACCTCTGCCAAATGCCTCCTTACTTTACTTATAGCTGGTCTGTGTCAGTTTGGGACAGAGTCTGGTCCTTTATCAGAATATTCTTCCTGCCCATTTGGCTGTTGTGATAATAGTTTTTTTTGCTTTATCTTCCTTTATTACTTTTTAAAAAATGTTTCCTTGTGGATGTAATTTTATTAGATGAACTTGGGTCATATGTCAGTCTAAAAGACTGAAGAGATATGCTTGCCCTAGTCCTTGCTAAAAAAAAGGAGGAGCCTGGTCTTGTTATGTTTGATTTTTTAATGAGGTTGGTTTTCCTTTGAACTCATGCTCTTAGAAAGTTTTATACTTCTTAATGCTATGCCTTTTTAATTTAGAGACTGCACCTTTCATTTTTCAGGTTTCTTGCCTTTGTTTATTATTTGTTAAGGCTAATCTGCTCCATCAATGTCATTAAGTCATTCTCTTTTATGTTTGTATAGATCTTAAGTGAATGAGAGAAACCTCCTTCAGTAAGAAAAGTATTAATATCATATTTCTTTTAAAGAGCAAGAATTTATGCTTTGAAAGGGACTTGGATAAATACGACATTGGAAAAAACACATAGAAGAATTTCAATGTGAAAGCAGTTGCATCTGATTGCTCTTTCTTTTAATCTTTCATGTGTAGGACTCAATAGAAAGCCTGGCAAAGGGCTCCTGTTCATATTTACTGCATATTATGCCTTATGTGTACAGACTCCAGAGCTGTTATATTTATTTAATGAACTTTTTGTAATTTATAAGTAGTATTATCTCTCAGCTTTGTAGACTTGATATTTGATATGAGGGTATTGAATGGAGCCTGCAGAAGTGGTTGGGAAAAGCAGGGGCAAACGAGCTCGAGGGGGCTTGGAAATGTAGACCTCCTCATTTCTAAACCAAGGAATTCCTCTATATTTCTGTATCAGTAAGAAAGTTCTTCAGCATTGCTAATTTCTGGGTTTCATTGAAATGAACCTGTGAAATTCCAATCCCTTCATGCTTTATGCAGTGAAATGTAATTCTTTGTGTTCCTGCTCTTTGGACATCTTGGTAATATTGTCTGTGACTGCTGCTTATCCTTGTAATAGTTTTACTGAGGTAGAGCAGAAAGACCCATTTTTTATGGCAATATTACTCAGGGCTCTTCATTGTAGAAACTGAGTTGTGGAAATGTTTGGGGAATTAAACTACTTTTAATGTAGGTAGCACCAAGAAGACAGAGGATAAATACCACAAAGATCAATATTTTAAAAGAGGTATTATTCTGTTTACTAAAAGCAATAAGCATTTAACTCCTGCTTCTGAAACTGGCATGTATACAGAGCATGAGAGAAGAATTTGCTAACGCTTTCGTTCTTGCTGTCCAGCAGCTTCTTTCGGAATGAACCCTGTCTGTTCTTGGCACATAAACCAATTGTGAAATAGCTGAGTTTTGTGAAGAAAGATAAAGTGCAACATAGTCTGAAAGAAATAAGTACGAGGTTTGCCTGCAGATAATTCTGTAAAACTTTTAATCATATAAAAATACCAATCTGATTTGCTCAGAAGCATTTGCGTTTTAGATAACAGATTGTTCAGGTTGTTCAGACATGGTGGTTTTCCTTAGTGCCACAAACTAAGGAAACTAATCCCAGGAATGGGACTCTGCACTCTTACAGATGGATGTCAGCCACTTTCTTCCGCAAAAGCAGACAGGTCATTGATAAGAGCAAGGTGTTGATGACCCCAGTCTCAGGTACTTTAAGTATTTAGGCTGCAGAGGAAACAATGACTTACAAAGTGAACTATAAATAGTCATTTTACTAAAGTAGTTGTTTTGTTGAATGAATTCTCTTTTATGTTCAGTCATCAAAGTCTTGGAACCTGGAATTATAAAAGATCACCTTAATGTTTTAGGGCAGGAAAGTGTTTTGGACGATTCCCAATGCTTTGTGTCGTCATGCTCCTGCTTTTATTCCTGGGTCTTTTGAATCCCATTTAACAAGTTTCTGAAATGAATTACCAATATTTCAGAAATTGCCTTGACAAGTTTCTGAACTTTGCAAGGTGAAATTCGCTAGATACTTTGTCCTGGATGCTTATAAATTTTCAGCGTTGTCTCTAATCTGTTCTAACACCTGTCTGTCTTACCTACCATTGTCAGGTAAAACACTGAATACATACTGGCTATCTATATCACTCATTGCTTTCTTTCCTCTCCTGTTACATCATGATTGTCTCTCTTGTCTCTTACTGCCAATACATGTAGGACTTTATGTCTGTAAGATAGAACCCATTTTGACCTTGCCTTTTTTAGGCTTACTACATCATATTTATACTATTCTGTCATCCTTGTATTATGCTACTTTTTTTCTGTATCTGATTTTGTGCTTTTAATTGGTTATCTTGTCAGTTTTTGTGTTGTTCTTTTACCTGTTTGCCTTTAAGTTTCTTAAATTCATGGAAACTTTCTAGACCTGCTCTGATTTCTTTGGAAGATGTTCTAACACTCATTTTTCACTTCTGTCCTAATTGTCTCTGTTTTTAAAGACTCAGGCCTCTCAGATGATCAGAAACAAAACCATACATTTCTTCTCTGCCTGAAAGAAAACATGTCTCTGACTTCTTTTAAACCTATGAGCTGGCTGAAAGACCAATGTTTCAGGATGCAGTCATTCCTTTTAGTCCTATCGCTTGCCTTTCTCAGCCAGCCCTGTCTTTGCAGTTGCTCAGCAGTACTCTACTTTTTTTCTCTTTTGTTTGAATATGTCTTGATACAGCTTTCGTTTTTCTTCCTTTGATTTCCAGACTGCTTGTTGAACAAGTCTGGACTTTGGAATGAGGTGGAGTATATCACATGTAATCACACCTTTGGAACAGGTTTCCCCTTTTAAAGGAGCATTCCTCTCTCTTTTATGTCACTGCATATCTACGGTGACAGATAGGATGCTAAATCCAATGTGGGGCATGTAGAAAGACTTGTGTTCTTCCTGTTTTAAGAACACAGCAGGTACAAGGAGATCCAAGATCCATACAGTCCATACATTAGGTTGTGTAAGGGAAGAATAATAGATGCCTAAAGGAATAATAGATCAAGTAGATGGTAGTGCTCTCCTAACAGACTTCTCCATCATTCCATAAAGAAGTCCATGACTTATTTATTTATTATGAATGACTGTAGCCTGTATTCATGGCTGTTTGGTAGCTAGCCCATTATTCTTCCCTATTGTTTTTCTTACAACAGTTGCAGTTTCCATTCTAATCTTGTGTAGGTTAATAGTTTCTTCCAAGTTTAGTCACGAACAAAAGAAAATCCTGTGATGATGAGAAACTAATATCAAATTTTTTTTAAGCCTGTCTAAAAAAAGATAACTGTAGAATTGTACTGTTTCTGCCAAGTTTCCACAAGAAATATGTTATTACTAAGGAACTGTAAACTGTTGAAAAAAATTTGTAATGGAAACAATGATGATTTAACTGTAGGGCTTGTGGGCACTTCCAAACAGCACAGCTTTTCCATCTCCTGACTTTCAAACTTCCCGAGTACCAGTTCCTTGCTGCCACATTGCTGTAGTCATCCCTGTCTATATATAGAGTGGCTTCAGCAACACTCTTGTTCATACTACAAATACATTGCTCAGAGTGGATCAGCATAGTCAAAGCAGTTGTTTCCAGCTTAATACACAAAACAAACGTGAACCTAAACCTGTGGCTTCCTTTCCTGGTTTTGGTGGCATACACTTCTCAGCGGCATGCAAGTTATGACTGGTGTAGAACACAGTTAAAGAAAAATTACACTATTTTCACTAGAGGAGCAATAAAACCATCTTGATTTAAGTGAATGGAAGTAGATATAAACAGACAAAATTAGAAATCTGTCTAATTTTATAAACTGCTTGAATATTTTCACGTCCTACATCTACAGTATTTCCTGTTATTTTTCTGCATTAGTCATTTTTCCATGTTTCCTTTCTCTCCTTGGTTGTAGGAAAAAGGAAGGAACAACAAAGCTGTCAGAGAATGTGAATCAAGAGAGGTGATCAGCTTTCTGCAGTCTGTTCCTGCATAGAAATGAGTTTTAGATATGAGTATGGCACTTCAATCTTAGTGCTAATCCCCATCTGCAGGCATTCCATAGGGCTTGATGCTCACTTAGAGTTGTTGAACGCCATCATCTGTCCAAGCTCAAGTGAGCAGTCATTTCCCCAACTTTTTAATTGTTAACTTTACAACGGCTTGGATTTCTTTCCAATACCTGAAGGGGTCTGCAAGAGAGCTGGAGAGGGACTTTTTACAAGGGCATGTAGTGACAGGATGAAGGGCAATGGCTTTAAACTGAGAGAGGATAGGTTTGGATTAGATACGTACCACCATGAGGGTGCTGATGCACTGAAACAGGTTGCCCAAAAAATTGTGGATGCCCCATTCCTGGGAGTTTTCATGGCCAGGCTGGATGGGGCCTTGTGCAGCCTGATCTAGTGGAAGGTGTCCCTGCCCATGGCAGGAAAGTTGGAACTGGATGAATTTTAAGGTCCCTTCCAACTCAAACCATTCTATGATTTTATAAAAATGACACTACTGAAGAGTCTTTGTTACTGTATTAAGTAGATGCCCCCTGAATGCCTTTGATTTGCAGTACGAGGTATTGGTGTCATCTAATGTCACGTATCAAAGCTTGTATTGTTAGGAGTGTAGCAGTTTACTTCTGTACATGTTCCACAACATGTATCTAAAATTCTTATGTGTCTCATTTCAGAACTACTATGGAACCTTGGCAGCCTTGTAGGTTTGGAAGGCTCAAATCCAAGTCCGGAAAGGCCTTTTCCAGTCCAGATGATTTGCTGGCTGAAGCGCTTAATTAGGATGGCTTTTGAACAAATTGGATTGAACATGGAATCAGTAAGTGTTTCAAACTTCCTTTATGTTTTCAGAAAATCAGGTGTAGAAAACACTTCGTGTATTTTAGTTTGTGCTTGTCTAGCAGAACACTTCAAGTATACTCAATACTGGGATGATTCTGCATTGCTGAAAAGTCATCAAGTTTATGACTTGGACCCTGAAATATTGAGTAATATATGTGTTAAAAGTACTATGCAGTTCCTCCTGGCTCTCATAAACTGTTTATTTTGCAAACACTGCTTTTTATGCTGGACATGTGTGTTTTGAAGCTGAAGGAGAATTTCATCTTATTTTTAACAGTGATAAAAAAATAATCTTATTTCTTGTTCTTATCTTGGAGATACAAAAAGCCACGTGAAATTGAGATTATTATAATTGTGCTATATTTACCTCTTCTGTTATAGTTATCTCTTCTGGAGGTGTTACAGTACATGAGAGCAATACAGCTGTGTTCTTTACTGGGTAAACAGCAATAGGCCTGCATAGCTCTCCTCTTGGAGGAGACTATATAGAGAGCTTTCTTTGAATGCTTAGCAGAGATAGACAGAGAGCTGCTACATAGCAACTGCTTGTCACTGGGACCTTTAGGAAGCTATTTTGAGTACTAATGCTGACCTCAGTGCAATAATCCCAGTAAGTTTTTGAAATATTTTAATGTTTTAAGAATGCTGCTATGTGCAGTATTTAGTCAGTATTATTGTGGTAGAACCTTTTACCAGTCTTGGGAATCTATGGAGAGCAAATTGTTTATACAGTGTAAATTAAAATTGACAACAAGAATCTGTATTTTAGGATTTTATTTGAATTTTGTCTGAAATTCCATGTAACTTTGGAAATTAAAAGTGTAAGAATATGTTGCATTACAACACTGTGCTAATCCAGCAATATCAGCCTAAACAGGGAGAGGAACAAGTTTTTAATCTGTTTCTCCCCATTCTCTACTTGCATCAAGCTTGTGCTAATGCAGTTACATTTCCAAGTGATAGCTGTTCTGGACAACAGCAAAATACTGATGCAATAGGAGTGTATGACTAAGTAGCATTTTGTAGACTTGCTCAGCCAGTGCTTCCAGTCAACAAGAAGTTGTGTGCACTTGGTTAGAGTAGTGCTGGGACCTCAGCTCAGCTGAGCAGGAAACTGACTTTACTTGCATCCCTTGTGGCAGTTTGCATGCAGTTTTCTGAAACAATGTCCTGGCACATCTTGTATTGCCAAAACCGAGTCAGTCAGAGTTTTGGTGCACCAAGCTACTGTTGTTGAAGAGCCCCAAGGGCATTTGGAAACCAAATATTTTTGAGTGCTCATCAACAACTTGTCTGTGGTCTGAGCAATATCTAAACAAGTTCTGCTGCTTGTTTAAAATGCATTGCACTTACGTTGGTAATAGAGCATGTAGTCTAGACTCTCTTGCTGCTGTGGAAGTACTTCTGCAACTAATTAAGCCTTTCTTTGGCAGGTATTATTTGTTTCAATGCCCCATCACTTTGAGTCTCTTGCCAACAGTTTGCTTTAAACATCAGAATCAATTGTGAATAATGAGACTATTACTGCGGTGCTGTTTGTCTGTGACTTTTTCTTGAAGGCCACTGATCTACCTGCTGTTTGCTCTGACGTGTAAACAAACAGTAAGGTGATAGGCACAAACGTGAGGTCTTTGTTGAGGCAACCAAAACGCAGCATCAATAGACTACTCTGCAGTGAAAAATTTGTGTTCAATTTAGCTGTGTATTTAGCAAGAGAATGTATTTTTTGTAGAATGGAAAAAATAGATCTGAGTAGATTCACGGCAAAGTTGCAGCTCTGATGTGAGGATGTAGCATAGGATATGTGCAGTGAACATTTATTTTGTCAAAAGTTTTACATTCTGGTAAAAACAGAGGAAGGAAGGATAGAAATTAGAAATAGGCAAAATGTTTGTGTGAAGTTTGTGAAATAATCTGGGGATCAATACAATGGAACATAAACTTTCCTTTTTAATACAACCTTCAACATCTAAGAGTAGTGATCTTTGCTTAGTATATCAAAGTATTCAGCTGTGTGTTATGAAACTCCCACAGCACCACTACAGTCATCATACAGGCATTATTGCCATTGCCAATCCAGAATAGCCTGGATTTTTTCTGTTTTCTTTGTTGGGTAACCTTCTAACAGGATATCAAGTTTGCTTAAAGCTATGGTCTTTTTAAAAACTAAGGCCTGAGTAGTAAATTCATATCTACAGCCATAATTAAACACTGGCCAAGTTTTTGATATTACCATACAATTTTCTGATTGTTTACTAACAATGTACCCTGTGTTAAGAGACTTCTCATTATTCTTTTTCTTGTTTGCATTGTTTTTGTTGCCTTTGCCTGTGCTGAAATCTTTCCTACTTCTCTCTGGGGCTTTTGCTTCTGTTCTGGCTTATTTTGTAGTATTCTCCTAGGAATTCTCCCATTTTATTTAATTTCATAATGCTGTGGTAAATATTAAATGCAACAAAAAAAAAAAGTGCAAACTTAATCCCTGCTGAAACAACACAGAGGAAATCTAAATTGCAGTAGAAACAGTTCTAATGAAGCCTGGTGGGTTGAGCTGCTATGGGGAGTTCTCTCTAGGTGAATCTATTTTTTGGGGCAGGGGACAAAGTTCCTGTCTTATAAAAATTTCATCTTATTTTCTCCTTTTTACTTTCCTTGCTCTTTAATTTCACAATTACATTTTCATATTTATTGTAGCTGATACTTATTTTTATTAAGAATGGTAGACACTATTCCTGTTTTAGAAGAGCTCTTAATTAAAAAAGAAAAAAGATATTTTGAAAAATAAAGAATTACATAACTTTATGGATTTTTAAAGATTGAGTGGCTTCTCTTGAAACCCTGTAAAAAGAGGTGTCTGACTGAATGTAGGTTCTTTATTATCTTGAAAATTGGAATACTGGGTTTTTTAAGATATTTTCAGCTCCTTAAGTCTTCTGCATTACCTGATTTATTGCTTTGAATTTAGATTTAGTGCAAAGGCTGTCTTGGCCTTAAGCAGCCGTGGCTATATTGTAATTATGATGTAGAATGTATTTGTGCCAGTTTGGGTGTAGAATGTAAGGAGTTCACTGAGACAGAATTCAGTGTATAAATATTATATCCTACTCTAGCATGAAAGGAATGACTAAATACATTGAGCACAAGCAGTATGATTACAGTATCATACAAAAATCAGTTCCCTAACAGCTGGCTTCTTTATTTTTCCCATCCAGGTGCTTTGGTCAAGCAAGCCTTATGGTTCATCTCGAAGTATTGTAAGAAAAATTGGTACTAACCTCTCTCTTATACAGTGTCCAAGAGTTCACTTTCAGGTAGGTGTTCTCAACAGTTCAGAATCTGTGTTTCACTATACTGATGAAGTGATTTGCTTATGACTAGAAGGTTTGTAGAAGTAGAGTAAGATAATTAGATATAGGAGAATTAGCCTACTTAAGTTCTTTCTGCTTCCAGTTCAGATTTTTTCCAAATAAGAAAGTTGAAAAAAAATGTATTCGTAAAAGAGAAAAATGGTTGAAATTTATTTCTATAAACAACACTTATAAGCTAGGCTTAAGAGGCATTTAAAGATGAACAGTGTTAAAAATACTTGGGAAAATAAACAACTTTATCAGAAATCTACAAATTAGAAACAAGATAACATGACTACACAGTTTGCTTTTGTTTAAAATACAAGGCTAGCACTGTGTAGGTGAAAGGGTAGGGTAAAGAGCAAGTGTAAAAGCTTAAGGAAGAGAAAACCCATGCTTTCTATAATGAGTCTTTCAAGAACAGATGGGGAAGTGGAAGCTGTTACACATAATCTTTTCAACTCTGGTGTTAGGGGTAGGGGGTGGGTATAGAATTGGAGAAATTTAGTGTTTGAAATTCAGGCTGAGAGAGGAATGTTTCGTGGGCTGAGCAAGGGCGGGGAGCGTAAAAGTGAATGGAGGGAATCAGCTGCCACGCTAAGATAATTTCCCCACTGCTGAATGTTGCAATGTTTAAATTAATTTCTTTACCATAAATGAAATTTATGAACATTATTTAGACTTGAAATTACAGTAGCAAAACCAGATAGTCCAGATTACCATAGAAGCCTTGTTGGTGTGATAGTAAAAGCCATGCTAACATTTTGCCTCTCAAAAAATTACACTGAGAAACCTGGGGGCAGCATTTCTAGTGGCTTGCTGAAAAAAAAATAAAGGGATGTGGGGTTTTGTGCAGGCAAGGACAACAAATGGCATGCTGGATTTAAACTTTTGAATATATCATTAGTAGGTTTTTTGCCAACAATAAGGCTCCCTATGCCTCAGATTTAAAAGGTTCCCTTGTGGTCCTGTGTGTCTGATTTTCTGTACCGTAAAGACCATACAAGGAAAGATGATGTTCTTTTGCAGCTAGTTAGCCTATTACTGACTTGACTTAATATGGTACATGAAAGAAGACATTTCTGGTTTATGTTCTTGCAAGGAATGGTAAGATACATCTGGGGAATCTGTTCCTGATTATTTTTAGTGTTTAAGCAACTAACTAAATAAATACATAAATATGTTTTGGTCTGAATTCTTTTAAAAGAAATATAACATTTGCCTTTTATTCCTGTTAAAGAGACATTCATTCAGCTTTGTGTGTACACTAAGTATAAACACTCACCTTTATTAAAAATAGAAGTACAATTGCGAGAGTTGATTTAATTAGAAATAGGAATTTCAAAATCTGAGCCTTCGAACACATTAAAATTTGTATGGTTTGTGCAGACTCTAAACTATTTTAATATATTAACTGCTGAACATGTTAAGTGTGATGCTAACATCTGGTTTTTGTGTCTTTATCTCAGCATTAAGATTCTGTAGTGAAGTTCAATACTGATCTCAATCGTTTTTGTGCTGTTGCAACTGACGCTTTCCTATAGCTGTCTCTTCCTCTTTCTTTCTTGCCAGCTTTAGCTCTATTATGAAAGGACCATGAACTGAACCTTGCTGTAAGTCGCTCTATTTAAAAAAACAGATCAAATCTTGCTTGCATCATCTGAGGGTGCATGTTTGTGATCAATGTTTCTAACCTCAGAGCAGCAGATTTCCACAGGTCTTCTTTTTCCTTGTGATAAATGGATGAGACACATTTAAAGAATATCTCTGTAATGTTCATACACCACCTTTAAGCATGCTTTTGTTCACCTAGTCTGAAAAAAAAAATAGCAGCCAAACATTTTGATGTTTGAGGTCTACTGACTGTTGTGTCCGTCTCTGTGGATCTTGCTATAGTCGACATTTAAATTAACTGCTAATGCTAAAATGCTGCTTGCATATTCAGTAAGATGTGGCAGAGCTTATTATGTACCTTATGTACTCTATATGGCATGAACAAATTAAAATAGTTCATATAGATCTTTTTTATATCATATTTTTTAGATTTATATGTAGTCTTTAGGAGAAAATAAAATTAAACTTACCAGTATAGCCTAGAAAGATTCAACCAAACCTACACTAGTGTCTCTCAAGATAGCATCCTTCAGCTACAGCATCTCGCTTTTAGTCCCATGCTTCTCTTGTCTGTCTGCTGGATACCTGATAACTCAGTAAAAGTCTCCTAATAAATTGGTGTACATGTAACAAACATCTGATTGTATTGGCTAATTTGAGAAATCGTAGCAAGTTTGTCTTACTTGAAGTATTTCCAAATGTTTGATACATAACTCTATTAGTAATTTGAAACAAGAGGTTTTTATTCTGTCCTCAAGTGTATAAAATATCTGTTCTACTTCCCACTTTGTGGAGCAAAGAGAAGAGCAGGGAACCTGCCCTGCCTCACTGCCGAGCAGCGTTTCCGTAGTGTAGTGGTTATCACGTTCGCCTAACACGCGAAAGGTCCCCGGTTCGAAACCGGGCGGAAACACTGGCGAGGCTGACTCTTTCTTTGGGAGCTGGACTCGATGATTCTTTATGTGTCCCTTCCAACTCCAGGTGCCAAAACAGTACAGTGTGTGTAGTCTTCAGAAATCCATGATGGGTCTGCAGCCCTCAGGCTTGTCTGTGTGTGCAGCATACATGCGTGCTACGATAGGCAAAAAGCCTGTGAAGGAAGAAGTGAGGGAAGCAACTGCGCAGTTTCTAGAGAAAGAAAAGCAGGCTTCGGCACTGATTCATTCAGTTCCTGCCATCCAGTAGCACTGGGCCTCTGTTTCCAGTACTCTGTTCTCCATTTTAGGTGCTGGCCAAGCAGTTTTTCAGGTTTTCTTCACATGGGATTGACTGGAAGAATAGGGTAGTCACAGAGGTGTTTACAGGCAGGTGAAGGTTTTGAGAGTGGGTGTTGGCTCTTCACCTTTAAATTAAAGTAAAAATCTTGCATTAATTTGAAATTCAAATTCCACTGCTGAGGAAGGCTTTGTTGTTTTTAGGGATAGAGAAAAGAAACATCTGTATATGGTGTAACAAGCAGATTCTGTTTATATATAAATAAGAATTAAAATTAAGAAGAAACTTGTATTACAATATAACAGAAGGCTTACTACTAAATCTTGGATTAGAAGTTATTTATCTCATGATGCAGTAATCCTGGCAGTGGTAAATATATTCCTTACTGTTGATATAGAAAATTATTTTTTATTCAAGTGTGTGTAGTGCCTTTATTTAAGTGGCTTCAATCTTTTAATGGTAATATTACTGCCAGAAAAATCTGTATCACACCTGCAAGAAGTGGCTAATGTATTGCAGATTTTTTCAAATTGCCATTAACATTAATACAAACGCTGTGGTCCTGAAAATTTCTATTCATTTTTAAAAAGAAAAATGCCCCAGAAAACTCGAACAGCAAAAATCCTAACATGCAATATAGTATTCTCTAGACTGCTTTAAAGAGAGGCAGACTGTAATGGTATTAGGCACAACTGTTAATGTGATAAACATATTACCATCTGTGCTGATGCTACCTGGAAAAAACCCTGTTGTTTCCAAATGATCTGATGGTGCCAATACACACTCCTGGGAGCTGTGATAAAGACTCTCATACAAGTGAGAGTGTGAGGTGAAGACAACTAATCTCCATTTCTAAGGCTGTTTGCAACAACTCCCAGGGAAAAAACCAGCCCCAAGCCCACAACTTCTCTCTTCCTGAGACTTGTGTATCAGAGGCTACTACTACTAAAATATGTGTGGATGTTCTGAAATGGTTTCACCAGGTCCAGACTGCAGTCCTACTGTGATTGGTCTGCTACAAATTCAGATTAACGCTAACATTTCACAGTAGTTTGCTCTTGCTCAAGGGGTTGGCTTGAAAACAGACCCAAGTGCTAATGGGCTGGATGCAGGCTGTCCTCGCAGACCGGCACCCGCTGCCACCATCTTTGTCAGTATTCCCAGCTTCTTGGCCACTGCTGGCCATGGGCAGCACTTAAACAGCTGCAACGACTCGTGCAGATTTGGCTGTGGGTTTGTTTGTAGTGTTGGGTTGACAGCTGGACTCAGTGACCTTAGAGGGCTTTTCCCACCTTAACAATTCTGTGATTCTATGGAATACAAGCAAAAGAGGGGCATATATGATTTGGAGATATGTAACTCCAGGTGAAAGACTGAGCAGAGCAAATTACTGAAAGTTGTTTCAGTAGTTTTTATCTGTTGAGATACTGAGCCCAGGCTGCTCAGGAGTCCAGTGACTTAGAACACATGCCCTCGTGTGACCTGGGGAAGCAGCCAGTGTTTCAAAGTATATTTGAAACCATTTTGTTGAATTGTGACTATGGAGCAAGTATTGATGGTCCAAACAATTTTTCAAATTACCATTTAGGTCACTTAACTAGAAATTGAAGAAAAGTTCCAGTCTCTGGAGCCTTGCTCACCTTTGGCTTCAAACAGCTGTAAAGCTAATAGCCAGAACCATGCTGGAACATGGTCCATTTGTTTGGCACGTTATAAATAAGATTGTTAGCACATAGTGTATAATGTTATGATTGCATCCTACCTCTCACTCAAATTCTTTGTGATTACTGAGCTGGTAGAATTGGCTTTGCGCCTGATTTTGGGGTTGTTTTGGTTTTTTTGCTTTTCTTTTCCCCCTGTTCTATGTACATACTTCTTGTACAGAAGTTGTAGGGAAAAGGAAACTTTGGCAGAATTTCTCTTTAAAAATAATACTGAATCAGAGCAAAAGACTTAAGAAGTATTGGCAGCCTTAATGGCTTTTTCAGCTACTGGTCATGAATATAATTTAAAAACATACTATTTGAGTTAATATAGAAAACTGTTTGAGGATGTTGATGTTTGTTTTTCTTTAAGGTAACAACTTGCATTGGATTTTTAGTGTTCATTAGCGTCACGTGATAGTGTGTGTAGTTAGCCACGAACTTCTGCAAAGTGTTCAGCAGAATGGATTGAATAGTTTGAAGTCAGTGAGATGGTTCTGGACTGAGCACAGGACAGAAATAAGTGTTTCAAGTCTACAGATGTGCTTTGTGCATGTATGTGTTAATAGTTACATGTAGCCTCAGTAGAAGTATTGGGTAACATAAATGTCACTTGGGCTAGGAATATTGACTCTAAAACCTTCAATCTTGCCTTCAAAATTTAGCTTATATCTCATGTCACGGAAGGAAACAGTCCTGCTCAACTTAGAGAAGATGCAGTGGCCTCCTTTGCAGATGTGGGATGGATTGCTGAAGAAGAAGGTGAAGTCTCTACAAGGCTCAGGTATGTTTCTGAAATATTCTCTCTGAACTTCTGAACTGAGGGGATGAAACCTCACTTCTCTCCAATGAGCATCTACTGTGCATTACAATTAACAGAGAGCACTTGAATACTGGAAGAAGAGACAAAGGTAGGGTCTGGAAAAGAAGTAGTAGAGGTTAGACTATTAGGATTATGAAACCAAGACTGGTTGGAAAACATACAGGAGATTGGCATTATACAAGGAAGACTCTGGATTTTATTTATTTGTGTATTGCAAAGAACTGCCCATAATATCTTCAAGCAACAGAAACTTCTGGTGCGCTATGGCACAATTGCTAACAGTGATTCTCCAGTTCTCCTGAGATTGTCATTACCATGGGGCAGTGAACTGTACAGTTTCCTCATTAGCAGCAATGGTCATTCTGGCAATCCAGTAATTGGCACGTTGTTTTTCACCTTTCTGGTTAAAGCTCCACAGTCTGCTAAGTACAAGGAAAAAATTGTGGTTTGTGTTTCATCTTTAATCTTCATAACAAAAACTGGCAGGGAAGCCTGTGAGCACCTGTGTCTTGTATGAGGGGAATAGGTACTTGTTCACCTGTTGTGTTGGACCCAGGGTTCTACACAGAGCTGTCACTACATGAAACAGATTGGCTGAAGGGATGAAGTTCCCTATTCCATCCTACTCCGGTTGCTGCTCAGACTATCCAGAAACAAAAGTACAGTTCTGTAGTGCAGAGGAGGTTTTCCTTCTAAACAAACAAATCTGTCAGAGAAGGGCACAGATTGTTGGCTTCAGAGATTACAAGGAGGATACTGTTCTTAATTTGAAAGCATAAAATAGGTTGGTAATGACCTAGATGCCCTCCAACATGACCTGCTACAGTGAAGCTTTGCATAACAAACATTCTGGCACTGCCACAATAATTTCACAAAGTCAGAGGGGAGTCACAGAAATCAGCACTTGTTTGGGAAACACTATTCCTGAAGTCTACTTGATACGAAGGAAATTAACTGTCCAATACTACTTTTGTTTGCACAGAAGTATTTTGTTTAAGGATTGAACTGTAAAGCTATTACATTTAATGGAGACAACAGGGAGAACGGCTCTTCGGTGCTTCAAAGAACCTATTACGAAAGATGTAGGACTGCATATTTGCTGAAACGTCTGCATGGGAAGGGGGGAGCGGGGACAGATGGATGTGGGATGGAACTAAAATAATCCTGCAAGTACATAGTGACCTTAAGGCAAACAGCTTATGATGGAGCACAGTAAGTGAATTACTTAGCAAATATGAGTATTTCAGTGTGCACTGTTTATTACGTCTGTGCACAGTATTAGTAGTGGAGCTGGTAAGCATTAGGTGTTTTCCAGGCATTTGAAATTCTCTGTTTCGACAGGATCACATAGGTGTTACTGTTAAATATTTATCCACTCTATAATTCAGTAAACAGTCTTGCAGACGTAGTTTTTTTCTGTGAAGACAGTTTTATAGAGGAAGCAACTAAATGACAAATCATTTTTCCTCTGTCCCTAGTCAGAGCAGTAGTGACAGCTCAGGCATAATATTTTTCCACAATGTTAGATTCCAATCAAGACATCTTTAAAACAGTATTACTGCTCTGAGCAGAAAATACCCTTTGTTGTTTAGCTATTCTGCTCCTTTCAAGAGTTTCTGGAAGGCAGGTTTTAAGGAGTGAAGTGACCACTGTCTCCTTCCACCTTACTTGGGGAGAGCTGGGAGGTGGCTGCTGTAGGAGATATCCTATTCTCAGCTTTAGTTGCTCTCTATTCCTATCTGGATAAAAACACCTTAAATGTTACCATCCTGGATAATACTGAAATCTCCTTGATCAAATTTCTGCAAGTTGTGATGATGGTTTTTGGCAGTGTCATGGAAGACTTAAATGTGTATCTAATCCTGGTTTAAGGTGGTCAGAGCATAGGGCTTGTTCTAGCCTTAAATCTTGGCACTTGCTTTAGGTCTAGCACAACTGCAGATGTAACACGGTGAGCACCCACGGTAGCTTAATCCACTCATCCAGAGTGATGGGGCACTTGGGCTGTGTTAGTCTGGAGCCATTCTACCCATTTCAAAAAGTCCTTTTGCCAGCTGCTGTTCTCACTCTCGTGTTTACATAAACAATGGAATCCTGGCATGCCTGAGAAGTTTTGGGATTGATGTAAAGGAGGATTGAGAAGTTAAGTATGTGGTCATATTTTGTGTTTTAAAGTTTATGATAATCTGTTGTTACCAGTCCTTACCAGTTCTACTTACAGAATCATAGAACAGCTTGCATTGGAAGGGACCTTTAAAAGCCATCTAGTCCAAGCCCCCTGCAATGAGCAGGGATATCTTTAACTCGATCAGGTTCCTCAGATTCTTGAGATAAACGGTTTTTAAATCCTGGTGTCTTGGTGAGGGCTTATTTGACTTGTTTGAGCAGGTGCTCAGTAATGCCTCAGTGTTTAACACGGCTTGAGCTTTGGTGGGTATTACGGGAAGGCAACAGAGTTACATTGTCTCGTGAGAAGTGGAGGGAAGGTCTTTAAAACTGTATGAAACTTTCTTCTCTATAGTTTTAATTACTGCGTTAGAAAACTAGATATGAGACCCTTTCCCATCAACTGACAAGGAGTCTCTGTATCACTAAACTGTTTCATGTACTCCATATTTCCCAGTGCTGCTAAAACTGGGGATTGTCCCTTCAGAAATCCAAACAGTACAAAACAATATCCTATGTAACTAAGAAACTCTTCCTTCTTCAAAGGAATCAACTGCGAATAGCTGTTTGCTGCCCGTGGGGGAAAATGGTAGCATTTAAGGAAAGAAAAATTAAATTTTCATTCAAATAAAATTCACAATAGGTTTGAGGCAGAGAAATAGATTGGGATAAGGAAGAATGTATTCCTCTTTTTTTTTTCTGAATCAAGGATTCTACAAAATGCTCTCAGGGGCAAGAGAAGAAACACAGCTCGTGGTGCAAACAGACAGGATGTGAAGCTTATTTATTTACCTTAAATTATTTAAGGTCTTGATGGAAGTGATTTGTATAATGACAATTTTAAAGTCAGGTCTTCAAGTTGTACCCCTGATATGTAGGTTTAGTTTCTATCTATTTCAAAGCCTTTAAAATATGTTGTGATATTTTTTTACAGGTCAGAGGTTTGGTCAAAAACAGCCCAGCCTCTTACAGGTGAAGCAGATCATTCCAGGAAGTCCCCACGCAGACAAATGCCCTTGCAAAGCCTGGGAGAGGAGCCAGTGCCCAGGAGTGCAGGAATGGCAAATGAAGAAGCACTGCAGAAGATCAGTGCTCTAGAAAATGAACTGGCCTCTTTAAGAGCACAAATAGCCAAAATTGTAACCTTGCAAGAACAGCAGAACTTGACAACAGGTATTAAATTTGCTGTACTCTTAGCAAAAATTACTTAATTAATGTGTTCCTTTTATAATTAATATTGTGCTAATTCTTTTTTGTGAGATAGTGCAACACCAAGCACTTTTCCATATTGTTTTGGTTAGTTTGGCACAGCAACCAAGGGGTACAGAACAGGTCTTGAAGACAAGTGACCTGCCAGATTTTCTGTATTTTTTAGTGTTCCTGAAGTCTTCATGTTTGTCTGTAAATCTGCCAGAGTTCTGAATCTGTGAATGAGTTAAGAAGTATTAAACAGCTTTCAGAGCAAAGCTCATGATAAACATGATGGCTGAAACCAAACTAAAAGAATGTAACTTAATTACTAACACTGAAGTCTTTCCATTCAGTAAGGAAATAGGCTCTCTGATATCATTAAGTATTCATACAAGATGCTAATTATGCTCTTGGAATATGTAATATACATCTCAAGTAACAGAAAAGGCAATTAATTGTTTACTGCAATAATCTCTGGGACCAGACACATTGTCCATATGGAACCAAAAGTGGTGCACTGTTTCTGGTAGTAAACAAAATAATTCTTTTCCTGAATTTCTTTCTCCTCTCTCCCTCACCTCTGACTCCTTTCAGTTTCAAGTCTTTAAAGATTAGCAGGAGATGGCCCTTGTCAACTGCAGATGACAGGCATTTGGTTGTCACTCTTTCCTAAGGTCACTTAACAAGTACAGCTTTGCCTATGTTTGTGTATAAAATCATTCTGATTTTTCAGATGCTCCTTTAGCTGTGAACTGATAGCAGTTACTTTATTTTTCCTGAACTGCTCATATTCAAAAATATGAAACACTTTTAAGGATCACCTGGTTTCACTCTTGAATTTTAATTATCGGGGTGTGGGGGTATGTGAAATAACTAGTAACTTATTTTTAATTTCTTCCCTTTACCCCTGTTTATTAGGGAAATTAAATTTTTATTTTGTCATCTTTATCTCCCTCTTCTGGTAGAATGTGGTAATGATGCTGTGTGTTTGCCCACAGGTACATGGAGTAGACTCCTCTGTTTTATGTCTATAAATATCTTTGCACACTTTATACTCCAAGCCTCAAAACTCTAGTTTGATATGATTTTTCTCTTTTTTTTTTAAAGGTGCAATTAAGCAGAGGTTTCCTCATTTATTTGTCAAGTTATTACTGATACTATATTGATAATACCAATCTTTACCTAAAAGTGTACATGGAACTCAAAATCAAGGTTATTGTAAGAATCTCTATGGGTAGAGACAGATGAGTAGCTGGCCTAAAAATCTTCAACCTCGGACAGCTGGAATAAGTTTCAATTTAAGCACTGTTTGAGATCTGAAATACACTTTTTAAAATATTGTATGGTAATTTCTTATTTGTGATGGTAAGTAGGAAGAAACACTGCTCCTGTAGCAGATAGTGACTTCAGTAGCTGCCTCTGAGAAGAAAGGGAAATACTGGTAACATTAGGGGCAGAACTTAACTAAAAGATGTCGTGGTGTCCGTCCCATTGCAGTAAAGACACGAATGCACCCAGAATTAGAACTGGAAATTCAAAGGACGCTTCTCACTTTTCAAGAAGAATTTTCATGTGGCTTTTTAGCTGAGTCTGCTTAGGTGGTTTAGGAATGAAGGAGTTACTTGACAACGTAAAGGTGGCAGAGGGGAGGCAATGGAAGTTACTACAGCGATTGTCTTACCTGAGCATTTGTCGTGTGAAGGGGAGTTAAGTAAACTGACATGTAACGCACGTTTCATTTCTAGTTGGGTCAAGTCCAGTTGCTTCAGCTGCTGTCCCTGTTCCACCACCGCCACCTCCTCCTCCTCTGCCACCGCCCCCTCCCTCAGGCCTGCAGCAGAGTAAGTCTGCGATTGATCTCATTAAAGAGAGGAGAAACAAAAAAATGAACGCTGGCCAGAATGTGGTGGAAAACGGGCCAAAGAAGCCTGAAGTACCAAACATGCTAGAAATCCTCAAAGACATGAACAGCGTGAAACTGCGCTCAGTGAAAAGGTAATAAACATAAATGTCAATGTACCGAGATTGGCATTAATGGTTTGTTTTTATGACTCAGGGTAAGACAGATGCTGATGCCATTTTCTTTTCTAGATCCTCAGAAGGCACAAAATATAAAGTGTCTCAGCCTGCAGATCCTGCAACCTTAATAGCAGAAGCTCTCAAAAAGAAATTTGCTTACCGATACCGAAATGATAGCCAAGGTGAAACAGAAAAAGTGATTCCAAAGGCTGAAACAAAGACACAGACTGAGGTAGTGCTGGTGAGTATTGTGATTCTGAACACATCCTTCGACTAAATTATAGTTGTGCAAACCAGCCTACATCTTTCTGCTAACATATGTAGATGCCTATGGGTTAGCATCCCTGTCCACAAAACCCTGTGAAGTACTGCTGATATGCCAGGACTTTTGGCAGTCATGTTTTAAGTGGCAAGTTTTAGGATTGTGTACTGTCTTGGCCTCAGCTTTAAAAAGTCCTGTTACAGTTTTGTTATTTTTTTAAAACAAAAATGTTTTCTGTTGCCACAAGCATCTGATACTCAGAAAACACCATTGCTAAGGGCTCACATCAAATCCAGTCTGAACTGAGTTTGCCTGTTGCTACCAACTTCAACCATTCAGCTGGTGCAGGTCAAACTTTGAAGCAAGGTCCTGAAACATAGCAGACATTCTTAGGAATTTGGAAAACAAATTGTTCAGAATGCCTGCTGGATCTTGGTTCCTTAGTATAGGGAGTTTCTTCTAATAATTGGAAGTGCTCTGTCTATAAAAGCAGTTTCTTCATAGTGTGAGAGTGTTAAAATGAAATTTTATTTAAAGTCCATCTCATGGCACAAGTTATTAATGGCTTCTAGTTTATTTCAGATTGATTTGAAATTGGTTTTTAAGCAGTGAACATTCAAGATACAAGTCTCTAGCAATATGCAGTTACTGAAAAACCAGCCTGGTACAGATCTGTTTTGTTTGTCAGCAGTCGTTGAAGCCTTGTGCTATGGAACCAGAGAGGAAGAGTAAAGAGGGGTTTTTTTGTTTGTGCAATTGAAAAAAATGCAAATAAAACTCCAAAAGCCGTCTATGCTCTGAGTTAAGTTTTAAGGAAAATAACATCTCCATGCTACAGATCTCAGGACTTTGGAGTACTTCAGCTAATCAACGTTGAATTACCTCAATTGAGGCCTCTAATGGTGTATTTCTGTAATGTTCAGGTTGTTCTTTTTAACTAAAAGCCTACTTTCCCCAGAATTAATCACATTTCCTCAGCATCTCTGGTGCATTTAGGAAAAGAACATGAATTGGCAATATTTATTCACACGGGGTTTTTTCATCACTTTACAGTTTTGAAATTTACAGTCCACCATTTGAGGTGAAGGATCATCAAGTACTCAAAAGCTAAGAAAATTGAAGATTTTTGTTAAATGATAGAATGTAGATCCATAATGAGCTAGTAAAATCTATCCAGTATCTAATTTATTAGATCAGACTAGTATGGGATCTTTGTATGACAGCTTTGAAAAGGACTTGCAGAGCAATGCAGGGGAGAGTAAGAACAGAAGTCCTGTGGAAGTGCTGCTGGAGCAGTTGGTTGTCAGTAGAGGTAACTGCATCTACCTCCTCATTCTCTGTGCTGCAGTGAAGTGCCTCCAGTCCCACTCCAGCAGGTCGCTGGCTCCCTCCTCTGAGCAATTTCAGCTGTTGCTAACACGAGTTTCCCTTTACTTTGTGACATCCACATGCAGAGGGGCTGGTTGATAAAGGGAATTGTTTCTGCCCAAGTTCTGCTTTTACTACTTGGATAGGTAGTAGTTCAACAAGGGTTCTGTTGACAGCAATCTGAATGTGTTTCTGGTTTTCCTTCCAGTTTGGACCACACATGCTGAAGTCTACAGGAAAAATGAAGACTTTAATTGAAAAATCTTAGTGTTAAAATTATTATGCAAAAGACTGTTAAGCTGCTTTGTATAAAATATTTTATGTTGCAAATAGCACTAGTACTGAGAGGTCTCTTTCTTACAGCACAGAAAGACCTTATGTGAAATGTAGAAATGAGGCACTAAACATGTTTGTATGTATGTGATTTATCAAGGGGAATAAATTGGACCATTATACTCAGGTATTAATTTTGTATTCAGGCCTGGCTTTCCACTCAGATTTATGTGATGGGTTTAGTTTATTAACACTAAGTTATATATACAACATTGGTTTTGCATAACTGACCACCTTAAAAATTTGTGTACATGTTATTAATGATGGTGATAGACCCTTAAGTTAATACCAGTTTTATGTGAGCTCTACGTATAATTTGCACTACAATGTGTACTTTGATACTGAAATCTTCATGTTGAAGTCTTTATTTCAAACTTAACTGTAGCAAATTTTTAGCCCAAAGAAAACCTGGAGGTGCTCTGCTTCTTACTGAAAACTTGAACCTGCTGCAGAGGTCACCTAAATTTTACGTAGTAGTACATTTTTGTGCAGGGTTTTTTGTTTGTTTCAGCTGAGCTTGCAAAGGTAAGAGAGTAAAAGCTGCTTGCATCATCCTGTGGCCATTATAAAGAGCAAAATCATGCTGTGGGAGCCTCTGCAAATAGGTAGTCAAGGGAATTTGAAACAGTCAGTAGATAGCAGCAGAGTAAAATAATAAGAGTATGTGTTAATTAGCATAAAGTGTTGTAGGTAAGAAAACAAAGGTACAAAGTACTGTGGGGTGCAAGTTGCCAAAAGCAGCTCATCTCTGCTGCTCTAAGAGATGCTCCTGGACACCTTCTCCCCAGTCTTGGCTCCCTGGGTGTTTCTGGCAGATGGGGCTTGCACAAGCCCTCGTGGCCCCCTCGTTTGCAGGGAAGAGATGGGATAAGCTGTTGCCTATAACCCCTTTTCCAGGGGAAGCCCTTCTGGGGCCTTCATGCAGCTGCTGTTTCCTGCCAGACCTGTACCAGCCCCCTGAGCTCATGTCTCCAGCCACAGGTGTAGAAAGGCTCAAGCTACAAGTACAAGTTAGAGTGAAAAAAGCTGTTCAGGAACCAAGAGCTGCAGTTTAGCTGCACACTGAAACAAAGCCATGGTTTGCTCTGACCATGGATGAGCATTGAAAAAGCTGAGCCTGGGTATTTTTGGTGCTCTAAGCTGATCCTGGCTACTGGGACAAGTACAACTGCCTCTGGGAGCTTCTGTTTTCTAGGAAAAGACAAAAGCAGCACTTGTTTCATAAAGAACAGCTGAATGGCTCTGACAAGGTTACTGAAGATGGAGAAGCCTTGCTGCTTATAACTGGAATGTGGGTTGTACATGGAGGAGCTTTGTTTTCTGGTGTGGAACTTGAAATGGTGTTAATATGTACTCTATGTAACTTCCTTCCAAAGTGCTCTGCCATCAGTCCTACTGATGGGTCATTCAATCCTTGAGTCCTTTTAAGTGCCTTTGAAACACCTTTGTGAAAGTTAACTTTGGTTTTAAGTTTTGTATTTTATGCTCTATTGCCACTATGTAAAATTAAAAGCAGATAAAATAAACATGGCATATTTGATTTGTGGTACTCTACAAATGATAGCAGCCACAATAACGTAAGTTTACATTCTGTTACAGTGACTGTAAGTGTAGCGACAACCTCCTTGCTTCTCCTCCAGGGCTGGTTTGTTTACCTTGCTGTGCAGCAGGAGTAGCAGTAGGGTCCCCACACCGTTAATTCAGTTGCATGCTGGTTAAACAAACAACAAAAAAGGGTTCTCAGGAACCAGGGAGAAGTTTATGCCTCATCACAAAGACAGCAGGAAGATACTTGTTCAACAGCCTTTCCATCCCCTGGTACACTCAGTTCCTCTGGCAGTCCAATTAAATCATTAACTTGTAAAATTCAGGATGACACTTGACCTGTTAAAGGTCTAAAGCATGAGAAATGCCCACACCAGACACTGCCCATCTGAACTGGGGTATCCAGCACCAGAAATGGGGTGAGCTTTAGCAGTGATCTAAAATTACTGCAAAAGAAATTGTCATCTGTGCAAGAAAATAAAATCACAAAGTTGCCATCAAATAACTTATTTTATACCGTACCTTAATTTGTATATTTTTACTTGAAATTACAGACAATTTCGCTGCCCTGAGAGGAACACCTCAAGTGCTGAACTAAGGCCATCCCTGGAGGCTGGGCAGAGCCCTTGGCCATGGCCTGAGGGCTGTCAGTGTCTGTCTGTGCAGAGAACAGTGCAGGGAGCAGGTCTGCCAGCTGAGCAGCTGGGGCCTGGCCCCCTTCCCCAGCGGATTTTGGGCTCCACGGGCTGGTGGCTCTGGGCTCCAGGGCCTGTGCCTGGCACCTGGCAGCTCTCGGCTCTCACGGGAGATGCAGAAGCTGCGGGAATGTTACAGTTCGGTGTAGATTTGTAGAAGGCACTTCCAGCCAGCATGGTCAAGAAAATGTATAATTTTTTCTTTTTTTAGTTCAGGCCAATGACAGACACTTCCACATACATGAGGAGGTGGGATTAGATCCAGTCTTTCTAAATCTACTCTGGTAGGAAAAGACAGAGACCCCTTTCCAGGAAGGGTGGCTTAGAACAAAACTACTTATATTTTACACTTTGACAAGCTGCTCTGGGTCCTGTCAGAGCAAAAGACAGCAAGTTTGCACAATGTTAAGTCACAGGCTCTTTATAAACACTGTATTGAAATACTCTATATACCTATTTGTAAAATCATTATTTTCATTAAAATTACATATTAACATAAGACTGCAACAAGTAGCAAAACAAATGCAGTTGATGCTCTTTAAACCAAATTCATTTTTTACAAACGTGTCACAGAAGGCATCATCAGATACTGATTTTAGGGGTCATTTTGAAAATAGCTGCAGGCTTGACATATGTTTCATTCAAAAAGGTCCAAGAGGAACCAGTACTTTTCCACATTTAACCCAGTTAAATGTTTCTCTGTAGTTTCTCTGTAGTAACTCACACACAGTCGTTACCTCTGTTCTCCCAGCTCTGAACACCCTTTCTAAGGCACCCTGTTAAAAACAGCTATTCAGTTCCTGCAAATTACAACCAGATCTCACTGTCCCATCTGATCCTTCTCTGCTGGAGTCAGACAACAGCAAGAACTTGCACTGACAGCGAAGGAAGGAAGTTCACGCAGGCTCAAAAGAATGGTTTCATTAGAAATTTATTTCTTTAAACATGGCCACTTTGAGATTAATGATACTACTTCAGGGAACATGAAAGAATAATAAACAGTTTTAGAAGGGAAACAATCAGGTAAGTCAGGATTTGCTTTTCAAACAGTAAAAGGCCAAGCTCCAAGAGGCAATAAATTTTGGCATACGAGGACTAGTATTTTCAAATCCAAAAGTTGGCTTAGTTTTACAGTGGAAGCTGACTGCAACCTTAGCTACCTTTCCACAACACTGGACTCAGTCATAACTTAAATGTACAGGAGCATAATGTGAAAAGATTTTATTAATTAAAAGTTAACAGCAACAGGCACATATTAAAATGAATATGGCAAAGCCTTTACAAATGGCTTTACGCTGAAGCTCTCTTCCAAAAATGGCTGTTGCAACAAACTGTAAACAGAATTAATAAACAGTCTTTTACAATAATAACAGGGAAATACAAATGAACTAAAAGAAAGCACCAGTTTCTCAAACTAGATTACAGTTGTGCTTACTGTACTTAAAACAATGTAAAACAAATTACAAAAATGGAATGTTTTAAGTTTAAAATTAGTCCTTTAATTTTGTCCTAAAAAACATTTTCTCCTTTTCCCATCAAAACCCATCAGTGGGTAATGTTTCAGTAGAGGGAGGAATACGTAAACAATGCACTTTTTTTTTATTATTTTTTTTCAAATCAAAAACAAATTTGGTCACTTAGCTTTGTGCATAGTTTAAGGCATCTGTAGCAGTTTGTTACAGCTTCCTCCCCAGTGTGGCTGTTCATGAAATTGTCACATTCNGTCCCAAACGTACTCACACACCCACACATACACACACGCTGCAGCGAAAGGGGCATTTGTACCCTTGTTCTGAAGGACACGCTTCCCATCCCACTTTATTTCAGATTGGCAAATACCCTGAGCTGATTATGGTGTTTAGACATTCCACCTTTTTCTTGCATGTGCAGTTCAAGTGTACAATAGTGAGAACAACATGCGATGTTCCCACTGCAGAATCGCAATGCAGTTCGGACGCTTCCCCCCCACCCCTTCCCTTCCCTTCCCAGATTCAGAAGTGTTTTTTCGCCGTTAAAAAATTGCATTCCCATATAGCACTGGAGTAAAGCTTGGCTGTGCTCTATGATGAATGCTCAGTTCCCAGTGCACAAACAAAATTATGGCAAATGGGAGGCTTTTCTGGCATCCAAAGAAACGAGAGCTGCAGTCTCAGATTTGATCTTTTTCTTTTAAAAAAGCAAAAAACCCAAGTTTAGTGGTTCCTTCACAGCCATGCGCAAAGGTTAAGTCTAGAACCGATAGTTTCAGAGTACATTTGTAAACATCAAGTCTTGCCAGAGGCAGCAGAGGATGGGCACTTCACATTTCCGTATTAAAACAGGGACTGAGTGGAAGGTATGCTTTGAACACATTTATGCAAGTCCTGCTAAATTCCAAGCAGTGGAACAATCCATGTCAAGTCTTAGATTTGAAGACCGTATTCCGAATATCATGAGAAAACCGAAGCCATGGGGCACAATGAAGCTTTCGTCCCGTTGCTCCAAGGCTCAGTCACTGCTGTGCTTTGCATATTCGAGGTTCCGAACGACAACCAACTGAGGCGGGTGCATATTGCTCTATGTTCAGATCTGGCGGCTTAAAAAAATTCTGGGTCAAATGGTCTGTGTCAAAGGAAAACTTGGAAATAAATAATGCTGGCATCATTTTACCGTTTTACCAAAACCTTGGGCTGGCATGTGTCTCCTTTAATCCAACCGTGCAGACGTTGAGGGAAGAGGCAGTTTTGTCATGGAGACTGAGGTCAGGACAATCGAGGTTCCTGAGGTAAAATGTCTGAGTCCATTTCCTCAAAAGCGGGGTCGACGTCGTCACCGCTGCCAGACTGTTCCCTCTGCACTCCCTTCCAGCTTGCCTTGTTCAGTCCCAGGTGGCCAAGCATTGTCTGGGACAGCCTGGTGTTGGAAAAGCGGGCCCATTCCCCAAACAGCGGTTCCACTAGGTAAGTCATAAAACCTTCAAAAACGAGCAAACAGAGGCAGATGAAATTAAAAAAAAAATACAGAGAAAAATTAAAATATTTTTCAAAACAAATATTTTAAATAGCATTTAGCAGCAAAAAATAAACATGTCAAACTACTATCTCCAATGTGCATTTAAATATTCATTTCAGTATTTACAGCATCTTTACANCTTTAATTTTGTCCTAAAAAACATTTTCTCCTTTTCCCATCAAAACCCATCAGTGGGTAATGTTTCAGTAGAGGGAGGAATACGTAAACAATGCACTTTTTTTTTATTATTTTTTTTCAAATCAAAAACAAATTTGGTCACTTAGCTTTGTGCATAGTTTAAGGCATCTGTAGCAGTTTGTTACAGCTTCCTCCCCAGTGTGGCTGTTCATGAAATTGTCACATTCTAAAAGAATAAATAA